>CM032233.1:140925000-140960000 GCA_019009955.1 Riptortus pedestris | reverse complement strand
GCATATCGATATGGGATAGGGGAGGGATGCTATGTCCAGCATGGAGCATAAAGATAAGGGCTAGGGAGGGCAGCCTATGTGCAGCATGGAGCATATTGATTTGGGCTAGGGAGGGGCAGGCTATGTGCCGCAGGAACATATTGATAGGGGCTAGGGGAGGGCAGGCTATGTGCCGCATGGAGCATATTGATAGGGGCTAGGGGAGGGCAGGCTATGTGCCGCATGGAACATATTGATAGGGGCTAGGGGAGGGCAGGCTATGTGCCGCATGGAACATATTGATAGGGGCTAGGGGAGGGCAGCCTATGTGCAACATGGAACATATTGATAGGGGCTAGGGGAGGACAGGCTATGTGTAGCATGGACCATATCGATATGGGCTAGGGAGGGCAGGCTATTTGCAGCGTGGAGCATATAGATATGGGCTAGGGGAGTGCAGGCTATGTGCAGCATGGGGCATATAGATATGGGCTAGGGGAGTGCAGGCTATGTGCAGCATGGAGCATATCGATAAAGAATATGAGACGGGAGCCTATTTGCAGCATGGAGCATATCGATATGGGCTAGGGGAGGGCAGGCTATGTGTAGCATGGAGCATATAGATATGGGATAGGCGTGGGCAGGCTATGTGCAGCATAGAGCATATCGATACGGGATAGGGGAGGGATGCTATGTCCAGCATGGAGCATATAGATATGAGATAGGCGTGGGCAGGCTATGTCCAGCATGGAGCATATCGATACGGGATAGGGGAGGGATGCTATGTCCAGCATGGAGCATATCGATATGGGATAAGGGGGGAGGGGCAGGCTATGTGCTCCATGGAGCATATCGATACGGGATAGGGGAGGGCAGCCTATGTGCAGCATGGAGCATATCCATAATGAATAGGAGACGGCAGCCAATGTGCAGCATGGAGCATATCGATAAGGGCTAGAGGAGTGCACGATATGTGCAGCATGGAGCGTATCGATATGGGCTCGGGCAGTGCAGGCTATGTGAAGCGTGGAGCATATAGATATGGGCTACGGAGGGCAGCCTATGTGCAGCATGGAGCATATCAATATGGGCTAGGGGAGGGCAGGCTATGTGCAGTGTGGAGCATATCGATATGGGCTAGGGGAGGGCATGCTATGTGCAGCATGGGGCATATAGATATGGGCTAGGGGAGTGCAGGCTATGTGCAGCATGGGGTATATAGATATGGGCTAGGGGAGTGCAGGCTATGTGCAGCATGGAGCATATCGATAAAGAATATGAGACGGGAGCCTATTTGCAGCATGGAGCATATCGATATGGGCTAGGGGAGGGCAGGCTATGTGTAGCATGGAGCATATCGATATGGGATAGGCGTGGGCAGGCTATGTGCAGCATGGAGCATATCGATACGGGATAGGGGAGGGATGCTATGTCCAGCATGGAGCATATTGATATGGGCTAGGGGAGGGCAGGGTATGTGCAGCATGGAGCATATCGATAGGGGATAGGTGAGGGATGCTATGTGCAGCATGGAGCATATCGGTATGGGCTAGGGGAGGGATGCTATGTGCAACATGGAGCAATTAGACATGGGCTATGGGAGAGCAGGCTATGTGCAGCATGGAGCATATCGATATGGGCTAGGGGAGGGCAGGCTATGTGCAGCATGGAGCATATCGGTATGGGCTAGGGGAGGGATGCTATGTCCAGCATGGAGCATATTGGTATGGGCTAGGGGAGGGCAGGGTATGTGCAGCTTGGAGCATATTGGTATGGGCTAGGGGAGGGCATGCTATGTGCAGCTTGGAGCATATTGGTATGGGCTAGGGGAGGGCATGCTATGTGCAGCTTGGAGCATATAGATACGGGATAGGGGAGGGATGCTATGTCCAGAATGGAGCATATAGATGTGGGTTAGGGAGGGCAGCCTATGTGCAGCATGGAACATATTGATAGGGGCTAGGGGAGGGCAGGCTATGTGCAGCTTGGAGCATATCGATACGGGATAGGGGAGGGATGCTATGTCCAGAATGGAGCATATAGATGTGGGTTAGGGAGGGCAGCCTATGTGCAACATGGAACATATTGATAGGGGCTAGGGGAGGGCAGGCTATGTGCAGCATGGAACATATTGATAGGGGCTAGGGGAGGGCAGCCTATGTGCAGCATGGAGCATATCGGTATGGGCTAGGGGAGGGCAGCCTATGTGCAGCTTGGAGCATATCGATACGGGATAGGGGAGGGATGCTATGTCCAGAATGGAGCATATAGATGTGGGTTAGGGAGGGCAGGCTATGTGCCGCATGGAACATATTGATAGGGGCTAGGGGAGGGCAGGCTATGTGCCGCATGGAGCATATCGATACGGGATAGGGGAGGGATGCTATGTCCAGAATGGAGCATATAGATGTGGGTTAGGGAGGGCAGGCTATGTGCCGCATGGAACATATTGATAGGGGCTAGGGGAGGGCAGGCTATGTGCCGCATGGAACATATTGATAGGGGCTAGGGGAGGGCAGGCTATGTGCCGCATGGAGCATATTGATAGGGGCTAGGGGAGGGCAGGCTATGTGCCGCATGGAACATATTGATAGGGGCTAGGGGAGGGCAGGCTATGTGCCGCATGGAACATATTGATAGGGGCTAGGGGAGGGCAGGCTATGTGCCGCATGGAACATATTGATAGGGGCTAGGGGAGGGCAGGCTATGTGCCGCATGGCACCTTATGGTGCCCTAGGCTATTCCACTTATGTGGCCCTATGTTATTCCTATAATGAGACACTATACTATTCAATTTATGAGTGTTATTCCACTTACGGGGACCTAGGCTACTCCACTTATGGTGCCCTAGGCTATTCCTCTTATGGTGCCCTAGGCTACTCCACTTTTGAGACCATATCACCTCTAATTTTTAATTTTGAAAATACATGAGATATAATAAAATACACCATTACTCTATTATGCTAGATGAAACTCTTTGGGTTTTGTTATAAAAAATGTAGCAAGAATAATAAAAATAAAAAAAAACAAAACTTATTTTGACATTTTTTCTCAGCTGAGGTTTCATTATCGTGTTTCAAAAATCATGAACCACTTGCTCCCAAGATTAAATACGAAATATTGTCTTCAATGGACATATATTGGAATGGTATTTACAAGTGCATATTTATATTTTAAATTTAGATTAACTTTTACATAAATAATTTTCAAAAGGTGAATATAAAAAATTAATCGATTAGAAGCTAATGTAAAAGAAAAAGAAAATAGAAAGTGAATGGAGGAGGAGCTAGTTGCTGAGAGAGAAGGGTAATACTCGCTGTACCAAGGCCAACGATTGCATCATCACCTACCCAAACTCGACAACTAGTAATCCTCTCTCACTCACACAGCCCACAGGAAGTTGTGTGGAAATCAAACTCTTAAATTATGTTATATATTATTTTATTTCCACCGATATGTTGAGGTAATTGAATGGACTATGTACTATCTATAAGTGATAAACTTTACTTGGTAATGTCATTATAACAAAAGGCAATCTGCGTTTAATCTCAATATGATTTGAAGTTGGAACGAGGGCTGCGATCACTTTCCCTCACCTCACTTTTTGTATAAATATTAAATTATTTTTAGGGTACCAGTGTTATGTACACTAGGTATATAAATTACTAGAAAATTCGAATTATTAATGTTATGTTCACTTCTTGGCAAAAGGTTGCTCTGCCAATGCTGCCATCTTACGGATACTTAATAAAAGCAAAGCTGAAACTTGGGCAACCAAATGTATGCTGTTCGATGCACTTAGTGAAAGTGTACTCCTGTATGTATCAGAAATATGGGGCCCTGGTTATTCGGATGTGATTGAGAAAGCTCAATTAAACTTCTTTAAATGGCTTATGTGTCTCCCTAAAAACACTCCTAATGCTTACATTAGAGTAGAATTTAACCGCACACACACCCGACTGAAAATTTTCAAGAGGATGTTGAATTGGTGGAAGGCTCTACAAGAGAAGTCGGCAGATGATCTATCAAGACTGTGTTACATGCGCCTAAAGGAATTATCTGCCAATTATTCAATGCCATTTAATTGGGTGAATGAACTGGAAGGGTATCTTGGGTGCATAGGAGGGAGCTTGGAGGAATTGGAAATGGCGGAAAATATTAATGAAAAAATAAAGACATGTTTAGAGGCTCTCGAGAACCATTTAATCTCGGTAGATATAGAAAGAGTCTTAAACAGCACATATAGCCAGCACTTTAGAAGAATTAGCTCTCTTGGCAGAGGCGAGGAGTACCTGTACCAAAATGTGCCATTTTTTATGACCAAATTAATATATCAAATCCGTTTATTAGGTACAAAAAATCAAAGATTAATAGTTGGTAGGACAATTTACATATTCAACCCAGAAAAGCCATGCCCCCTTTGCGAAGATAGCCAAGACACCGTTTCGCACTTCATCCTTACATGCCCCGTTTTAGCAGAGAGAAGAAACCACCTCCTGAAAAGTTTCAACATTCCACAGCAATCCATGGAAAATTTGTTTGACCTTATGGACAATAATAAAATAAACTGCTTATATGATTTCATACGTAAAGGTCTTTACCTCAGAGGGGAAAAAATACAGACAATATAATAATTAAAATAAAATTAATGTCTTATGTTTTTTTTCTATAGTAATTAGTGTATATAGTTTTTGTTTTTTGTTATTATTTAAAAAAATAATTCTCTGTTTATGTTTATATGAAAAAAGGAAGAGGGTTGAACCCTTGCTATAAAATTGTTAAATTTTTATAAGCAATAAAAATATTCATTCATTCATTCAATGTTATGTATAAATAATTAGAGTAAAAAAAATTGATAACACTAAAGTGAGAGCGGAAGTTGTTGTGAGGCTAACACAGTTAAGTGTGTTAACTTTTTTCCTGTGAAATGTTGTATTTGCTTACTACTCACATTTATGTATATTCGGATTGGTTTTTGACAAGAAATATGCGCATTAAAAATGATATTTAATTATAATAAATGCTATCCATGATTATGGTTAGAATTATTCACGTTGTGTCAAACAGTGGAGAGAGATTGATTAGGAACGTATTTTCATTTATTCTTCGAATCTAAAATTTCTTTTCTATAAGTTGCCGAAGTGACCCTTTGCAGGAAAACAATGCACCCAGATGGGAAGTGTAGTTGTTCAGTCGTCTTTGAATTGAATTTCCCGCGCTCGCTTAGTTCACAAAACCGCTGCATATGGAGATCACCAAGGCGGTGGTTAATAGATAAAGATCATAAAGGCGGTGGCCAATAGCGGAAACTACGGCGCTTGCTCAAGAAGGCACCGGCCGGTTTTCAAGCGGAACAGGCAGTTGGGTTTGGTCCCTCTCCAGGGACGCTTCTACCGCTACAGTAAAAGTTTATCCCGCTTCAATGATACAGCACAGTTGGGATTCACCAGTTACACAGTTGGGATCTATTCCGCTCCAGAGCAGGGGCTTGTCCACTCTCCTGCATTGGTTCTACTTTTACAGTGCAATAGTTTATCTTTCATCTCCCGCAACACTACCATCATATACGGATCACCGCCACCAGCTTTTACAAGCTAGAAGACAGAATCTCATTGGGAACACAAAATAACACCGGAAGAAGACTCCACTTCAAGGAAAGTATATGTTTCCCGCAGGAACCAACTTCTTATAATGCTAGCATTATCTACGCAAACTATTAAATGAGTACTCATAATATAGGACCGATCGATCATTATATTGTATATATATATTAATGGCTTGCCGCTAAAATATTTTATAAAGTTAAATTTCCTTTGTTTCTTTTTCAACTCCTATATCAATAAATGTTAATGTTTGGTTCAATTAGACATAAGGTTAGTTTCTAAATCAGCATTCTTTAGAATTTAAGTTGTATAAAATTAGCTGCCTACTATAAAGTGTATTATATGTTGCTTATTCAATATATACTTGATTCTTTGGAAAGCTCAAATAGTGACTTGTATTATTTCCCCTCATCTTTCCATAAAATAGTCCCAACGCCAGCCATCACAGCAGCCGCAACGCCAGCCATCACAGCAGCCGCAACGCCAGCCATCACAGCAACCGAACGCCAGCCATCACAGCAGCCGCAACGCCAGCCATCACAGCAGCCCCAACGCCAGCCATCACAGCAACCGCAACGCCGAACGCCAGCCATCACAGCAACCGAACGCCAGCCCTCACAGCAGCCGCAACGCCAGCCATCACAGCAGCCGCAACGCCAGCCATCACAGCAACCGAACGCCAGCCATCACAGCAGCCGCAACGCCTGCCTTCACAGCAGCCGCAACGCCCGCCTTCACCGCAACCGAACGCCAGCCATCACAGCAACCGAACGCCAGCCATCACAGCAGCCGCAACGCCAGCCATCACAGCAACCGAACGCCAGCCATCACAGCAGCCGCAACGCCAGCCATCACAGCAGCGAACGCCAGCCATCACAGCAGCCGCAACGCCAGCCATCACTGCATCCGCAACGCCTGCCATCACAGCAACCGAACGCCAGCCATCACAGCAGCCGCAACGCCAGCCATCACAGCAGCCCCAACGCCAGCCATCACAGCAACCGCAACGCCAGCCATCACAGCAGCCGCAACGCCAGCCATCACAGCCCCCGAACGCCAGCCATAACAGGAGCCGCAACGCCAGCCATCACAGCAGCCCCAACGCCAGCCATCACAGCAGCCCCAACGCCAGCCATCACAGCAGCCGCAACGCCAGCCATCACAGCAGCCCCAACGCCAGCCATCACAGCAGCCCCAACGCCAGCCATCACAGCAGCCGCAACGCCAGCCATCACGCCAGCCCCAACGCCAGCCATCTCCGCAGCCGCACCGCCAGCCATCACAGCACCCGCAACGCCAGCCATCACAGCAGCCGAAACGCCAGCAATCACAGCAACCGAACGCCAGCCATCACAGCAACGGAACGCCAGCCATCACAGCAGCCGCAACGCCAGCCATCACAGCAGCCGCAACGCCAGCCATCACAGCAACCGAAAGCCAGCCATCACAGCAGCCGCAACGCCAGCCATCACAGCAGCCCCAACGCCAGCCATCACAGCAGCCGCAACGCCAGCCATCACAGCAGCCCCAACGCCAGCCATCACAGCAGCCCCAACGCCAGCCATCACAGCAGCCGCAGAGCCGGCCATCACAGCGGCCCCAACGCCAGCCATCACAGCAACCCAACGCCAGCCATCACAGCAGCCCCAACGCCAGCCATCACAGCAGCCCCAACGCCAGCCATCACAGCAGCCCCAACGCCAGCCATCACAGCAGCCGCAACGCCAGCCATCACAGCAGCCCCAACGCCAGCCATCACAGCAGCCCCAACGCCAGCCATCACAGCAGCCGCAACGCCAGCCATCACAGCAGCCGCAACGCCAGCCATCACAGCAGCCCCAACGCCAGCCATCACAGCAGCCCCAACGCCAGACAACACACCAGCCGCAACGACAGCCATCACAGCAGCCCAACGCCAGCCATCACAGCAGCCCCAACGCCAGCCATCACAGCAGCCGAACGCCAGCCATCACAGCAGCCCCAACGCCAGCCATCACAGCAGCCGCAACGCCAGCCATCACAGCAGCCCCAACGCCAGCCATCACAGCAGCCGCAACGCCAGCCATCACAGCAGCCCCAACGCCAGCCATCACAGCAGCCGCAACGCCAGCCATCACAGCAGCCCCAACGCCAGCCATCACAGCAGCCGCAACGCCAGCCATCACAGCAGCCGAACGCCAGCCATCACAGCAGCCCCAACGCCAGCCATCAAAGCAGCCCCAACACCAGCCATCACAGCAGCCCCAACGCCAGCCATCAAAGCAGCCCCAACCATTTACGCCCCAGCCATTTACGCTGCTGTCACTAGTCCCTTCGAGTATGTTCCTGCTGGACATCCTCTGATCTCTCAAAAATCATTTCCTCCCTCCACTCCCTACTAAATGAACTAAGAAATTTGATCCTCCCCTTGACTGCATAATCTTAGCGAAATCCCAATTTCCCCACATCAGTTAATATTTCTTCAAGCCTGTCTCATCTGGAACTCTTATGAATTGCGAAATCGTAAAAACAAACTCCCAACACTCCTTCAAGAGAAAAACATAGACATTGCACTTTTGACTGAAAAACATACTACGAGTGACACACATTTTACATTAGCGGATTTAAAACTTACAGGACTGATCAGGGGATGGAACAGCTCATGGAGATACAGATGTGCTTATCAGGACCAATCTGACTCACTACTTGCTTCCTAACCAGTTCCCTTATCTTTTCCAGAGCACTACAATAAGCCTTCAATCCTCATCCCAACTCCCTATCACTTCCGGCAGTATACTGCCTTCCTATCAAATCCGTATCGGCACAATTATTTCATGATTTCTTCAAATACTTGGGACTTCGATTTATTGCTGGCGGAGAGTACAATGCTAAGCATTGGCAATGGGGCTGCAGAACCTCGAACACACGTGGACATGGTCTCCTCCAGGCCCTCTCGACCTCTCCTTCTAACGTCCGTACTCCCTCTTCCTGCACCTACTGGCCCACTTTCCTAAACTAAACTCCCTGATATATTAGACTATTTCATTACCTCAGGCCTTTCCCGAATCCCTTCATCAGTGTTCACACTAGATGACCTTTCATCCAATCATAGTCCTGTCGTTCTTCTGTTCAACTCAAATTCCAATTTATTCCGAATTCCCGACAAACCCTTCCTCACACCTGGACCAGTTGATTGGTAATCGTTTCAAACGTTCATTGACAAAAATCTTGACTTGAAGATTTCTTTAAAAACTGAAACAGAGATAGACGATGCAGTACAATATATAACAGTTACAATCCAAAAATCCCTTCACTACTCGACTCTCCACGGGCAAACACATTACTAAACGATGTCTATCATCCAACACATTTATGAACTCTACTCCAAAAATGACGACGAATATGGCAAAACACTAGGTATCCTTCTGACAAGACAAAGCTGAACCGACTAACCAGAAAACTGAAAACAGAATTAACACAGTACTACAATGATTACTTTAATCATACCCAAAGAACCATAACACCTCTGATAACTCTTTGTGGAAAGCCACCAAGCGCCTTCTGTCCTACAAATCCTCCCATCTTCCGATACGTCGTGAGAACGGCACCTGGGCCAAGTCTGGCTACGATATATCAACAACGTTTGGTCAAGACTTGGCCAAGGTGTTCACTCCTCACGACGATATCCAAGACTCCCACCATTCGTCCTTTGTCACCAATCAACTCGCCACACCACTTCTCTTATCGATTCCTCCTACAGCATCCAATCCTTCAGAAGTTATTAATATCATTAACAAACTCCCTCCCAAGAAGGCACCTGGTTATAACCTAATTACTTTCCGCATCATTAAAAATCTTCCAAGAAAAGCTGTCCTCTTCGTCACTTATATCTAGAATGCTGAACTGAGAACAACCTACTTCCCCCTACTCTGGAAATTCTGTCATCTATATGATCCCAAAACGCAGAAAAGCGTTACTGCTTCCTTCTTCCTATCGCCCCATTGAACTCCTTCCTATCATGGGAAAAATCCTTGAAAAGCTCATCCTTAAACGCCTATATCCACTCCTTGGCCCCATAATCCCTCCCCATCATTTTGGTTTCCGAAAATCAAATTCCACCGTCCAGGAAAACCGTTTATAAGGTTTGGCACCAAGGGTTATTATTTAAACTAAAAAACACACTCCCATTTACCTACTACCTCATCCTTAAATCATACCTTCCCGACAGACATTTTCAAGTTTCATTTGTTTCCTCAGTATCTGTCTCAATTCCCCAACTGGCAGGTGTACCACAGGGGAGCATCCTAAGTCCTTTCTTATTTTTTGCCTATAGTGCCGACATCCTTCTCACGTATGCAGGATACTGCAATCGTAACGTCTAACTCAGATCCGAATATGGGATCGGCATTTCTACAAGAACACCTAGCTCTGTTAGAATCTTAGCTGACACAATGGAGGATCAAGGTCAACAGCAGCAAATCAAGCCATCTAACATTTATTCCCCGAAGTCTCATTTGACCTCCAGTTACACTCAATAGCCAAATAACTCCTGAAAAATCTCAAATTATATATTTACGACTCACATTAGACAAGCAACTAGCTTGGAAACCTCACATCATATTAAAAATACAAGGATTGAATCGACGGTACGGACTCCTACTAAGACTAAGACTACTTGAAAACAGATGTAAACTAACATTGCATAACAAACGTTTGATTTACACAACTGTACTCAGACCAATATGGACATACGGACTTGAACTTTCGGGATCCAATAAACCATCAAATTCCAACAACACCCAAACCATCCAATCCAGAATACTCCGAAAAATTAGATTCCAAATTTTACGTATCCAATTTAACTCTCCTTAACGACCTCTACATTCCTTTTGTCCATATCCTCGCCAAATCCCGGTATCACAAATTCCACTCTCTCCTTCCCGTTCATCCTAATCCTTATTCGAATCACTATCATCTACGCATATTCCAGAAAACCCAAGATGACGTCTGAAGCGTAAGTGGCCAAGAGATCTTGTGTAGAGCAAAGTATAAAATTCAACGTTCATTCCAACGTGGGTATTGTCATAGGACAACTTCCCACCTCAAGTCAATAATGAAGCCAATTGTTACTATCATACACATCATTTGCTTGTAATATTTATATAATGTTATTATTATGAACGAACAAGAGTGCAGGTTATATGGTAAGCCTGAAATGAAAAATATCGATGTTTCACTTCCTATTGGTTCTTCGGAAAGGATACACATGACAAAAGTTATTTATGTTGATATTTCAAATAAATTTTGTTATATATACCTTTGTCGTATACAGAAGTATAAATGAGATTTTCGCTAAAAAAATAACGGGGAACAATTTTAAATTAAAGACTAAAACGAACTCCAACCATTTAATTGGAGCCAAACGTAACAATACTTTATTTATATAACAAAAATAAGTATACATCAAATAAAAATCCAAAGACATGCCACACTCATTAATCTCCGTTACCGCTCCAGCAATTTTTGTTACGATCGTTACTCTAAAACAAAAGATTAATTATAATATATCAATTTCGTTAATGACTGATATCGGACCAGTTGGAGCTTTGGGGCCGGCGGTTAGAAGGGGGGAATTCTGAAAATTCCAAATATCATTCAATATTACCCCTACTTGTTTTGTGTATTGGCAGGGTTTTTTCCTTGCTACATACAAATCAATTTCCATTAAAAAAAATATAAAAAGGCACACAAGACAGTAATAAAATATAAAAGTATAAATAAGGCACACGCTAAAAACCACAGCGGGAGTCGACTATTTTATAGATCACCGACTAAACAAAATCTCTGTATTTGAATTAGCATCAACTCTACCATGAAAACAGGTAATATCAACATTTCTTGTGGCGAGCAGGTGTAGGGGTTCTAAGGGTGGTATGAAAATCGTACACCTGAAGCCTGGGAGTGGGGTTTGGTCTAAGTATGGAATCGAATGGTGGTCTTCTTGCAACCCCCAGCCACTACCTACTCTGTTGCCAGAGCCTTCATATACACCCGGAGCATGAGAGTGGGGGTTTAGTCAAAGTATGGGAGCGAATGGTGGTCTTCTTGCAACCCCCAGCCAGTACCTACTCTGTTGCCAGAGCCTTCATATACACCCGGAGCATGGGAGTGGGGGTTTGGTCTAAGTATGGGAGCGAATGGTGGTCTTCTTGCAACCCCCAGCCACTACCTACTCTGTTGCCAGAGCCTTCATATACACCCGGGGCATGAGAGTGTGTGTTGTATCTATGTATGGGAGCGGATGCTGGAACCCCTCAGGACTCCCTTGCAATCCTGAATATATCAAGTATTGGTACCATAAAGTCGTTATTATGGATGAAATATATATGTGATAAATATATGAGATGACGTCAGGTCGATCGAGGAGGGTAGTAAATGTGTCAATGTTACGCGAGAGGTGAGCTGATTCATAAGCCTACATCGGGTTGCACAATTTCTGTTGTGAATCCATTGGATAGCAGGGGAAAATGCTATTTTTTGGCCATCACCCATAGAGCAAGTATTATCTAAGCTCATTCATCGTAAAATTTCACCGATTAATCGATGACTATGCTCTGACAGCAAACAAATACACTCCTGCAAAGCAAAAAGTATAACTGGCACCAACATTGTAATCTTAACCACCTTTCTATGGCAGACCTCCCTAGTTCACTAATTATTCACTTTAAAAAATCAAACTGACCTTTATCACTCTCTCTATTTTTAACTCTCACTCCCTCTCTCTTTGCTTATAAGTTTATGGTTAACCCTTAGACATTAAAAACAATTGCATATAATAACCTGTAAGTAAAACTTAAACATAACAAAAATCGAGGTAGACCAAACGAAAACTCTTAAAAGATACAGGAGAGGAAGAACCACCTACCTATGGCCAGTAGAACATCACTTTCTCTTCTTAGACGGAGCTCCGATAGAAATCTAAAAATTGAATCACATATTTATATATGTAAATATATATATTTGATTAAATAAGTTATTTTTTTTTTAAATAATGTATTTACAAGTAGAAAAAGGATGTTTGGAATAATTGTTGACAGTGATTACGATCGTAGTAGTGGCCACACGTTTCGAGTTTTCTCCTCCTTCTCAAGGGCTATTCTACAAACAGGAAAATAAATTTCCACAAGATAACAGGTAAAATATTCCATGAGACCTTACCTACAATGACAGCTAAAATTACTTAAGAATAACTATATTCTAATATTTTATAAGAATAGATCTTCTATATAATGTTGGACTGAATGGCTCAAGTAGAGCTAAGCAGCCAGGGCTTAGATAGATAAGCCCTAAGACAAATCAGCTATTCACCTTAGCCTTATATTTGTAGCCTACGACATTTTTCATTGATCCTTACCAAACTTGAAATTAAAACGTTTTATATCAAATTAAAGAAGAAAATAGAAAATTCAAAATATCTCCTTCAATAAGAGTACGATACTAAAATCATATATAACGAATCGCATTGGAAATTCAATTTCCTGTAAATGTTGTTTAAAAGACATTTATAGTAACCGAGATTTTGGATTTTTTTTTTCCAGCACTCAGTGAACCCCCCCCCCCACTTTAGTCATCGTACTTCAACCAAAAGTGAATATATCATACCTCTTATTAAAAGTTGTGGAAATTTTCTCTTAAGGGAAACCATCTGGTTCTTGTGTTCATCGATCCTACATAGGAGATAACCAAAATAAGGTCCGTTCAAGAATGTGTGTGTATACTATCTATCAATCTATCTATATCTATAAGTGTATATATATATATATATATATATATATATATATATAGATAGGGTGTGTTATTCTTCTCGGAGTTTTGGTCAATGTTGGTGAAATAAATCTTAGTGTATTATAGAATCTTTATTTTCTCTTCTTCAGGGCTGTAAAATTACATATACTACTTTATAATATTGCACTTTGTTATTACATATTATTGTAAAAGGGTGTTTTTTCTTATTATTACTTACCAAGACTAAATAATCTATAAACTATTATACATTCTTATTGCACTATGACTAGGGTTATAGTAACCTTCCTGGTTTTGTTTACATAGCGGGGTCACAGCCTATTGTATGTTTTATATATTTATAGTATGGTGTCTTTGTTTGTTAAACTATATTATAATTGTTGTACTGTAGTTGTTATATTATTTTACAATAGTTATTGCTATGCACTATTACAATTATTGCTATGTTTTATTAAATCTATGCTACTGCCATTTACCACTATGTTATTGCAACTTATATTATTTTACAATAGTTATTGCTATGTACTATTACAATCATTGTCTTATTATTTTAAATTATAATTATTGTTCTGTTGTGTTAAAGTTATTCCTATGTTGCATCTATGTTGCTATTTTTATTCTTATATTAATTATGTTATAACAACCATTCCTGTGTGTTACTGCAATC
Source organism: Riptortus pedestris (assembly GCA_019009955.1). Classification (NCBI taxonomy): domain Eukaryota; kingdom Metazoa; phylum Arthropoda; class Insecta; order Hemiptera; family Alydidae; genus Riptortus; species Riptortus pedestris. The sequence continues at coordinate 140,945,969 of CM032233.1, read as the reverse complement.
ATTGTTATGCCTATATTAAAGCAATTCATATGTTGCACTATTATTATTCTATTATGTATTATTATTCTATTATGTTACAGTTATTAATGCTTTTACAGCCCTGAAGAAGAGAAAATAAAGATTCTCGAAATATCGGCATAAACTAAGATTTATTTCACCAACATTGACCAAATCTCCGAGAAGAATAACACACACTATATAAATACAACCTCGTCGAAAACATCAGCACAATTATATCTATATATATATATATATATATATATATATATATATAAAATTGTAACCTTGATTGATTTTTTTCGCAAAATTTCACGATAACTTTTCGTTTCACATGTCATAGACACCATAACTGCATTTTGTTTCTTTCGTGTATGTTTGTTTGTTTGTTTGTTACCTTTTCACGAATAAACGGCTGAAACGAATTTTATGAAACTTGGTATGTATATTACTACTAACCCAACTTAGACTTTAGGCTATATTAATATCCTCTGAGACGAACAGGAGTGGGGGTTTAAGGGAAGCCAGAAATTAAAAATAGCAATATTTCGATTCCTATTGGTTTTTTCGGCAAATATGAACATACCAAAAGATGTTTATTTTGTTATTTAGAGTAACTTTTGTTATATGCACTTTTTTCGTAAACCGAATTATAAACGAGATATACGCTAAAACCTATAGCGGAAGTGAACAATTTTATTTGGGACAAAAAACTCAACCGAACTAAATAAAACTCGGTATGTGTATTAGCACTAACGCTTTCATTGTAACAAGCCATACCATCATTTCTAGGGACGGGCAGGAGTGGGGGTTGTAAGGGGTGCCTGAATTTAAAAAATAGTGGTATTTCGTTTTCTATTCGTTTTTCGGCAAATATGAACATAACAAAAGTTGTTTATTTTGTTATTTAAAGTAACTTTTTTCATATTCATTTTTGTCTTTTAACAAAGTATAAACGAGATATACACTATAAACTAAAGCGGCAATAACTAAAATCTATGCATAATCCACAAGAGACGGGAAATATGACAATTTGGAGGACAGTGAAGACTTGCATAAAAAATTAATTTTATTATTAACAAATGCCAACAACGGGTATTAACCCTAAACACTGGGACGGGTAAATGTCAAAATATTTGCAAATTAAAGCCTTGCCAAAAAAATACCATCACCATTCAGCCTCAAATCAATTCCCGGGCGAAGCCGGGTATCTGAGCTAGTAGTTATATATAGACATAGTTATTTCAATATTTTGTTATACGACAAAGTGTGTATAATTAAAGTTATTTTAAATAACAAACTAAAAACCTTCTGTAATGTGCATGAGATAATAGGCTTTTGCGCAAAATAACCTTGTCGACGTTGTTTTTTTTTTTTGCGCATATCTCTTTTTTACTTTGTTACACGACAAAAGTTACTTTAAATAACACAATGAACCACTTTTGTTACTCGCATCAGTTGAAAAACCAATGGGAAACGGAATATCGCAATTTTACATTTCAGGCCTCCCTAATAACCCCAATTCCTGTTTGGACCTAAAAATGTTAATATAGCTTATAATCATGGAAGAATTAATGGTAATTCACATACCGAGTTTTCATAAAGTTCGGTTAAGTCGTTATTGCTCAACAAAATTGTCCCCCGTTTTGACTCCCACTTTAGTTTTTAGTGTATATCTCGTTTACACTTTGTTGTACGACAAAGGTGAAAATAACAAAGGTTATTTCAAATAAAAAAATAAATATAAATATAATATTTGCAGAAAACCAATAGAAAACGAAATACCGCTATTTTTAAATTCAGGCCTCCCTTACAACCTCCACACCTGTTCGTCTCAGAGAATATTAGCATAGCCTAAAGTCTAAGTTAGGTTAGTAGTAATATACATACCATGTTTCATAAAATTCGGTTCAGCCGTTTATGCGTGAAAAGGTAACAAACAAACAAACAAACATACACGAAAGAAACAAAATGCAGTTATGGTGTCTATGACATGTGAAACGAAAAGTTATCGTGAAATTTCGAAAAAAAAATCAATGTACAGACAGAGGTTACAATTTTATATATATATATAGATATACAATTATATATATATATATTTGTAGGGGAGGCCTGAAATGAAAAATAGCGATATTTTGTTTCGCATTGATTTTTTGATAAATATGCACATAACAAAAGTTGTTTATTTTGAGTAACATTTGTTGTATTCACTTTTTTTGTAAAATGATGTAAACACGGGATATACGCTAAAACTATAGCGGGAGTAATTCATTTTATTAGTGCTTATTTAAGCGTTTTTAATGAATGCATATTATGAAAAATGATTTTGTGTTAAAGTCACATATGATAACTCTAAATATGATTGGGATTAGTGAGGTTATATATCTCCGTCGCCTCATTCTCATTTATTTATTTTTCCTAGAAAATAACATTGCTATTTATTTCCAATAGAAATGTATACTATAAGAGTATTTCCGTTATTTAATTTGTATAATGTATTATTTAAACAAAGTCATGCTGAATTGGCACAAGGAACGATAGCGGAAGTTGTAGGGAAGCAAACTCTTTGGTTCTGCGAATATATATCTTATTTGCGATATTTTGATGTTATTGAAACAAATAAATACCATCATAACAATTAGACGTTAATGGTAATGCCATTATGAAAAAAGACGATATCTGGTTAAACTTAATATGATTTAAAGTATTACTTATTTTTTTGCTGGGAGGGCTACAATCTCTTCCCCTCACCTATCTCTTTGAATATAAATGAAATTACTTTTAGGGTGATACTATTATTTAATTCCGTCAGGTAGATAAATTATTAAAATAATACTCTGAATCAATAATTTAAGAAAAACATGGTGTTTAGCACTCATGCTGGACCGGAAGATGACAGGAGCCTAAACAGTTAATTGAGTTATCTTATTACCAGTGAAATGCTGCCATTCCTGGAAGTGATTTCCACTGAGCTCTGCTATTATGCTATTACGAATATAATCTAATGTACAAAACTATGCTTAAACTACATGTGCTCGGATTGGTTTTTGACAGGAAATAAGTTTCATTATATATTTAATTGTAATAAATGCAATCCATGATTATGATTTTAAGTATTCAAAAAGGAGACATAAGAAGTGGAAAGGGATAGATTAAGAACACATTTTTATTTATTCTTCAACAGTACAATTTCTCATTTATAAGTCGCCTGCCTGACCCTCACGGGAAAACAATACGCCCAGACGGGAAGTGTAGTTGTAAACATTGAAGCCTTGCCCAAAAAAATACTATCATCATTCATCACACAGCAATGACGGGTATAGACCCTAAACACTGGTACGGGGAAATGTCAAAATACTGTGCAAACTAAAGGCTTACCAAAAAAATACCACATCATTCAGCCTCAAATGAATTCCTGGGCGAAGCCGGGTACCTTAGCTAGTATATATATATATATATATATATATATATATATATATATACTACTAACCTAACTTAGACTTTAGGCTATGCTAATATTCTCTGAGACGAACAGGTGTGGAGGTTGTAAGGGAGGCCTGAATTTAAAAATAGCGGTACTTCGTTTTCTATTGGTTTTCTGCAAATATTATATTTATATTTATTTTTTTATTTGAAATAACCTTTGTTATTTTCACCTTTGTCGTACAACAAAGTGTAAACGAGATATACACTAAAAACTAAAGTGGGAGTCAAAACGGGGGACAATTTTGTTGAGCAATAACGACTTAACCGAACTTTATGAAAACTCGGTATGTGAATTAGCATTAATTCTTCCATGATTATAAGCTATATTAACATTTTTAGGTCCAAACAGGAATTGGGGTTATTAGGGAGGCCTGAAATGTAAAATTGCGATATTCCGTTTCCCATTGGTTTTTCAACTGATGCGAGTAACAAAAGTGGTTCATTGTGTTATTTAAAGTAACTTTTGTCGTGTAACAAAGTAAAAAAGAGATATGCGCAAAAAAAAAAAACAACGTCGACAAGGTTATTTTGCGCAAAAGCCTATTATCTCATGCACATTACAGAAGGTTTTTAGTTTGTTATTTAAAATAACTTTTATTATACACACTTTGTCGTATAACAAAATATTGAAATAACTATGTCTATATATAACTATTAAGCGCTACTTGATAATGTCATAAAGGTATAAGGCAATATGGGTTTAAACTCGATTTGATTGTTTAAAGTATTATTTAGGTTGCATGGAGGGCTACGATCCTTCCCCTTCACCTTGCAGTTTGAATATAAATTCAATTATTTTTATGTTACCACACTTATTTATTTTCTCCGGGTAAATTAATTATTAGAAAAATCAAATTCTTTAATGTTTTAAATAATTAATTTAAGTAAAGGAATGTTGATAACCTTCAAGCGGAAAGGGAAGTTGCACGGAGGCTAACGCAGCTACACAGTGTTGACTTATTTCATGTTAAATGTAGGCACTATTGGAATTTCTTTCTACTTACAACCGAATATTTCTAAACTATTTGTGCTCTGAGTAGGTTTGACTGAAAATAAGTGCATTATAGACACTATTTAATTTTAATCAATGCTATCCATGATTATGATTTGAATTATTCACGGTGTGTCAAACAGGAGAGAGGGAGTTATTGGGAAATCATTTTCATACTCTTTTAAACTAAAATTTCTATTCTATAGGTCCCCTACAGTTGCCTGGCCCTTATGGAAAAATAATACGCCCAGACGGGAAGTGTAACTGTACACATTAAAGCCTTGTTATAAAAATACCCTCAATATTCAGCCTCTAATGATTCCCCGAGCAAATCCGGGTACCTTAGCTAGTATACATATATATATATATATATATATATATATATATATATATATATATATATATATATATAAAATTGTAACCTCTGTCTGTACATTGATATTTTTTCTTATAAAACACAGTTTAGAGGGGGGGGGTTAGAGGGGGGGGTTAGAGGGGGGGGGTTAGAGGGGGGGGTTAGAGGGGGGGGTTAGAGGGGGGGGGGGTTAGAGGGGGCGGGGTTTTGAGGGGGGGGGTTGAAAATTCAAAATATCTCCATTATTATGCGTCGGATCGAAAAATCGTATTGAAGAAATCTTATTGCAAATTACATTTACTATAAATACTGTTCTATTCATTCATTCTGTATCTTGAATATTAACAGAGATATTTGAATTGTATTGTTTGACGGCCGGCCTGTCTCTCGCAATAGAGAGATTGAGTTCCAGGCTCGTCGAGATATAAAATAGCTGGTCGCAGCAGGAAAGGGGGAAACACATAAAAGAAAATATAAAGTAATAAATAAAGAACATATAAATTTAATGGAATATAAGATAATAACCTTCTTCAAATGTATTTACAATAATCAACTTCTTAATTTTCTAAAAATAAATAAAACAAATAATAATACAAAGAATAGGACAAAGAAAAAAGGGGAGCAAAAAAAATATGTAAATACAGAATATTAAATAGAGAAAAAAAGTTATAAGGGAATTGAACCCGTGAGGTTCACAATGATAGGCGAGTAGGTAACTCACTGAGCCACACAGCCTTCGAAGATGGAGTGGCGAAATTCTCCTAGTCCTTCGTTTTTATCTACTAGGGCACTCATCTATATTTAAGCAGTTAACTACGAATCAAAATAGTACTTTATGAAACAAAAGGGTCATGTCCTACTCACGGCACACCAAAAAAAACCACCATCAGTTCCAACCGCCGGCGAATTTTCACTGGTGTCTCCTATGTAGGGCCCTCTCGTCCACTTCTCCGTTCTCGGCAAAATGATGATGAGATCTTAAATTCCTCTTGAAGGAAGAAGCCGCCTTGAGCAGCGATGTGCGTGGCACATAAAAACACAAAGAAGGAGCTGTTGCCCTGAGCAAATACCGGCTCCTCAGCTGCACGTGGTGCTAACCTACTACTCCGCGTAAAGTCAGCTGTTATCACCGACCTGACCCGAACTTGCACGAAGTCAGGCCGATTAACCCTTTGCCATCGCTCCCAGACGCTCGCAAAATATATTACAAATAATATACATCATATTATTAATGTTAGATTTATAATGACTTACACTAAACTTAAAATTAAAGAGGGGATACAAAAACAAAATATGTCGTCCTCGACATATTGTGTGCGTGGTCGGCAGGAGTCTGCTATATTCGGGACTTTCCGCCGAAAGCTAGTTCGTCCGTTTCCGTAACTGTTCGTCCCTCGTGAATTGGTTTAGACATTTATTACTACTACTGTTATTGGTAGACAGATTTCTCTATTGTAAAATTTCACGTGAGAAATCAGTTTAGTTTACGCAGCCCCTGCGTGACGGACTTGTTTTCTGATCCAACTCGGCCAGCAGGAAAGCTGAATAACCTCCACTTTACACTCCATCCTTGACGGACCGTAATTCTTTTTTTATGTTTCTGTGTTCATAATTTTGAACTTGTGTTATTATTTTCTTCATTTAATGTTAATCAAAATACAATAATCTTTATTATTTGGAGTCAAGATTTTCATTATTTATAGGGAACACCCTCTGAAGAATAAAATAGCACTCCCTATAATTACTTATTTAAGTGTTTTTAATAAATGCATATTATGACAAATGGTGTTATGTTTTAGTTTAGGAAAATAAATAAATGAGGAGGGGGGCGACGGAGATTTATAACCTCACCAATCAGACTTATAACTATCATATAATAGTTCTAAGTATGATTCGGATTGGTGAGGTTATGAATCTCCGTCACCCCCCTCCTCATTTATTTATTTTCCCTAAAAGATTACATTGTTATTCATTTCCAATAGAAATGTAAACTATAAGGGCATTTTCATTATTTAATTCGTATAATGTATTATTTAAACAAATTCATACTGAATTTGCACACGGAGTGATAGCGGAAGTTGTGGAGAATCCAACTCCTTGATTTTCGTAATATATTATCCTATTTCCGATATATTGATGAAATTGAAACAAATATGTACTATCATAACAATTAAACGTTATTTGGTAATGACATCATGACAAATTTAAGTCCATCAGGTTGATAAATTATTACAATACTATTGTATATATATGTATATATATATATATATATATATATATATATATATATATATATATACAATCAATAATTTAAGGAGAAGAATGTTGATAACTCTTATGGGAGAGGGGAAATAGACGAGAGGCTAATAAAGTTAATTGAGTTTACTTATTTCCTGTCAAATGCTGGCACTACGGGAAGTGATTTCCACTGAGATCTACTAATACGAATATAATCTTACGTGCTAAACTATGCTTAAACTATATGTGCTTGGATTGGATTTGAAAGGAAATATGTTCATTATAGATGATATTTAATTGTAATAAATGCTATTCATGATTATGGTTTGAATCATTCAAAAACAGTGAGTCAAAAAGTGTAGAGGAATAGATTAGGAACACACTTTTATTTATTCTTCTAAACTAAACTAAAATTTCTATTCTATTAATACCCAAAATTTACCCTTTAGGATTGGCTATTTTGGAAAAACAATACGTCGTGGAGGGAAGTACAATTGTACACATTAAGTCTTGATTTAAAAATACCATCATTAGTCAGTCAACAATGATTTCCCGGGCATCGCCGGGTACCTTAGCTAGTATATATATATATATATATATATATATATATATATATATATATATATATATATATTATATATACCCGTCGTTGCTGTGGATTTGTTAATAATAAAATTATTTGTTATTTAAGAGTTCACTGTCCTCAATATTTTTATATTTCCCGTCTCCTGTGCATGTAGTTTTTATAATTCATAATCATAGAAAGTATTCTGTCCGCCAAACTATGTTTGAATTAAACTTCCTTTCCCTTGATACAGTACAAAGACCAACAGTGACTGAAACCCGAACAGAAAATGTAATGTACTGGGAATTTTTATTTTAGGCTTCTCTTATAACCCCCCGCCCCTCCCGTTTGAACCTAAAAAATTTAATATAGCTTATAATCGTTTAAGAATTAATGCTAATTCACATGCCGAGTATTGTTAAGTTCCGTTCAATCGTTGGTGCCAAATACAATTGTCGGCTACCGTTTTAGTTTTAAGTGTATATCTCGTTTATACTTTGTTAAAAGACAAAAGTGAATATAACAAAAGTTACTCTAAATAACAAAATAACCAACTTTTGTCATGTACATATTATATTATATTTGCAGAAAAACCAATGGAAAACGAAATACCGCTATTTTTAATTTCTAGCCTCCCTTACAACCCCCACTGCTGCCCGTCGCTAGAAATGTTGGTATGGCTTATTCTAAAGAAGGCGTTAGTTTTATTACTCATACCGAGTTTTATTTAATTCGGTTGAGTCTTTTGTACCAAAGAAAATTGTTGACTCCCGCTATAATTTTTGCGTATAACGCATTTATACTTCAGTATTCGCCGAAAGTTTATATAACAAAAGTTACTCTAAATAACAAAGTGAACAACTTTTGTTATGTTCATATTTGTCGAAAAACCAATAGGAAACGTTTCGATTCCTATTGGTTTTTCGACAAATATGAACATAACAAAAGTTGTTTATTTTGTAATTTAGAGTAACTTTTGTTATATACACTATCGTCGTATACCGAAGTATAAAGGTGTTATACGCTAAAAATTATAGCTGGAGTCAACAATTTTATTTGGCACAAAAGACTCAACCGAACTAAACCAAACTCGCTATGTGAATTAGTACTAACGATTTCCTTATAATAAGCCATACTAACATTTCTAGGGACGGGCAGGAGTGGGGGTTATAAGGGAGGCCTGAAATTAAAAATAGCGATATTTCGTTCCCTATTGCTTTTTCAGCAAATATGCTCATAACAAAAGTTGTTTATTTTGTTATTTGGAGAAATTTGCTCAACATTTCTTTTCGATATGATCTACCAGGTACCTGAAAAAATTAATTCAAATGTATGTCAATATTTTCTCCTTAATAATTCAAATCTATGCATAATGAACAGGAGACGGGAAATATGACAATATGCAGGAGAGTGAAGTCTTACATAAAAAAAAAATTTTATTATTAACAAATGCCAACAACGGGTATTAACCCTAAACACTGGAACGGGTAAATGTCCAAATATTGTGCAAAGTAAAGCCTTGCCAAAAATATACCATCACCATTCAGCCTCAAATGAATCCCCGAGCGAAGCCGGGTATCTGAGCTAGTATATATATATATATATATATATATATATATGTTACAATTATATATATATATATATACTAGCTAAGGTACCCGGCAATGCCCGGGAAATATTTGTAGACTCACTAATGATGGTATCTTTATAGCAAGACTTCAATGTGCACAATTACACTTCCCTCCACGACATTCTTTTTCCGAATTAGCTAATCCTAAAGGGTAACTTTTCTGGACTAATAGAATAGAAATTTTAGTTATGAAGAATAAATGAAAATGTGTGCCTAATCTATTCCTTTCCAACTTTTGTGGCTCACCGTTTTTGAATAATCCACACGATAATCATGAATAGCATTTATTATAATTAAATAATATCTATAATGAAAATATTTCCCGTCTAAACCAATCCGAGCACATATAGTTTAAGCATAGTTGTGTACATAAGATTATATTCGTAATAGTTAATCTCACAATCAGTGGAAATCACTTCAAGTAATGCCAGCATTTCACAGGAAATAAGTAAACTCAATTAACGGATTCAGCCTCCCGTGGACGACTGCTCCCGCATCAACATTGGTTTCCTTAAATTATTTATCCAAAATATTAATTTAATAATTTATCTACCTGATGGAATTAAATAATAGTGGAACCCTAAAAATAATTTCATTTATATCCAAAAAGCTAGATGAGGGGAAGAGATCGCTGCCCTCCTTGCAATCTGAGTATCGAGGTTTTAAACGAAAATTGTCTTTTGTCATAATGATATTACCATTGTTATAATAGTACATATTTGGTTCAATGCTAATGTTTCAGTTTTCAGTGTATATCTCGTTTATACTTTTTATACGACAAAAGTGAATATAACAAAAGTTGTTGTAAATAACAAAATAAACAACTTTTGTCATGTGCATGATGTAAGAAAACCAATAGGAAACGAAATATCACTACTTTTAATTTCAGGCCTTCCTTATAACCCCCACTCCTGTTCGCCTCAGAGAATATTAATATAGCCTAAAGTCTAAACTGGTTTAGTATAATTATACATACCAAGTTTCATAAAATTCGGTTCAGCCGTTTATGCGTGAAAAGGTAACAAACTAACAGACACGAAAGAAACAAAATGCAGTTATGGTGTTTATAGTTACGTCTTGGGAACATCCGCTCTGCTGACATCACAAGCATCAGCATTTATTCTCCTTATAACCCCTACCATTTTCCCTCTCCTTGTCATTTCCCCAGTAGCTCTAGACTGTCACTCTGTTCATTTTTAAAGTTGTAATTGTTGGAATTAATAAGAGTGCTTTTTAAAAAGGCTTACACGCGTACTTTAAACTTAACTGGTGCTCGAATATAGGGACTTAGCAGAAGTTTTCATTTTAAGCGTGATCTATTTCTTACGTATTTGAAAACTTTGGATCTCAATCCTTAGCTGTTTATTACTCCAAGTATAGCGAAGCCTTGCACTTTTTGCTCATGATCTATTTCCCGAGTTCCCCCCAATTACAGTCAAGCAGATGACAGCCTGGAGCAGCAGCAAGAAGGAATCTGGAGGAGCAGAAAACGCAGCACTTCTACATCATCATCCGATTCGTCTTGTCACCTGGAGGAAGAGCCGGAGGAACATCACTACAGTGTGAGTAGCCTCTGTATAGCTCATAAAAATAACATTGTAATTCAGCCCTCTAAATTAAGCCCCATTATGTCAAACAACCAAGAAATGCCCCAAATCCAAAAAGAAATTTTGAACCAAGCCTTAAGCGAAATCCAAATGATATCCAACCCCCTCCCCATGGATATTTTAAAATACATCCCTAGATATGATGGAACTAGTAATAAATTGCCACAGTTCATAGCCACATGTGAAGAATTATTTAATTCTTATTGTACAATAAATAATAAAGAAAAAGAAAATAACCACTGGTTACTTTCTAAAGCAGCTATGTGCCATTTAGATGGTCCTGCCGAAGCTGTTGCCTACAATGATAATTGTGCAACACTGACGGACTTATTAGAATCTCTTAGAAAAAAATTCGCTGACAATAGGACAATTCCAGACCTCATAGCAGAGCTATGAGATCTTACCCACGAGAACACCCGATAGAATTCTTTAACACACTAGATGAAAAACGAACTACCCTAGTAACCAGATACAAACTAGACAAGGTCACTGGCACTCTACTAGACCAGCTGATACTACAACTTGACGCGACACTAGTAAGGACATTTATACACGGTGTACACCCTACCCTAGGAGCACATCTACAGGTACTACAAATTCAAGACCTAAACGACGCTAGGTCAAAACTGATTAACGACTGCAGCATTATATTAACACAGTTAAAATTAAACCACACAATGGAAGTCATGAACAAAATAGACACACATAAACACAAACACAATTTCAGAATTCCCAATTTTTCAAATCAAATATTTCCCCCTAGATTTATACCAAATTTTCAACAGAATCAAAATTTTGCTCAACCTTCTCAACCAAGACCTTTTAATACACAACCCTTTTTCCAACAAACTCAACCCTCCCCCCCCCAAAAAAACTCAACCCTTTCCCCAACAAAATCAACCATTTTTCAACAAACTCAACCCTTTTCCCAACAAACTCAGCCCCCTTTCCAACAAACTCAACCCTTTTCCCAACCAAACAACCATTTGTGCATCAATCCTCTGTTCCCAAATGGAATAGTCAAAATACGGTTTGTATGAAATCAATACAACCCAAGCCAAATAAAAATTTCATTTCCCCATATGAGATTACAATTGTTGAGTCAAATAAACAAGATAATTCAGATATAGTAGATGGCAAAGCAAAATGCTTAGCTTTTTCCACAGAGCTGATGACCATTAGTCGCTAGCCTATGGAAGTAGATGAAGTAGAATCGATTTATCCAGCAAATCCTGTGACCAATTGTCCCATGGATTCAAAGGATGTCGTTAAGGAACTCCCCCATCTCATACGGACTGACCATATGAATGAGGAGGAAAAAGTAAAAATTATAAACTTAATTAAACAATTCCCCGAAATAATTAAACGTGAACTTGATAAATTAAGTAGCACTAATATTTTAAAACTTAAAATAGTAACAACTAATGAGTTACCAGTTTATACTAAAAACTATAGATATCTGGAATTTTTTCGGAAGGATATTGAAATAGAAATAGATAAACTTCTTGAAAGTAATATTATTAGACCAAGTAATTCACCATACAACTCACCTATCTGGGTTGTCCCCAAAAAAATGGACGCCTCAGGCAAACGAAAAATTCGGCTAGTAGTCGACTATAGAAAATTGAATGAAAAAACTGTAGAAGATAAATTCCCTCTGCCTAATATAGAGGATCTTTTCGGCAGAATTGGACGTGCAACTTATTTTTCTTATTTCTTCTTATTTAAAGCTTCTGGATTTCATCAAATAGAATTGGATCCAGAATCAATTCCAAAAACTGCATTTGGCACAGAAAATGGTCATTGGGAATATACAAGGGTCCCTATGGGTTTGAAAAACGGACCTCCCACATTTCAAAGGGCTATGAGTATAATTTTTTCAAACATCCCAAATGTATTAGTTTATATTGACGATTTAATAATTTTTTCAGATAACTTAGAAGAACACTTAAAACATCTAAAAGTGGTTTTCGAAAAATTAAAATTTCATAATCTCAAAATACAAATTGATAAGACTGAATTTTTTAAACGAGAATTATTATGGTAATTCAAATAAAGGGTTAGAACCGCCAATATAAATGATATTATTGTCATACCTCTCGGTGGAGACCGTCGTCATTGGCTGATGGTTGAGTACCGCTGGCAAGCGCTTTCGATGCGATGGCATCATCTTCAAGCCTGTTGATAGTGTACTGAGTTGCTTGTCCGTCAGTCAGTGGGTTTTAAGCTCTGTTCACCGTATTAGTTGTTTACGTTTAGTCCAGATCTGTTTACTTACCATTAAGATCTGTCACACGAGGGATGTTGATGTTCAGGTAAATTGTTTTCGTGTGGTGGGTTGTTTACGTTTGAATCGAGATCTGTTTATTTACTACTCAGATCTGTCAACGGGTGTGTTAGTGTTCAGGTAAATTGTTATGTGTGGTGGGTTGTTATTAGATCTGTTTACTTACCATTCAGAACTGTCACACGGTACTCAACCATCAGCCAATGACGACGGTCTCCACCGAGAGGTATGACAATAACGAGAATTATTATATTTAGGCCATATCATTTCAGATCAAGGCATTAAGCCAAATCCTTTAAAAGTAGACGCAATAAAGAACTTCCCGATTCCAAAAACACAAAAAGAAGTTAAACAATTTTTAGGTCTTACTGGTTATTATCGTAAGATGATTCGAGATTATGCTAAAATAGCAAAACCCCTAACATTAGCACTAAAGAAAAATTTAAAAATTAATATGCATAATGTAGAATATAAACAAGCTTTCGAACAATTAAAAATTCTTTTACAAAATAACCCCATTTTACAACTGCCCGATTTTTCAAAACAATTTATTTTAACTACGGATGCTTCAAATTTTGCACTTGGAGTAGTTTTGTCACAAAATTTCGATGGTAAAGATTTGCCTTAATAGGCTACGCGTCGCGAACATTAAATAAACATGAAGAAAATTTGTCTACTATAGAAAAAGAGTTATTATCAATTGTATGGGCTTGCAAACATTTCCGTCCATATCTATAAGGCAGAAAATTTTTAATTCAAACGGATCACAAACCTTTACAATGGCTCCACAGTCTTAAAGAACGCAATTCAAAATTATTAAGGTGGAAATGTATTTTATCCGATTTCGAATTTGATATTAAATGTGTCGCTGGAAAAACGAATGTTGTAGCAGAGGCCTTATCTCGCGTTCAGTATTGTATTGCTATAGAAGACGAGATAGATCCACAAGAAGTACTCGATGAATTCCTACAAAATTACCCCCCCCCACCAAATAATGATCAAATTCAGGATGCTAAAAGTCTAGTCACAATACATTCGCAGGAAAGTTCAGATGAACAGGTTGTTATTTGTGACGAAAGTAAAATTTTGAATGTTGAACAGAATCAAATTGTTCTACAACGAGGTAATTCAAATCCTCAAAATCAAAAAATATTTAATAAAACCCGTCTCACATTTTCTTTTAAAAACCCATTAGACAGAGAAAACATATTGTATACAATATTTAAAACCGAATACAACTTACGGTGTATATTGTAAAAAAGATGGTATTTTACAAGATATAGTAATATCTTATAAGTATAATAATATATTTGAGAATTTTAAAAATATTATAAGTAGTAGTTTTAGTACAGTCAAAATTAAACGTTACTCTAACTTAAATTTAGACATAATACCTAAATCAGATTAAGCTGAAGTAGGTTCTAATTATCATGTGGCATAGAACCGTACTACACAACACCAGGACATTCCGACTCTCAAGGACTATTGGAACGGTCACACTCTACACTTATTGAATTACTAAATTCAATACAATTAGAACATAAGGATTATAATGTGGAGAAATGCATGACACTGGCGTTAATAGCATTTAATAATTCAATAAATTCGAATTTGAAACTGACACTGATGGAAATTACTTTCGGAGTAACACAAAACCCTTACATAGAAGACATAAAAGAAACTCTAATAACTGAAGAGAATATAAACAATTATTTAACCAATTACAAACAATACGCAAACTAGTAAAAAGGAAAACTGATAAGGAAAAAGAAGACCGACCAAATAAACTAAATGAAGGTAGAGAACAAGAACCTCACATTCCTGACGAACCTTACTTAAAAACTACATTCAACAAAAAACACAAACCTAAATATTTCAAAACGACATATGATAAAGAGACCAAAAAAGTAACATATAACAGAGGAAATCTTAAACGGTCCATTAAATTTCACCCAAATAGGATGAAACGTCCTTGGAAAACATTGAAAATTTCATCCGTTTCAGGTGAAAATGCTAGTGTTCCTACTGATCCTCAACCAAGCAGTAGCGTAAAGGGTAACTGACCTTACTGACACACCTGGAGTAACTCCCATAAAAATACAGGACTCATTTTTCATTAATTCAACTTATACTTATTTTCATCACATTGATACTGATGTACTATAAAAAGAATTGACAAGTATTGACCGAATTATCAACATTTATACGAAGAAACATTATCAAACTTTTTTGGATTCTATCCGTGTACAATTAAATATACTCAGGACAAACTAGACTACTTGAAAATAAAAAGTCCGTCACGCAGGGGCTGCGTAAACTAAGCAAATTTCTCACGTGAAGTTTTTCACGAGAGCCGAACAGTTAAGAAAACGGCCGATCTAGCTCTTGGAAGGAAACTCATCCGTTATCCGCCCAGATTTCATAAAAATGCAAATACCTCGGTTAATATTCAAGATAGAGAATGAACGTATATAACAATATTTATATTAAATTTAATTTTCAATAAGATTGGTTCTATACAATTTTTCGATCCGATGCATGTTAACGGAGATATTTTGAATTTTCGAAAATCCCCCCCTCCCTCTAGTCCGATTTCAGCCATTAACGAACTTGATCTGTCTTTTTACATAAAACGGTTAAATATCTTGTTTTGTAACGATAAAAAAAAAATTGCGTTCGCTAAAGCGTTAACAGACAAATATATATATATATATATATATATATATATATATATAATTTTGAACGGACCTCATTTTCGTCATCTCCTGGGTACGATCGATGGACATTTGAAGAAATTTTTAAGGGAAATCTGCTAAAATATGATGCTGTAATTAGTAAAATACAGTCTAATAATTATCATTTAGAACATAATGTAGAAAGTCAACTATCTATTAATCAGCAATTAAATAGTGAATTTAATAAAGATATATCAATAATTGAGACTAATAATGCTAGATTAGAAAAATATTTTCAGTATTTTAGTAATGAAACTAATGCTATAATGCTTACGCAGCAGTACTCTATCTTGTTTAATAATTTAATGTTACTATATAAT
Source organism: Riptortus pedestris (assembly GCA_019009955.1). Lineage (NCBI taxonomy): Eukaryota > Metazoa > Arthropoda > Insecta > Hemiptera > Alydidae > Riptortus > Riptortus pedestris. The sequence goes on along the minus strand of CM032233.1, from coordinate 140,929,758 downwards.
ACTATGACGATATAGAAACTAGTTTAGATTTTTGTAAACTTAATATTCTTCATTCCAGTATCATATCTTACAGGGAACTGGAATCACTTATTAATAATACTCATATAACTTTCATATCAACTGACCCTAATGTCTTGTCGCAAATTTCCAAAGTACATTGTTCTATTCACAATAATATTATTTCCTATTTTATCCAAATCCCACTTCCATCTCCTACATTCGAAACCTTTTTCCTTTTATCCTATCCTGTACATCACAAAGGGCAAGTTATAACAACAGTAATATATCCCTCTTTTATTATATTATATACAGAGCTATTTACAGAACAATGTAAACTTCTTAATGACTATTATTACTATAGAAATGTTAGTCAAGTTTATAATAATTGTATTCAAGATATATTAGAATATAAGAAATTAAATAATTGTAAGAGTTTAATTATTAAGGAGACCAGTCCATTTATAAAATTCATACCAATAAATAATCAATTTTTATTATAGGAGTATAACGAGTCCCATATTAGTATAAATAATAACGAACACAATGTAACTGTCCATACCAAATTAACAGAACTTTTATATGTCAATTCATTCAAAATTCTTTATAATTCTCCCATACCATATTCTTACTGGGAATCATATCCTATTTTAAGTTTTCACATGCCGCCAATAGCGGAAGAAACTTCATTTTCCTTTGATCATATACACAAGACTAATTTAAATATAGAGCCCCTAGAAGAATTGGACGCTGATGATTTTGACTTTAGTAATCTTTATTTTATTTTAGTTCTTATATTATCCTTATTATTAGGTCTACTATATATATTATATAAGCAACCAGGCTTCACCACCAGACTACAGCCAACAGAAACAAAAGAAATGGAAACTCGGACGGCTTCCTCATCATCGCTTCCTCACTTGCGACTGAAGCATTTATTCTCCTTATAATCCCTACCATTTTTCCTCTCCTTGTCATTTCCCCAGTAGCTTTAGACTGTCACTCTCTTCATTTTTAAAGTTGTTACTGTTGTAATTAATAAAAGTGCTTTTTAAAAAGGCTTACAAGCATACTTTAAATTTAACTATAGGCACCATAACTGCATTTTGTTTCTTTGGTGTCTGTTTGTTTGTTTATTTGTTTGTTTGTTTGTTACTTTTTGACGCATGAACGGCTGAACCGAATTTTATGAAACTCGGTATGTATATTACTACTAGCCCAACTTAGACTTTAGGCTATATTAATATTCTCTGAGACGAAGAGGAGTGGGGGTTATAAGGGAGGCCTGAAATTAAAAATGGCGGTATTTCGTGTTCTACTGGTTTTTCAGCAAATATGGACATGGCAAACGTTGTTTATTTTGTTATTTAAAGTAAATTTTGTTATATTCACTTTTGTCGTATAACAAAGTATTAACGAGATATACATTAAAAACTAAAGTGGAAGCCAACTATTTTGTTGGGCTCTAACGATTGATCGGAACTTAACAAAACTCGGTTTGTCAATTAGCAATTAATATATATATATATATAAATTGTAACCTCTGTCTGTACATTGATTTTTTTCGCGAAATTTCACGATAACTTTTCGTTTCACATATCATAGACATCATAACTGCATTTTGTTTCTTTCGTGTGTGTTTGTTTGTTTATTTGTTTGTTTGTTTGTTTGATACCTTTTCACGCCGGTGAACCGAATTTTATGAAACTTGGTATGTATATTACTACTATCCCAACTTAGACTTTAGGCTATATTAATATCCTCTGAGACGAACAGGAGTGGGGGTTATAAGGAAAGCCTGAAATTAAAAATAGGGATATTTCGTTTCCTATTGGTTTTTCGGCAAATAAGAACATAACAAAAGTTGTTCATTTTGTTATTTAAAGTAACGTTTGTTATATACACTTTTTTATTATACCGAATTATAAACGAGATATACTCTAAAACCTATAGCGGAAGTGAACAATTTTATTTGGGACAAAAGACCCAACCGAAATAAATAAATAAAACGCTTTCATTATAATAAGCCATACCAACATTTCTAGGGACGGGCAGGAGTGGGGGTTGTAAGGGAGGCCTAAAATTACAAATAGTGAAATTTCGTTTTCTATTGGGTTTTTTGCAAATATGCACATGACAAAAGTTACTTACTTTGTTATTTAAAGTAACTTTTGTTATATTCACTTTTGTCGTATAATTTTGTTGGGCACTAACGATTGAACCGAACTTAAAAAAACTCGGAATGTGAATTAGCATTAATTCTTCCATGATTATTCCAAGATATATTAAAATTTGTAGGTCCAAACGGGAGTGGGGGTTATGAGGGAGGCCTGAAATAAAAGCTGGCGATATTTCATTGTCTATTCGTTTTTCGATAAACGTGCTCATAACAAACGTTGTTTACTTTGTTATTTAGTGTTACTTTTTTTTATACATTTTTTTTCGGGAACAATGTATGAAGCAAGTAATTCGCGTAGAAATATTGATATGTTCAACAATTCTTGACAATATCAACTACGAGGTACTTCACCTGGAATAATCAATTAAAATCTATGTTAATATTTTGTCCTTAATAATTCAAATCTATGCATAATGCACAGGAGACGGGAAATATGACAATATTGAGGACAGTCAAGTCTTACATAAAAAATGAATTTTATTATTTACAAATCCACAGCATCGACGGGTATAGACCCTAAACACTGGGACGGGTAAATGTCAAAATATTGTGCAAAGTAAAGCCTTGCTAATAAAATACCTTCACCATTCAGCCTCAAATGAATTGCCGGGCGAAGTTTGTCTCTGGAATTAGTAGGCGGGGAAAAAGAGGCTAGTAAAATACAGCTGGGCTAGGGGTCAAGGCAACAAGGGACATGCATTATTTCACCTGCACCCCGTGGGCCTTTTCGGCAAAATCAATACTCCTATCGCTGGACAAATTAAGGTTCTCATCCGTGAAGTGGAGACGACTCCCTCTTCCTAGCTGTATCGTGACACTCTAGGATGCACCTCAATGTAAAGTGGCCTTTACAATATATTGTTAAGTTTAATATAAAACTAATAAACGTTGATTATTAGAGTTCTTTTGGATTGCAAAATTAATCTCAAGATTTGGAATTTTTATCACTGCACAATTTATTTGACAATGCACTACACACTTGGTAAATTATTCTTAAATACTACTCAGAGTATGCACTGATAACTTCACTTCTTACTGCACAGTACAGTACAGTAGACTCCCGATTATCCGAAACCCGATTAACCGATTCTCTCGCTTAACCGAAACATTTTGAGTTGCTAGGGAGGGGGAAAAAAAATTACTTCGTCCTAGCTTCGCGGAAAGATTCCAGTCGCGCTTGGGAAGAGATTCCATCTTCAAATTTAAAAAATTCATGGAATAAAATTAGACCTTTAGAAGTTGATCAATGTCCACGACAATCAGATGAAGATGAAACCAGCAGGCAATCAGAAGGAATAAATGTTGAAATTCATAGCATTTTCACTAAAATTCAAGGATGCGAAGATGTTGAAGAAACTGATGTGAAACAATGGGTCGATTCTGATGATAGATTTAGCATAACATTGATTGACAATGACATCGCAGACATTGTCTCCAAAGAAGAAGAAGATTATGATCCCGTCGAAATTGGAACAGAAGCTCGCATTACACACACCTCCTGCCGTTCTGATATACTTACCCTTCAGAAATGGCAAGACTACGCATCGACAAAAATATTTCAGAAGCTCGGCAAAGAAAAATCACCGACTTTTTTAAACGATGAAGTTTTTTTTTTTCTTTCATTTTTCTTTTTAAGTCTATAGTTTTATAAATACATATGTACGTAGTTATTTTAATTGTTAAATAAAATAAGCTTTTTTTCAAGTACATAAACGTGTTTTTTATTCTAATTGATCCATTTTCACGCAGAAATTTCGGACTCCCGTGTAACCGAAATTTTCGCTTATCCGAAACCCCTCGGTCCCGAAGGTTTCGGTTAATCGGGAGTCTACTGTAAGTCATTTCACCTGAATCACTGGAGATTACAAAACACGGCACTGCACTAATCTTCACATAACACACAGTACTGCACTGAAACTAAAATGCACTGTTCACTAATACTGCACGGAAAGCACTGTTATTCACTAGAAAAGAACTGAGGACAATCTGACTGTCAGCCGAGCTGAGCCGCTCTTCTAGACGGGCGGCATAATCAAAGGCAAAGTTCCCAGATCCTAGACGGGCGTCGCCGAGAACATTCCTGCCGCCAAGGGTCCTTCCATCTATCGGTTTCTTTTATTTACTTCGCACTTCTTAAATACTTGATTAAGTCTTCAACATTTTTCAAATAGGAAGTTGTCGCAAGACTATATACCTACATAGTACTATTCTGGGTGGGATTCAAGATCATCAGACTCGTGTAAATTCCAACCTAGGTGCTTTTTGTAATCGGAACATATATCGCACCCAGATAACAGTACTGTGTGACAACTCAAAAATTATGAATTTCAGGAAACCGCTTTTTAAAGTTTCGATCATAACCACAAAAAATACATAATATTCCCTTTGCTTAAAAAAGGAGATAAAACTAATACCAGCAGCCATCACCGAATATGTTTCATGGATAGCATTACCAAATTATTCACTATTTTTTTATTATTAGGGACTAAACATGTCTATAAGTTCGCTATAGTTACTACGATAAATAGCAACCTAATGTCTTGAGAATTGTAAAAATATTGTACGCAGTACAGAGAAATGAA
>CM032233.1:140842500-140922500 GCA_019009955.1 Riptortus pedestris | reverse complement strand
GGTCGACGTGATCCCATTCCCACTGGACCAACAATCAGAAATTGGGTATCAAATTTTAGAGCAACATCATCAGCATTAAAAACAAGACCACAAGGCCGAATTAGGACGTCAACGTCAGCGGAAAACGTGGATAGAGTGCGGGCTTCAATTCAACAATCCCCTCGGCGTTCTGTTCGGAAACATGCCGCTTCACTAGGATTATCTTTCAGTACTGTCCGCAGAATACTGCATAGAGACCTTAAATTTCACCCATACAAGATTCAGGTAGTGCAAGAATTAACAGTTAGAGACTTAGACACACGAACAAATTTATGCCGCGACATTCAGCAGATCCCCCGCACTGCTGTTTTGATCTTCAGTGATGAGGCACATTTTCACCTCGCCGGAACTGTTAACAAACAGAATTTTCGATACTGGGCTGAGAATAACCCACGAAACCTACACGAACGGCCACTCCACAGCCCTCGAGTGACAGTGTGGTGCGCTATTGCAGAGTTTGGTGTCTGGGGTCCCTATTTTTTTGAAGAGGATGGTCAAGTCGTCACAGTTACCTCTGCTCGGTATTGCGACATGCTTGAAACTTTTCTGAAACCGAAATTGGAGGAATTAACGCAGAATCATGACAACGATAACATCTGGTTCCAACAAGATGGTGCTACAGCCCATACATCCAGGCGTTCAATGGAAATCCTGCGACAAATGTTTCCCGGTCATCTTATTTCTTTACGAGGTGACGTTGGGTGGCCGCCGAGATCACCTGATTTAACCCCCTGCGATTTTTTTCTTTGGGGTTACCTGAAGGAAAAGGTCTACACGCATCGTCCCCGAACCATCGATGAACTGAAGGCTGCAATCACGGAAGAAATCAATGCTATTCCGCTGAATATCACTCGACGAGTAATTGACAACTTCCGGGAAAGGCTTCAGCAGTGTGTGAACAATGGAGGTAGACATTTACAGGATATCATTTTTAAAACCAACTAAATTAAAACTGCATGTTATGTACTTTCAAACAATAAAATAATTTTTACTGCATGTCGCTTTGTTTTTAATACACACCTTATTGAAATCGAAAAGTTCAATATGACTCACCCTGTATACTATGTAATAACTAATGTTACTATACAAACAAACAATAGAAGAATGATGATCGCCTTGAGCGGGAATCAATTCACGTCAAAGAAGGAAGAAGAAACTCACAGTCTGGGCGAAGGCGGAGGAGGAATCAGGTACCTGGTACCTTATTTAAATGGACTTCCACCATTTTCATTCCGCGACGGCCGTCCTGGAACTGCTGGGCTCCAAGAAGAATGTTTTGTTCCAAATGTGGAAAAGCCTTGAGCGTGATGAAGACGTTCTTGGAACGGGAGGACGCTGGAGACTGCAGTTTGGCCGGTAGAACACACCGCACACTCCTGACGCACGTCATTTGTCATCAGCTGGCTACCGATACGCGCCGAGCGATCCCGACTACCACCGATTCTCGCCATTCACTCTCTTAATATACTAAATACCTATATTTTTTATACATATAACTTACTATTAGTCTTTAATTAATAAGTATAAATTTTTACATAATGTGTTGGCCACAATGTAAATGGCTCATTTACAGGGACTAATGGAGCTAGCTTAGCGATAGGTCGCTTTTAGATTCAAGTAGAGCTTCTATGTTAGGCCGTTGGTGCATTAGAAGTGATAACCAATGTTTCCCCGCCCAACATAGCGGATGACGTTCCAACTCAGATGGAAGTATGCTCCTGGAGCGACAGTCTGCTGTATTCTCAACGCGTTGTGCAACAAATGTGTTGAGTCGCTGAAATGGAGTGGAAAGGCACCCTAAAACAAGCGCTGAGTCTGAAAGAACTGTGACTCTGAAATTTTCAGTTTGTTCCTTAATTTATTATATGACTTGTAAAGTCTACTCAAAGGCAATGCACCAGATGACTACAAACGAGTAAATGTCATTGGTTTAATGGGAGCGAATTTGGTTTTTGTCTTTACTAAATGTATGTATGGGCCATCGGATGTTCGGTTAACTAAATAGATGATTGCGGAATAAACTCTTTAAGGGGCATCACAAAAGCCGACTATCATTGGAGATTCTGCATGGCGGATTTTTGGTGGTATTCTCATGGTACTCAAATACTGTAACTGGTACAAGAATCGATACCACCAAGAGACAAATATCAGGTCTAGTTTCATCCCAGGCATATTGAGAGATCCACATGTCCTGTAGCATAACTTTGGCGTAGAAAACTACAGGCGCCAAAAACCTAGGGTACTATAAATGTTCAGAAGACGCTTATGTGCTTGACCTTTGGGATATTCCAAATATGAGATTCTTTCTTTGACTGGCAAAGATATAGCAAAGAGTCCTGAATCTAGATGGTAGTGACTTGTTCCGTAGTGCTTCTTTTTATTTAATTAATAAATATAAATTTTTACATAATGTGTTGGTCACAACATGGTGTATTGAGTTATATGGCAAAGAGGGTGCTGAGGTGTAGTGAGTGATCTAGCCCAGAGGGTGCTGTGGTGTAGTAAGTTACATGCCACTGGGGGTGCTGTGGCGTAGTGAGTTATATGGGACTTAGGGCGCTGTGGTGTAGTGAGTGATCTAGCCCAGAGGGTGCTGTGGTGTAGTATGTTACATGCCACTGGGGGTGCTGTGGCGTAGTGAGTTATATGGCACTGAGGGCGCTGTGGTGTAGTGAGTGATCTAGCCCAGAGGGTGCTGTGGTGTAGTATGTTACATGCCACTGGGGGTGCTGTGGTGTAGTGAGTTATATGGCACTGAGGGTGTTTTGGTGTAGTGAGTGATCTAGCCCAGAGGGTGCTGTGGTGTAATATGTTACAGGCTACTGGGGGTGCTGTGGTGTAGTGAGTTATATGGCACTAAAGGCGCTGTGGTGTAGTGAGTGATCTAGCCCAGAGGGTGCTGTGGTGTAGTATGTTACATGCCACTGGGGGTGCTGTGGTGTAGTGAGTTATATGGCACTGAGGGTGCTGTAGTGTAGTATGTTACATGTCACTGGGGCTGCTGTGGCGTAGTGAGTCATAAGGGACTGAGGGTGCTGTGGTGTAGTGAGTTATATGGCACTGAGGGTGCTGTGGTATAGTATGTTACATGTCACTGGGAGTGCTGTGGCGTAGTGAGTCATAAGGGACTGAGGGTGCTGTGGTGTAGTAGGTTACATGCCACAGGGGGTGCTGTGGCGTAGTGAGTTATATGGCACTGAGGGCGCTGTGGTGTAGTGAGTGATCTAGCTCAGAGGGTGCTGTGGTGTAGTATGTTACATGCCACTGGGGGTGCTGTGGTGTAGTGAGTTATATGGCACTGAGGGCGCTGTGGTGTAGTGAGTGATCTAGCCCAGAGGGTGCTGTGGTGTAGTATGTTACATGCCACTGGGGGTGCTGTGGTGTAGTGAGTTATATGGCACTGAGGGTGCTGTTGTGTAGTGAGTTATATGGCATTGAGGGTGCTGTGGTGTAGTGAGTGATCTAGCTCAGAGGGTGCTGTGGTGTAGTATGTTACATGCCACTGGGGGTGCTGTGGTGTAGTGAGATATATGGCACTGAGGGTGTTTTGGTGTAGTGAGTGATCTAGCCCAGAGGGTGCTGTGGTGTAATATGTTACAGGCCACTAGGGGTGCTTTGGTGTAGTGAGTTATATGGCACTGAAACTGCTGTGGTGCAGTTAGTTCTATGGCACTGAGGGTGCTGTGGTGCATTGAGTGATCTAGCACAGATGGTGCTTTGGTGTAGTGAGGTATATGGCACCGAGGGTGCTGTGATGTAGTATGTAACATGCCCTGGGGGTGCTATGGTGTAGTGAGTTATATGGCACTGAAGGTGCTGTGGTGTAATATGTTACATGCCACTGGGGGTGCTGTGGTGTAGTGAGTTATATGGCACTGAGGGTGTTTTGGTGTAGTGAGTGATCTAGCCCAGAGGGTGCTGTGGTGTAATGTGTTATATGGCAATGAGGGTGGTTTGGTGTAGTGAGTGATATAGCCAGGGGGTGCTGTGGTGTAGTATGTTACATGCCACTGGGGGTGCTGTGGCGTAGTGAGTTAGATGGCACTGAGGGCGCTGTGGTGTAGTGAGGTATATGGCTCCGAGGGTGCTATGGCGTAGTATGTAACATGCCACTGGGGGTGCTGTGGCGTAGTGAGTTAGATGGCACTGAGGGCGCTGTGGTGTAGTCTGTTACATGACACTGGGGGTGCTGTGGCGTAGTGAGTTATAAGGGACTGAGGGCGCTGTGGTGTAGTGAGTGATCTAGTTCAGAGGGTGCTGTGGTGTAGTCTGTTACATGACACTGGGGGTGCTGTGGCGTAGTAAGTTATATGGCACTGCGGGTGCTGTGGTGCAGTGAATGATGTAGCACAGAGTGTGCTGTGGTGTAGTGAGTTATATGGCACTGAAAGTGCTGTGGTGTAGTGAGTTATATGGCACTGAAAGTGCTGTGGTGTTGTGAGTTATATGGCACTGAAAGTGCTCTGGTGCAGTTAGTTCTGTGGCACTGAGGATGCTGTGTTGCAGTGAGTGATCTAGCACAGATGGTGCTGTGGTGTAGTGAGGTATAAGGCACTGAGGGTGCTGTGGTGTAGTATGTTACATGCCACTGGGGGTGCTGTGGCGTAGTAAGTTATATGGCACTGAGGGTGCTGTAGTGTAGTATGTTACATGTCACTGGGGCTGCTGTGGCGTAGTGAGTCATAAGGGACTGAGGGTGCTGTGGTGTAGCGAGTGATCTAGCCCAGAGGGTGCTGTGGTGTAGTACGTTATATGGCACTGAGGGTGCTGTGGTGTAGTGAGTCATAAGGGACTGAGGGCGCTGTGGTTACAATTTTATATAAATATATATATATATATATATATATATATATATATATATATATATATATATATACAGTTTTGAACGGACCTCATTTTCGTCATGGGAGGTTATTTCTCGATGGGAGGTTGTGGTGGTCGCTTCGGCATCTGCGGATGACACGCGGTTCGGAGATGCTGCTTGCATCAAAGAAGCGATCAGGAAAGCAGTCAAGCCTGCGGAAGAGATTTGGCAGGTGGTGTCAATGCAGGGCAGGGGGAAGGCGGTAGAGTTGGCACTGGTCGGGGCCACACATGAGGGAGTGGTCAAGTCCGAAGCCCTTTTGAAGGCGGGATTAAGGGCATCTGTGGTGGGGCGCAAGAGCCCGAGAGTAATAGTCTATGATGTCCCGAGAGACATGTCCTTGCGTGAGGTGCTGGGTTCTATAAGCGCCCAGAACTTTTCGGACGGTGGCGTGATCGCGGGGGATGAGTGGGCTAACCTGTCGAACAAATCGGGGAACAGGACTTCCCCGGTAGTAAACATGGTGCTCAATGTTAGTGCTGCGGCTCGAAGGTTACTGAGGTCAGTGGACAGAGTTTACGTTGGGTTCGCCAGCTGTAGAGGCGATCACTTTGTGGGGGTGACCCGGTGTGCCTGGTGTCAGACCTACTGCGGCCGCGTGGCCAAGCACTGCAGGAGGGCGGAGGTTTGCTCCCATTGTGCGGAGGAGGGGCATAAGCTGAACGCTTGTACCCGGCGAAGTTCTCCTGTGGTGTGACCGGCGTGTAGGGTGGCCGGGAGGCGTAGTGACCACCCCGTGACTGACTATACCAATTGCCCTTCATATCGCTTGGCATTTAGTCGGGAGGTCAGCAGAATAGATTATGGCTGATTCTGGGCCACCCTAGGATGCAGTCGTCGGCGTGGAGTGCTCCCAAGGACGTAGCCTGGGGTAAAACTGGACCACCGCTGTGTGAGGACCTGGTTTGTTGCCTTATAATCCGTAATCAAGTTAGGGTTTTTATTTTGACATTAGGTTTGTGTTTGTTCTTTGTACGGACTGGCAGAGCTCTTATATTTACTTATTTTCTGTTACGGAGTTGTGTTTTATATGTTGTTATTTCTATTATTTTTTTTCTTGTGTATTTTGAAGTAATATTATCTTTATTTTATATTTTTTTATTATTATTTTTATATTTCTTGTTTAAGTCTAGGTTAGGGCCTGTCCTAGATGTGTTAGGCGATCTTAGGCGAGTCACCCTAGCAGGGGGTAGGCTCACAAATTTTGACCTGTGTGGTCAATCTTAAGGGTGTAGCGAGCCCAAATGTATAGACGCTATATTATTTGTATGTATGTATTGTATGTATGTTTATATGTATTATTTTGTTTATGGTTGTAATGTATTTGGTAATGGAGTATTTGATGAATTTTAATAAATTATCGTAAATACAATTTTTATATAGGATCGATGGACATTTGAAGAAAAATTTCGAAAATTCCGTCATGAGTACGACCTCAATAGCTGGTTTCCCTTAAGGGAAATCTGCTAAAACCGAAAATTTCCATCACTTTTTAATTTACTGAGTATATGGCCGAAAGCCAATATAAATAAAAAACTCAGATTCAGATGAATCTAGGAATCATTTGAAGGCGGGGCGTTGTTTGACGAGCGGTTGAGCTAAGCTGATGTGGACCACTGGCTAACACATGCTCAAATGACTACTATATGCCTCTACTTGATAAGCCAGCCATATAATAGCATTATGGGGCTCAGGTTAGGCATCCCAGTTTAAATCGTTGGCTTGAATCTCACTTGGTAAACCTAGAATGGCGAGTTCGATTCCCACCTGGACAAATAAGAATTTATTTAGCGAGAAACTCATTAAATAAAACCCTTAGTCCCACCCTGGCTAAAAAGCGTGCTAACCTGTAGATCAGACATGGGCAACCTTTGACATGTTGGGGGCCAAACTTTAGTCTGCAAATACGTTCGCGGGCCGCTTTTAAAAGTAGTCAAAAGTAGTGTTGATAACTTTTAACGATAGATATCGGACATGAAATTATACGACTATGTAATTATAATACGAGTTGTTAAAATAACAAAATGAAATGAAAAAAATAGGTACAACATTATAATTAAATCGTATAATATGGAATTATTACAAACAATGAAAGTTAAATAGCGACACCAAAATCAATGAGACACTTAAACTTGAATTTGGGAAACTAATCAATCGATGTTTGGATTAATTCCACTGATACAATGACGAAAAGAATTTTCCAAATTATCCTCAGTCAGCTTTGTACGATGTTCTGATTTATTAACTTTCATCATTGAAAAGAACTGTTTGCATTTATAAGTACTGCCAAACTCCACAAATCTCTTCTTATCTTCCTCATTTGGAGTAAGTAGTGTAATATTTTGGTTTAATTGGGTTTTTGAAAATGTCTCGCGGCCGGATCAAATCTTACAGCGGGCCGGTTGTAGCCCACATATGCTGTGGATATACCGTCTCAGAGAATGAATTCACAACAAAATTGCTACTAGAACATCTGATATAGCTGATGGGAAACACAAGGCAAGTTCGTTTTCCATTCGATAAGCCCTTTCAGTGAAATAATTCGAGAAAGAAAATGTCAGAAACGGGCTTAAGAGACAACTTCCCGGAACCTGTTTAGCCTCTACTCCATCCTTGCAAACAACTCAACTTAGCCTCACTCTTTACCATACTCAATGATACAAAATCATTTGAACTAGAATATCTACTACACTACTTCGCGGGCACATGGATTACTTCAAAATTAAGGCACATTCCCTTGAATAAAAGATCCCATTCATCTATATTATATATATATATATATATATATATATATATAAAAATATAGGCTCAAACTGGCTCGTCAAAATAAGGTCCGTCCACCCTGCATGCACGGAAAGTGCCCTTCATACATGGAGTACATCAAAGGAAGAATCCGGGCTACTGAATATGGCATAAAACTTGCTGAATAGAGGTGTTGGAAGAGACAGGGCAACCTGCCTAAAGGTAATACAAATTGACCAGGGAAAAAGGAACACGGCCGAGATCCAGATATGGAGGGACCTGAAAAGAAAGAAGCTTTTTTAGACATTCATAAGCAGGCACTCAGGAAAAGGAAACATATCACGATCCCCAGTGAGTCGGTGAAATGGCCGAGAGCCTAAAGCTGGAGTGGTTTTTGTAGATGGGGACTGGATGGTTTATGTGCGATCGGGTAGCAAGCAGTCGGAACGAATTGAGTGGCAGGCATCTTTATAAGGAGGGGACACGAAACCTCCTACGTAATCTCCGTCTATATACCTCCAGATGGAACCGATATTTGAGACAGTGGCCAACATACTAAGAAGGTTGAGGCGGAACGTTGTAATATACACCGACTGTTAACTGCGTGAGCCTCTACCCTCACGAATCTCAGGGTCGAATTCATAGCAGAAAACGACTTCCAGGTTATGAATGACTAGCTAAGGTACCAGGTTTCCCTTGGGAAATCTTTTGAGGCTGAATGATAATGGTCTTTTTTGGGACAAGGTTTCAATGTATACAACTACACTTCCCGGCTGGGCGCATTGTTTCCCCGCGAGGGTCAGGCAGGGGACTTATAGATGAGAAATTTTTCTTTTGAAGAATCAATGAGATATCAAGTTCCTCTCCACTTTTTGACAAATCTTGAATAATTTAAACCATAGTCATGGATAGCTTTTATTATAATTAAATAGCATCTATAATGTTCATATTTCTTGCAAAACCCAATCCGAGCTTAATTATATACATAATAGTAAATATAACTAGAAAACAAAATACAATATTTCACAGGAAATAAGTTAACATAATTAACTGTGTTAGCTTCCCGACAAATTCCTCTGCTGCTTAAGAGTTATCAACATCGCTTTTATAAAATTACTTTCTCAAAACAATAAAAATCTCGAATTTTCTAGTGATTTATATTCCTAAACAGTAATTGATATATAGATCACATCCTGGGGTAAATAAATAACAGTGGTCCCCTAAAAATAATTTAATTTGTATTGTAGAAGCGAGGTGAGGGAAATAGATTGTACCAACCACAAATCATATTAAGTTTAAACGAACGCAGGAAATAAGTTAACACAATTAACTGTGTTAACAGCTCGACAACTTCCACTCCAGTTTGAGTTAATCAGCATTGTTTCACTTTAATTATACATTCGAAACATTAAATAGTTAGAATTGTCTAGTAATTTATATAGCTGGTGTAAATAAATAATAGTGGTACCCTAAAAAAATGTAATTTATATTTAAAAGCGAGGGGAGGGGAAGAAATTGTAGCAACCCCCCCCCCACAACCTTAAATCATATTGAGTTTAAACGCATATTGTCTTTTGTTATAATGGTAATATCAAGTAACTGTTAATAGTTATGGATAGTGCATAGTCATTTCAATATTGTCAACATATCGGAAGAAAAGGAAAATATATACCACAATTCAAGAGTTTGATTCCGCACAACTTCCCCTATAACAAGTTGTGTAAATTCAGCTAGACTTAGCTTAAATAATACGATATACAAAGTGAATAATCCAAATGCTCTTATGTTTTTGATTTTTATAAGTCTAAGAAAATAACATCATTTCATATGGCTTTATTAAATCACTTTAATGAGTACTAATAAAATTGTTTACTCCCGTTGTAGTTATTATTATATAACTTGGTTATGGTTTGTTATACAACAAAAGATACTCTAAATAACAAAATAAATATCTTCTGTTATTAGCATGTTTGCCAAAAAACCAATCCGAAATGAAATATCTTGAGTTTTTATTTCAGGCCTCCCTAATAACACCCACTCCCGTTCAAACATAAATATTTTAATATAGCTTATAATTAGGAAGAATTAATGCAAATTCACATACCGAGTTTTGTGTATGTATATGTATAAATATATATATATATATATATATATATATATATATATATATATATATATATATAGCTAAGGTACCCGGCTTCGCCCGGGAATTCATTTGAGCTTGAATGAAGATGGTATTTTTTTGGCAAGTCTTTACTTTCCACAATATTTTGACATCTCCCCGTCACAGTCTTTAGGGTTCATACCAGTCGTTGCTGTGGATTTGTTCATAATAAAATTATTGGTTATTTAAGACATCCCTCTCCTCAATATTTTTTATATTTCTCGTCTCCTGTGCATGTCGTTTTTTTTTTATATCTTATTGAACAGTATAATTCATAATCGTAGAAAGATTTTAAATTATTTATTTATGATTATTAAACCAATTCACATTCCTGAGAATAACACTGCATTGCTGGAAGTGTAAGCATCAATTATCATGTAAACATAGACCAATATGAGGTAGGCAGGGAAGCGGCAGAACTGATAGGACAAAGGAAGTAGCTCGACACCTAGCCTCAGTGCTGCCAAATCCTTTAGGATATCAATTCTGTAATACATTAAATTATATTAACAAATCAGATTACATTATCTTCACAATACGAAAACTGTTTGTTCAAATATTTTTCACGTTCTAATTAAATAATGTATTAAATACACTTAGAGAAAACCAGCGTTTCTCATGAATTAATGTTTGGGATAAGAGAAGGGGGGGGGGGCAGTATACTTTATTTGGTGCAAACTGTTACTGGCGTTAAAAAATAACATAGTTTTGAATTATTAATGATAAAATTCTAACATGGATTTGAATTAACTTATCCAGGTGAGGTACCGGGTAGTTCATATTGGAATGAATTGTTGAGCATATCAATATTTCTACACAAATTACTTGCGTCATGCCTTATTTTACAAAAAAAAAATTATAAAACAAAAGTTAATCTAATTATATTATAAAATATAATAGATGATAGATAAAAGATGAAATATCGCGTATTTTTATTTCAGGCCTCCCTTATAACCCCCACTCCCGCCTGAACCTAAAAATTTTAATATAGCTTATAATCTTGGGAGAATTAATGCCAATTCACGTACCGAGTTTTAGCAGATTTCCCATAAGGGAAATCACCTATTGAGGTTCTACTCATGACGCGATTTTCGAAACATTTCTTCAAATGTCCATCGATCCTACCCAGGAGATGACGAAAATGAGGTCCGTTCAAAATTAAATGTATCTATATATATATATATATATATATATATATATATATATATATATATATATATATATATACTAGCTAAGGTACCCGGCGATGCCCGGGAAATCATTCTTGACTGACTAATGATGGTATTTTGATAGCAAGAATTCAATGTGTACAATTACACTTCCCTCCACCACGTAATGATTTTCCGAAATAGCCAACCCTGAAGGGTACCTTTTGGGGATTAATAGAATAGAAATTTTAGTTTTGAAGGATAAATGAAAATGTGTTCCTAATCTATCCTCTACACTTTTTGACTCACTCTTTTTCAATAATTCAAACCATAATCATGGATAGCATTTATTACAATTAAATATCATCTATAACGTAAAATTATATTTGTAATAGTGAAACTCACTGGAAATCACTTCCAGTAATGCCAGACGGCATATAAGTAAACTCAATTAACTGATTAGGCTCCCGTCATCTTCCGCTCCCACATGAGACTTCTCAACATTCTTCTACTTATATTATTAATTCTAAACATAGTTTTAATAAATTATCTACGGGATGGAATTAAATAATAGTGGTACCCTAAAAATATCATATTATATCGAGTTTAAACGACTATTGTTTTTTGTCATAATGACATTACCATTAACGTTTAATTGTTATGATAGTACATATTTGTATAAATCGATATATATATATATATATATATATATATATATATATATATATATAAAATTGTAACCTCTGTCTGTACATTGATTTTTTTCGCGAATTTTCACGATAACTTTTCGTTTCAGATGTCATAGACACCATAACAGCATTTTTTTTCATTCGTGTATGTTTGTTTGTTTTTTTGTTACCTTTTCACGCATAAACGTAATTTAATGAAACTTGGTATGTATATTACTACTGACCCACCAGCGTATAACTCATTTATACTTCCGTATACGGCAAAAGTCCATATAACAAACGTTACTCTAAATAACAAAATAAACAACTTTTCTTATGTGCATATTTGCCGAAAATGCAATAGGAAACGAAATACTTCGAAATGCTTCGCTCGGGAATTCATTTGAGGCTGAATGGTGATGGTATATTTTGGGCCAGGCTTTACTTTGCACAATATTTTGATATTTACCCGTTCCAGTGTTTAGGGTTAATACCCGTTGTTGGCATTTGTTAATAATAAAATTATTTTTTTATGTAAGTATTCACTGTCCTCCAAATTGTCATATTTCCCGTCTCGTGTGCATTATGCATAGGCTATAATAATATTCTCTAAGACGAACAAGAGTGGGGGTTATAAGGGAGGCATGAAATTAAAAATAGCGATATTTCGTTTCCTATTGCTTTTTCAGCAAATATGCACATAACAAAAGTTGTTTATTTTGTAATTTAGAGTAACGTTTATTATATGGACTTTTGCCGTATACGGAAGTATAAATGAGTTATACGCTAAAAACTATAGCGGGAGTCCACAATTTTATTTGGCACAAAAGACTAAACCGAACTAAGCCAAACTTGGTATGTAAATTAGTACTAATGCTTTCCTTATAATAAGCCATACTAACATTTCTAGGGACGGGCAGGAGTGGGGGTTATATGGAAGGCCTGAAATTAAAAATAGCGATATTTCGTTTCCTATTGCTTTTTCAGCAAATATGCACATAACAAAAGTTGTTTATTTTGTTATTTAGAGTAACTTTTGTTATATGCACTTTTGCCGTATACGAAAGCATAAATGAGTTATAACCTCACCTGAAAAAATTAATTCAAATGTATGTCAATATTTTCTCCTTAATAATTCAAATCTCTGCATAATGCACAGGAAACGGGAAATATGACAATATGCAGGACAGTGAAGTCTTACATAAAAAATTAATTTGATTATTAACAAATCCCCAGAAACGACGGGTGTTACCCTTAACCACTGGGACGGGTAAATGTCAAAATATTGTGCAAAATACAGCCTTGCCAAAGATATACCATCACCATTCAGCCTCAAATGAATTCCCGAGCGAAGCCGGGTATTTGAGCAAGTATATATATATATATATATATATATATATATATATATATATATAAAATTGTAACCTCTGTCTGTACATTGATTTTTTTCGCGAAATTTCACTTTAACTTTTCGTTTCACCTGCCATAGACACCATAACTGCATTTTATTTCTTTCGTGTCTGTTTGATTGTTTATTTGTTTGTTTGTTACCTTTTCATGCATTAACCTCTGCACCGAATTCTATGAAACTTGGTATGCATATTACTACTAACCCAACTTACACTTTAGGCTATATTAATATTCTCTGAGACGAACCGGAGTGGGGGTTGTAAGGGAGACCTGAAATTAAAAATAGCGATATTTCGTTTCCTATTTGGTTTGGTTTGCGTTATTGATAGCGGGAGTCATCAATTTTATTTGGCACACAAGAGACTCAAACGAAATGAATAAAACTCGGTATTTGTATTAGCTCTAACGCCTTCATTATCATAAGCCATACCAACATTTCTAGGAATGGGCAGAAGTGGGGGTTGTAAGGGAGGCCTGAAATTAAAAATAGCGGTATTTCGTTTTCTATTAGTTTTTCTGCAAATATGCACATGACAAACGTTTTTAATTTTTTATTTATATTCACTTGTGTTGTATAACAAATTATAAACGAGATATACACTAAAAGCTAAAGCCGGAGTCAACTACTTTATTGGACACCAACGGTTGAACTGATGCCAACTAAACACGGAATATATAAATTAGCATTAATTCTTACATGGTTATAAGCTATATTAAAATGTTTAGGTTATAAAGGGAGTGGGGGTTATAAGGGAGGACTGAAATAAAAATTCGTGATATTTTATTTGCTATACCAAACCAACCACGGGTACTAACCCTAAACACTGAATCGGGGAAATTTCAAAATATTGTGCAAAGTAAAGTCTTGCCGAAAAAATACCATCATCATTCCGGTTCAAATGAATTCCCGGGCGAAGACTTTACTTTGCACAATATTTTGACATTTCCCCGATTATTAAAATTTATAGATTCAAACGGGAGTGGGGGTAATAAGAGAGGCCTGAAATAAAAATTTGCGATATTTCATTTACTATTTGTTTCTCCGTTATGATGTATCCAAAATAACTGTCACCATTAAGCTTTGGACCGCATCAAGGGAAAGGAACTTTAATTCATCCATGGTTTGATAGACAGAATACTTTCTATGACTATGAATTATACTGTTCATTACGTTATAAAAAAAAACCTACATGCACAGGAGACGGGAAATATAATAATATTAGAAGAGTGAAGTCTTAAATAACAAATAATTTTATTATTAAATGAGTTATACGCTAAAAATTATAGCTGGAGTCAGCAATTTTATTTGGCACAAAAGAATCAACCGAACTGAATAACACTCGGTATGTATATTAGCGCTAACGCCTTCATTATAACAAGCAATACCAACATTTCTAGGAACGTGGCAGAAGTGGGGGTTATAAGGGAGGCCTGAAATGATAAATTGCGATATTCCGTTTCCGTATGGTTTTTCAACGGATGCACGTAACATACGTTGCTTATTGTGTTATTTAAAGTAGCTTTTGTTATATATACTTTTTTCGTACTATTTCGTTTCACATGTCATAGACACCATAACTGTATTTTGTTTGTTTCGTGTGTGTTTGTTTGTTTATTTGTTGGTTGCCTTTTCTCGGAAAAACGCCTGAACCGAATTTGATCAAACTTGGTATGTATTTTACTACTAACCCAACTTAGACTTTAGGCTATATTAATTTTCTCTGAGACGAACAAGAGTGGGGGTTATAAGGATCCCTAAAATTAAAAATAGCGATATTTCGTTTCCTATTTGTTTTTCGTCAAATATAAACATAACAAAAGTTGTTTATTTTGTTATTTAGAGTAACTTTTGTTATTATGCCCTTTATATTAGTATGACGCTGTTTGCAAGTGTCTGTATACTTTATGTCGTAAATAATATTATATAATAGATTGTATATGCTCTTACCATATCCTAAGGGTATTTAAGTTACTAATTTTTATATAATTATTTATTAACTATATCTAAGTTTCCTTTCTTAAAAGTACTTTTTTTGGAGTCTTGGTCAGTGTTGGCGAAAAGAATCTTAGTTCATTCTAATATTTCTAGAATATTTATTTTCTGTTCTTCAGGGCTAAAAAGTACAGCTACTACATATATATATATATATATATATATATATATATATATATATATATATATATATTTCACATAGTTATTAGAGTGTAATAGATAGTGTTTGTGTTAATTCTACTTACCAAGACTAAAGATATTTAAAAGCTATTGTACATGACTGTAGTTCCTTTGTTTACATTAGGAGTACTGAGTATAACCTCAAGTTTGTTATAATTGGCTTGGTCACTGCCTTATGTTTTGTACTACTACAGTATATTGTCTTTTGTTTGTTGAACTATGTTTTAACTATTGATATGCGTTATTATAATTATGGTTATATTATTTTTTTATTAAAGCTATTTTTATGTAGTAATAAAATTGATATAATATTGTTACATTTTGCTACTATGTTACATTTGTTATTGCTATATGTTATCACAGTTATTGTTATATTATGTTAAAGCTATTTTTATGTAGTAATAAAATTGATATAATATTGTTACATTTTGCTACTATGTTACATTTAAATAGCTTTAATAAAAAAATAATATAACAGAGATAAATATTAAAAACTAAAGTGGAAGCTAACTATTTTGTTTGGCACTAACGATTGAACCGAACTTAACAAAACTCGGTTTGTGAATTAGCAATTAATTCTTCCCTGATTATAAGCTATATTAAAATTTTTAGGTTCAAACGGGAGTTGGGATTATAAGAGAGGCTGAAATGAAAAATTCGCTTTTTTTATTTTCTATTTGTTTTGGCAAATGTGCACAAAACAAAAGTTGTTACTTTGTTATTTAGAGTAACGGCCATTGTTGAGAGTAGAGGCCATTGTTGGGTAGGGTTCCTTCCAACTAGGGTAGAATAATGGGAATTGTTGGACGGGCACCCTTCCAGCGAGGGTGGAATAACGAGTATTGTTTTACGGCCAACCTTCCAGCAAGGGTGTAATGTAATTGTTGTTTATCCTCGGATTGTTGGGCGCGCATTATCGGATTGTTGGGCGGGCATCCTCGGATTGTTGGGCGGGCATCCTCTGCCTGTGGAGCGTCTATCCCCGGATTGTTGGGCAGGCATCCTCGGATTGTTAGGCGCGCATTATCGGATTGTTGGGCGGGCATCCTCGGATTGTTGGGCGGGCATCCTCTGCCTGTGGAGCGTCTATCCCCGGATTGTTGGGCGGGCATCCTCGGATTCTTGGGTGGTCATCCTCGGATTGTTGGGCGGGCATGCTTGGATTGTTGGGCGGGCATCCTCTGGCTGTGGAGCGTTTATCCCCGGATTGTTGGGCAGGCATCCTCGGATTGTTAGGCGGCCACCCTCGGATTGTTGAGCGGGCATCCTCGAATTGTTGGGCGGGCATCCTCTGCCTGTGGAGCGTCTATCCCCGGATTGTTGGGCAGGCATCCTCGGCTTGTTAGGCGGCCACCCTCGGATTGTTGGGCGGGCATCCTCTGCCTGTGGAGCGTCTATCCCCGGATTGTTGGGCAGGCATCCTCGGCTTGTTAGGCGGCCACCCTCGGATTGTTGGGCGGGCATCCTCTGCTTGGAGAGCGTCCATGCCCGGATTGTTGGGCGAGCATCCTCGGATTGTGGAGCGTCCATCCCCGAATTGTTGGGCGGGCATCCTCTGGTTGTGGAGCGTCTATCCCCTGATTGTTGGGCGGGCATCCTATCCTCGGATTGTTGGGCGGGGATCCTCTGCCTGTGGAGCAGGCATCCTCGGATTGTTACGCGGGCATCCTCGGATTGTTGGGCGGGCATCCTCTGCTTGTAGAGCGTCCATGCCCGGATTGTTGGGCAAGCATCCTCGGATTGTGGAGCGTCCATCCCCGAATTGTTGGGCGGGCATCCTCTGGTTGTGGAGCGTCTATCCCCTGATTGTTGGGCGGGCATCCTCGGATTGTTGTGCGGGCATCCTCGGATTGTGGAGCGTCCATCCTCGGACTGGTGGGCGGGCATCCTCGGGTTGTTGGGCGGGCATCTGCTTGTAGAGCGTCCATGCCCGGATTTTTGGGCGGGCATCCTCAGATTGTGGAGCGTCAATCCTCTGACTGATGGGAGGGCATCCTCGGATTGTTGGGCGGGCATCCTCGGATTGTGGAACGTCAATCCTCTGACTGATGGGAGGGCATCCTCGGATTGTTGGGCGGGTATCCTCTGGCTGCGGAGCGTCAATCCTCAGACGGCTGGGCGGGCATCCTCGGATTGTCGCCGGCTACAAATTCCGGATTTCCTCCTCCTACAAAATCAGGAATGTCATTAATGAAGTATACAAACAAATCTGGTGATAGTAAACACCCCTGTAATAAACCACATAATGTTTCGAATTCTTCAGTTACACCTTTTTCTGTCCAGACTGAGGATTTAGTATTTCTATAAAGTGCCTGTAAGATATTTATGAACTTTGTTGAGAGTCCTAAAGTAAATAACTTAGAGAACAATGCCCTTCTATCAGGGGAATCGAATGCTGACTTAAAGTCTACAAAAAAGCACTACAACTTTTTCCTTTTTGGAGTAGTTTTTATTTTAATGATGTTGTATAATATGAATAGATTGTCAACTGTTGAATATGTTTGGCCACTGGTGTTGAAAGACATCTCGACCAGAACAGACCGCAGAATATTCTGAAAGTAGTGGATTATTTTTTATGGGGGAGGGTCAAAGACTTCTCTGCCTGAACAGGCCGCAGAATATTCTGACAGTAATGGATTATTTTCTATGCGGAGGGTCAAAGACTTCTCTGCCTGAACAGGCCGCAGAATATTCTGACAGTAATGGATTATTTTCTATGCGGAGGGTCAAAGACTTCTCTGCCAGAACAGGCCGCAGAATATTCTGACAGTAATGGATTATTTTCTATGCGGAGGGTCAAAGACTTCTCTGCCAGAACAGGCCGCAGAATATTCTGACAGTAATGGATTATTTTCTATGCGGAGGGTCAAAGACTTCTCTGCCAGAACAGGCCGCAGAATATTCTGACAGTAATGGATTATGAGCAGATTTCGCATGAGAGAAGTCCGCTATTGAGGTCGAACTCATTGCATGATTTTCGAAATTTTCTTCAAATGACCATCCTACCCAGGAGATGTCGAAAATTAGGTCCGATCAAAATTATATATCCAGACTTCCCGTACCATCCCCCTTAAAATCTCCAATTATTTTAATACAAGGCTGAGACTAGGCGTGCTATAATTGGGATTCCTGAAGAATCCTTTCAGTCCATATTCAACCTACTAACCGTCTCCAGTACATCTCCAGCGACCATAACTATGGAATTTCGAATGGAATGCCTTACTTTTACGGTGGAGTCTTGTAGATATTAAATTCTAAAACGAGTTTGTATCGGTGAGTTTTTCGATTTGACGCATATTATAGGGTTGCTTACGTTTAGTCCAGACCTGTTTACTTATCTCTTAGATCTGTCAAACGAGGGCTTTTAACTAGTGTCCAGGTAAATGTTTTCGTGTGGTTGTCCTCATCCGTATTTGATTTTTTGCGTTACTAGTGTTTTTGTTTATGTGTTTGTCTGGTATAGTTAGCTAATATGTAGATACAGGTTTGACGTGATGTGTGTACAATTGTTGGTATAAATCTAATAAAGGCTGATCTTACATAATTAAATAGAATCTGGATCTACGTACGTCGTCGCTTCGTCTGTTGATACTCGTGCGTGTGTCCGTCAGTTGGCGTATTCCGTTTGTTATTCCGTTTAAGTAGTCGCAATGGTCTGAATATCGTGTTTGAGCTAGTGTTGAGCTGCTCGTTGATAATGTATCCGTTAAAAATATTAATTTTTTATGTAAGAGTTCACAGCCCTCCATATTGTCATATTTTCCGTCTCCTGTGCATTATGCATAGCTTTGAATCATTAAGGACAAAATATTAACATATATTTGAATTAATTTATCCAGGTGAGGTACCTGGTAGTTCATGTTGGAAAGAATTGTTGAGCATATCAATATTTCTACGCAAATTACTTGCTTCATACATTGTTCCCGAAAAAATGTATAAAACAAAGTTACTATAAATAACAAAGTAAACAACTTTTGTCATGTGCACGTTTGTCGAAAAACAAATAGACAATGAAATATCGTGAATTTTTATTTCAGGCCTCCCTTATAACCTCCCCCCCCCCTCCCGTTCGAACCTAAAAATTTTAATATAGCTTATAATCATGGAAGAATTAATGCTAATTGACCGAGTTTTATTAAGTTCAGCTGAGACTTTTGTGAGATATATAGATAGATATATAAAATTGTTACCTCTGTCTGTACATTGATTTTTTTCTCGAAATTTCACCATAAATTTTCGTTTCACATGTCCTAGACACCATAACTGCATTTTGTTTCTTTCGTGTCTGATAGTTTATTTGTTTGTTTGTGTAACTTTTGTTATATCCACAAACAGACACGAAAGACACAAAATGCAGTTATGGTGTATACGACATGTGAAACGAAAAGTTATCGTGAAATTTAGCGAAACAAATCAATGTACAGACAGAGGTTGCAATTTTATATATATATATATATATATATATATATATATATATATATATACTAGATAAGGCACCCGGCTTCGCCCGGGAATTCATTTGAGGCTGAATGATGATGATATTTTTTTGTTAAGCCTTTACTTCGCACAGTATTTTGACATTACCCCGTCCCAGTGTTTAGGGTTTATACCCGTCGTTGCTGTGGATTTTTTAATAATAAAATTATTTTTTATTTAAGGCTTCACTGTCCTGAATATTTTTATATTTTCCGTCTCCTGTGCATGTAGTTTTTTTTTTATAACGTAATGGACCATATAATTCATAATCGTAGAAAGTATTCTGTCTTCCAAACCATGTATGAATAAAAAATCCTTTCCCTTGATGTGGTATAAAGCTTAATGGTGACAGCTGTTTTAGATACGTCACAACCGCTATTAAAAATACCCTTTTGTAAATCTGGATTGAAAACTGTTTATTCATATTAGTACATAGTAAAATATATCATATATTAACAAAGCTGAGTTATTAAATGCCAATAATAACTGGGTGCACCTCCCCAGCTTTCATCTTTTTAAATTATTTATTTATGATAGTTAAACAAACTCAGATTCCTGAGAATAAAACTACATTTCTAAAAGTATAAGCAACAATTATCATTAGGACTAGGATTTTCATGTAATAAAAAATGCCAAATATGTAAATATATATGTATTGATTTTGATACAAATATGTAAATAATTATGTAAAATTAGTGAAATATGTAAACAGTGAATAACCTTCTAAAACAGTTTGTTTTAAAAAATACGAAAAATAAAAAACGGTTTTATTTTAAACATAAAAATACAAATACTTTTTAATCACTGTAAGGAAAACAGTTTGAGACTAAATGCATTTTCAAATTTTCAAACGTAAAACTACGTCGATTGGGCCTTAGTATCGACTTGAATCTGCTGAATGAGCGTTCGACGTCAACTGATGTAACTGGAGCGTTTCGGAAAGCGGCTATTTCAGAAGGGTTCCATTCAACTGAAAGCTTTGCTGTCACCTCCTTTCCACTTATGATGTCTCTGGAAGTCTTAACTAACCACTACCATTTACCCACCTGCTAAATCTTCATCTCATCTCACTAGATATCCTCTATTTCTAAATAAAAATGCTATGGTTCGAGGTGGCCCTTACTCAAGACAGAAAACAATTAACTTAGGACGATTGTAAAGCATCTAAATACATTGTTGACAAATCGAAGATACAAACAATCTCAGTTATTATGAGTCGAATGGATAAATCCTATATAACCAATCTTGTTGGAAATTAAGTGCTCTATAAATATTGTTCTATAGACCTTTTCTATATCTCAAATATTAGCCAATATATTTGCAGTTATTAAATTTCTACCTTCAGCAAACCCCAACTTTTAGTAATAGCAAAGCTAACAATAAGTACATATATCATGAAACTCTTACCCTAAGCTGAAATATCCTGCATAGGAACTGAGATCGTCATAGCGATTAATTGCCTTCTAATTTATGAATACTTTTAATGTTCTGAGTCGATGCATAAAACTCTTGATTTTTAACACTGGGAGGATTTGGAGTGAGGATAGCCTCCCGTCGACGTCTGCTCCTGCATCAATATTGGTTTCCTTAAATTATTAATCCAAAATATTATTTTAATAATTTATCTACCTGATAGAATTAAATAATAGTGGAACCCTAAAAATAATTTCATTTATATCCAAAAATCTAGGTGAGGGGAAGAGATCGCCCTCCTTGCAATCTGAGTAAGCTTTAAAAAATTATATCGAGTTTAAACGCATATTGTCTTTTGTCATAATGATATTACCATTCTTATGATAGTACATATTTGTTTCAATAACATCAAGATATCGGAAATAAAATAATATATTACCAGAACCAAAGAGTTTGATTCCCTATAACTTCCGCTTTCACCCCACTAATCCGAATCATAATTAGAACTATCTTATAAGGGTACAAGACAACATCATTTGTTATAATATGCATTTTTTAAATACACTTGAATAAGCGCTAATAAAATTAATGACTCCCTCTACAGTGTTAGCGTATATCCCGTGTTTATTTCATTTTACTACAAAAGTGAATGCAACAAAAGTTACTCTAAATAACAAAATAAACATCATTTTTTATGTACATGTTTGCCAAGAAACTAATAAGAAACGAAAAATCACAATTTTTCATTTTCGTCTTCCCTTATAACCCCCACTCCTGTTCGAACAAAAATATTGTGAATATAACAAAAGTTACTGTAAATAACAAAATAAACAACGTTTGTTATGAGCATGTTTGTCGAAAAACCAATAGGAAACGAAATATCAATACTTTTAATTTCAGGTCTCCTCTACAACCTCCACTCCTGCTCGTCCCTAGAAATAATGGTACAGCTTATTATCATGTAGGAGTTAGTGCTAATTCACATACGGAGTTTTGTTTAGTTCCGTTGAGTC
Source organism: Riptortus pedestris (assembly GCA_019009955.1). Classification (NCBI taxonomy): domain Eukaryota; kingdom Metazoa; phylum Arthropoda; class Insecta; order Hemiptera; family Alydidae; genus Riptortus; species Riptortus pedestris. The sequence continues at coordinate 140,900,390 of CM032233.1, read as the reverse complement.
TTTGGTACCAAATAAAATTGTTGATTTCCGTTATAGTTTTTAGCGTATAACTCATTTATACATCCGTATACGGCAAAAGTGTATATAACTGAAGTTACTCTAAATAACAAAATAAACAACTTTTGTTATCTGCATATTTGAAGAAAACCAATAGGAAACGAAATATCGCTATTTTTAATTTCAGGCCTTCCTTATAACCCCCACTCCTGTTCATCTCAGAGAATATTAATATAGTCTAAAGTCTAAGTTGGGTTAGTAGTAATATACATACCAAGTTTCATAAAATTCGGTTCAGCTTTTTATGCGTGAAAATGTAACAAACAAACACGAAAGAAACAAAATGCAGTTATGGTGCCTATGACATGTGAAACGAAAAAGTATCTTGTCATTTTGAGAAAAAAATTAATGTACAGACAGAGGTTACAATTTTATATATTTTTTATTTATAATACATTAGTTTACAGGATAAACCCATACTGATGGGGTGTCGGTTACATACTGCATTACAAAATATGATCCTTGTACTTGGGGTACAAACAAAGCACATTAGAAATAATACAGAAATAGTAGCAATAAAATAAGATATAAATTGAGAATAAAGTAAAATTAATTGTTTTACAAAACAAATAAGGATAAAATAAAAGCCCAACAAACAACAATAAAGAAATACATCATAGGAATTAAATAATCTTACAGTATCCAACTCGGAAACAAAAATTAGAACGAAGCGAAACCAAAATAATTTAAATATTTTACACAACGGAATATATGTACTTATATTTTAATATAGCACGATATGAATTTTAAACTAAATGATACATTTTCTAATTTTTAAACAATTAACTATTTATATGAATATATTATGAAATTGGTCTTCTGTACGAATACATAATAATGTTAGAATATCAATAGAATTAAACAAATATTTTTGAATAAAATATGTTCTAAAGTAATTATTTATTTGGCATTCAAGGAAAAAATGAGAGAAACAGTCTTGTCCTGAATTGCAAAGGGGACAAGGTTTGTCAACAGCAAAATTAAAACATTGCCCATTATAAAAAATTCTATTTTGCTTGTCACCAGTCATTCTAACTTGGGCTATAAGTCTTTTCTTGTTAGAAATTCCTCTTTTTTTTTAATTTGGCCGTAATTGCGCTCTTGCCAAAGGTGTTGTCCAATCACTGCAAGATACTTCTTCAATTGTAAGAATGCAAGAATGTTGTTGTTTGTAAGAATGTTGTTGTATTGTAGGGCCCAATTATAAGGAATAGATTCTGTGTTACTGAGGGTACAGAGACGCATAAGACAGGCTTTAGGGAGTTCACTATCAGACATTTTCAATGTCAAAATCTTAAGCCACCAATTCAGCATTCTAGAGAATACTCTGAGCTGCACATGGGTACGACCGGTTTCCAAGCGGACATAACTGTTGGGTGTGTTCCTGGGCAAATGAAGGTGTCTCTTAAAAAAATTCAATTGAAGCTTTTCTAGGATCTCTGTGTATTCACAACCCCGTATTTCTGATAAGTACAATAAAACACTCTCGGCAATAGAGTCATATAGCCTGCTGGTTGCTTCCCAACTATCACATCTAGATGATACTAGAAGCCCTTTCACCACACCACTCGCAACCATGGCTTTATTTAATGCACTGCCTGCAGCTTGTCTGAATTTTTCTGACGAAGAAAAGGTGACTCCGAGATAGGTAAATGTATTAACAACTTCAATAATTTTACCTTCATATGTGAATTGTTTCAAAGCACCAAGCTGCCTTCCTTTTCTGAATGGTACTATAAATATCTTCCGAACATTGACTTCCAATTGATAACTTTGACAATACTCTTTGAGTATAGACAATTTTCTTTGTGTGTCGGCCCAAGAATAACTAGGTCGTCAGCATACAACAATAGTAACAGCTCGATGATATTATTTATTGAAATACCTTGTGCGTTTCTTTCTTTGAAGAAGTTAACCAGATCCGCAATGAAGAGTAGAAATAAATATGGGCTTAGTGCTCCCTCAAGAACTAACAGGCCAGGAAGGTTGGACTTCAAGGAGGCAAATATGTATAACTCTGGCAGTTTCATAGAGACTTCTAATGACTCTAAGAAATTTCCCACTGATCCCAAATTTCGACAGTTTTCCCCACAAAATTTGATGGTTGACATTATCAAAAGCTCAAAAAATCAACGAATATTCGAAACAGTTTAGCTTTCTTCCTTCTTAAAGCTATATTAATAATCGCAGATAGGGATAGAATTCCAATACCTCGATAGTCGTGAGGATCTAACTTATTTCCCTTTTTATGAAGCATGAAAAGCCTAATTCTTGTCCATGAAGCAGATATCTTCTCTTCCTCCCAGATCAAGTTGAATAAATTCAACAGCTGGTTCATCCAGTTCTCATCCATCAGTTTAAAACACTCATATGGAACTAAGTCGACTCCTGCTGCTTTTTTATTCTTAAACCCTTTTATTACTGCTTCCAGTTCAGGTTTTGTTATTGCTTTGTCTAATTCAGGAACTACATGAGGGAAGTACACTAACTTGTTTATAAAATTCATGCCATTCCACACTAGAAATTGCATTGCTCACATCAGGTTTAGATTGGTATTTCCTAATGACAAACCAGAAATCCCAAGGGTTTTTAACATTCCTCAAGTTTTCTCTAATTTTATATATTTTCATAAAATTCCTGAAAAAGGATGAACAATACGATTCTGCGGGGACTACCGTAGGCTGAATGAGCAAAAAGTTTCCGATAGGTACAGCGTGCCGAACGTCCATAACCTCAACACAAACCTCAGAGGAAAGACCTGCTTCAGCAAACTTGACCGGAATAGAGCATATTGCCAGGTGCCGGTGGCGGAAGAGGACATAAAGAAGACGGCCGTGATTACGTCATTTGGACTCTTCGAATTCCTTGTCATGAGTTTCGGCCTGCGGAACGCCGCCCAAACGTTTCAACGACTCATATACAGACAGCATATTGACTCTACCTTATGTTTTGTGTATTTGGACGGCTTACTGGTAGCATCCGCGTCTGAGGACGAGCATCGGGTTCACTTGGACGAAGTCTTCCGGATGATAAGCGAGCACCTTTTGAGGCCGCTCAAAAGATCCGGGAGGATGGTTTTAAGTAGCCTGGGTCTCCGGGCAGACGAGCCAGATCGCAAGAACGCGCCCCGTCAAATAATATTTTGTATCCCTAGGGCTAAATCTGACAGTGAGGTCATCCCTTTCGGAGGAGAATGAGTTATGGGACTTATCTGTAGATGACAAGAACAAATTATTTACACCTCTATATAAGGCAGGCAAGAAGGATAGTCCTAGGGTGCACTGGGTTATTGAAACCTCGCCTGACCAGCGGAAGGCACTACTCGCCAAGGGTGGTGTTAATTTAGACTGGGAAAAATGACGCTGGGAGGATTTTCAAGGCATTTCAAGGTCTTACAAATGTCACCTGTACGGGCATGTACGAGGTCGATGATCACTACGGTGAAGAAGGGCATACACGTGGTGCATGTCCTTCGGGGAGCAAGCAGGGAGTGTGTCCTGCCTGTAAGCGCTTTGGAAAGACACTGCACCACGATGTTAGAAGCTCGACGTGCCCAGCTTATCTGAGGGCCTATCAGTTGACGGTCGACCGGACAGACTATGGACAGTGATAGGCAATCATATAAGTGTGAGTACTGTGAGCAGTGGTTCATAACCAAGGGAGGAAGAGGACGTCATACGAAATGTACCCACCCCAGAGAGTTCAATGATGCTATTGTCCTTGATAGTGTGCGGGCAAGATGGGGAACAGAACAACTTCTCGTTTTAGCATTGCGTAGACTGAGGCAGGAAGGGTATGTAGGTACATTGAACGAACGACTAGCTGAATTAATGACTGATCGAACCTGCCGTGCCATAGAAAGAGCTCGAGCAAAATTGGAGTATTTTGTGATATATCAAGGACTTAGCCAACCTGGGGAGCTAGAGCGTGATATTCGTGAACGGCCACCTTCGGAGGTGTTGAACCTTGACCGGGGGGCTTTTATTCCTGTACTCGAGGGTATCGCTGAGCGATTAGTGGGTGTGGGACCGGTCTATGGCCCGGCTGTCCTGGCTCATGTTCTCAGGCAATGTATTGCTGGGGAAGACGTTGCAGGATCGCATGGGCAGTGGATTGGGCTTTACCTCGCTGGCAAAGATGAACCGCATCGGAGAGGATTTCAGGATTCGGCAAATCCTTTGGGACGGGAGTATTACCCCCGAAGGAGAAATCCCCAGCGTGTCGACTACGCCAGGATCCAGAATCTCTGGAATAAAGATAAGAAGCCGGCGGTTGTGGAGATCCTAGGAGAAGCTAAACCCGGTAGTATTCAAACTCGGCGAGCTGGAGGCTAACTGGGCACCTATAGAGGTCGAGCCCATGGACGGCTCCCCGTGTTGTAGGTCCTAGGATCAATCATGCATCCAACATTTGGACTCCTATCACGCCGGAGGAGGCCGCAAGGCATATGCCCGAAAGGGATTCCGCCACTGGACTGGATGGTGTTTCATCAGAAAAATGGCGGGCAGTTCCTGGCGTGCTGCGTGAGGTTGTCCTTAAGTGTATCATGGCTATTGGTAAGGTTCCGTGTGGGCAGCCTCGTGCGCGGGTCACGATGATCCCCAAATCAGACAGTCCAGCCAGCCTGGCGACTACCGGCCGATCGCTGTGGCCTCTGTTTTTGTCCGTCATAAGCACAAAATTCTGGCATTCAGGCTGGCAGCAATCGTCCAGCATGTTCCGGGGCAGAAAGGGATTCTGAGGGGCATTTGATGGTGTTGCCTGCAATGTTTTTCTCTTGGACTGGCAGACCAAGAGTAGGAGTAGGAAAGGCTCGGCAAGTATGGTGGAAGTGTCCCAAATCGGTGGTGTGCTCATTTCAGGACGAACTGTGGAGCGGCGCTTCGGCATAGAAATCATTGATTGTTATTTATTTATTTAAGTATGTTTTTTTTTTAAATTTTATTATTAAGAGGTTTTTTTAAGATATATTATATTTCTGTATGTTTTATATTTCTGTTGGTAGTTTTAGTTTTAAGTAGGTTGTACTTCTAGTAGTAATGTTTCGTCTATATTTTTTTTTATTTTTATGAGTATATTTATGGTCAGGATGTATTATTTTTAGACAACTATGTATGAGGCTTTTTTGTTGTTGTTGTTCTCTTCTGTTTTATTTATTTTGTTTTATTTTTTTTTTGTTAGAGATACGTGTTAGGTTAAGGCAAAGAACTCATTTTTGGGTGCTAGCACCTTTTTAATAATGTCCTTTATGGACATCCAAGGGGTTAGGGACCCTCTTGTTAATTGTGTATTTTATAAAGTATTATATGCTAGGTGAATTATATTATTGGTATTAGTATTTTATTATTCTATTTTGTGAAATGTATTTAAAACCCAAATAAACAAGTAAAAAATGTCTTCCGGATACTATGCGAGCACGGTCTTTCTATCAACCCCAGAAAATTGGAATTCCCTAAACCAGAAATCGAATTTCTGGGATTCCTCGTTCCCAGGGGATCAAACCTCTTCCCGAAAAAGTTAGAGAGATTGCAGAGTTTCCCCGACCCAGCAACAAGGGACAGCTTCATCGCTTCTTGGGAATGCTAAACTTGTATAGACGCTTCATGCCCAATGCTGCAGACCACAAACGTCTCCTACACGCAACAGCAAGAGAAGTGACTCGAATGGACCGAAGAGGCTGACTCGGCATTTCGTCGGTGTCAACAAGACGTCAAACAGGCCCTCATCTTGTCACACCCCTCTAATGATGCCCAACTCACACTGGCTTGTGAAGCATCGAGCACGGCGATTGGAGCAGTTCTTCAACATCGCGAAGATCCCTGATGGAAACCTCTCGGATTCTTTTCCAAGGCCCTAACGAATGCTGAGCAAAGGTATTCAACCTACGACAGGGAGCTTAAAGCTATCCACCGATCACTCCGGAACTTCAGGCCCCTTCTTGCCATCCTCACGGACCACAAACCTCTAGTTCACACGTTCCGACAGCGCCCGGAAACCGCTAAGCCCATGCGTATCAGGTTCGCTAATTTCATTAGCCTATTTAAGACGGACAATCCGACAAGTGGCAGGAAGTGGCAACATGGTAGCGGATACCCTCTAAAGGATGGAAGAGATAACACGCCCCGACGATATGGAGACGATTGCTGTGGAGCAAGAAGCCGACTCCAGCATTCCTGAATTGCTTCGCAACCCGGCCCTAACCATCAAATGGATGAACACACCACAGTGCACGAAGCCCCTGCTCTGCGAGACTAGCACTTCCAGAGTCCGCCCGTATCTGCCCGCACCCTTGAGACACGCCATTTTTAAGAAGCTCCACGATCTCAGTCACCCTGGAATACGCGGATCAAGACGACTCCTTACCCAACGCTTCTTCTGCCCTAGTATGCAAGTAGACATCGCCTCCTGGCCACGCGGGTGTTTGGCCTGCCAACACAGCAAAGTATACCGCCACACGGTTACTCCACCAGGCTCGTTTATTCCAGTTAGAGGAAGATCAAGTTCGTTAGTGGCTGAAATCGGACCAGTGGGAGGGGGGGGGGGTTGAAAATTCGAAATATCTCCGTTACTATACGTGGGATCGAGAAATTGTATAGCTCCAATCTTATTGCAAATTAAATGATCTATAAATATTGTTTTATACATATTTTCTGTATCACGAATATTAACCGAGATATTTGGATTTTATAGTTTTCAGCCTTCAGCAAACGCCCACTTCTACTCATGTTAAACTAACAATACTCGGTTATGTAATAAACCACATTATTCGAACTTTAAATACCAAATATTGTCTTAAGAGACCTTTATTATACAACATACATGCAAATATGTTATGGTGACCCCCCCCCCTTCCCGTCTTAAGATTTTGGTCTACTTAAATTTGATTGATTGAGTTAAAAATTATTCTGTTTCATTATGAATTGCAGTTCTATTTATAGTAAATAGTTTTTAATCAAATTAATAAGTTATATTTCAGTAATTGTTTTTTCTTCCGGTGAGAGTCGGGTTGGCAGACCTGTTTGTTTACATTTCAGACGCTTTCCGACTGGAGGGGAAGATTTCTTATTACCGGATGAATTTATTCACTTGTTAAGTTGTTAGATTTAGAGACGAACTTAACCAAGAAACATTTATATTTATAAAAATGAACACATGTTAAAGTAGATCTTAACCTTTAATGGTTTATAATAACCTCGCCCAGGGTGATATGTTGAATTATATAATGTGACTCACTCATTTGGGTCCTGGCTGTGGTTAAGAGTCATGCGGACACTGTAACTATTTCACTCCCGTTCACTAATGTTTATTAAAGCGGGCACATTGTTTTATTATTATTCATACAATAATCGCATTTCGCAACAGGGGCGATTTAGCGACGAATCAGTTATTTAATATACAGCATAATAATTAACATATTTAACATATAACATATTTAACATATAACCTATTTAACATATAACATATTTAACATATAACATATTTAATATATAACATATTCAACATATAACATATTTAACCTATAACATATAATTATTATATTTACGTAAGTATGCTCATTTCTGCAAATATTTTCAGTATTGCCCTACATTATAATTTTTTGAAAATGTTGTTTTGATTCAAGTATTGTAATACGCGGTCTATAAACGGGCTACAGTCATGTAGCAATCAGTCAAAGTGTATGGTAGGTCTATGTGAGTCCTTAAATAGCAGTCAGTAAGTATATGTTTTATTGTAAGTCTACAGTTACAGTGTTGGCAGTAGGGTTGGTCTTCTCCAGTAAGTAGATAAGTGTGGGTTAGTCGTGAATGGCCAATTCTCAACCTCGTTAAAACTACTTCTTATCTTCTAATTAGCCTTTTTGAGGAAGGCCATTCACCAAGTGTAACGCATCTCCATCTAATTAAAGGGAGAAACGCACCCTCGTGTGCTGTTTGTCGGAAAAGCCTCTCAGTCAGGCACATTATAGAGGAGTGCAAAAAATACAGAGGAGTTCTTGCTCACCTCGGTATACCAAGAAGTTTATGCGAGGCACTGGCCGACGATAGAGCGGTCATCAATAGGATGATTAGGTTCCTAAATCTAACAGGCCTCTCCAGCCACATATAACTCTGCCAAATATCGGAACAACCCGGCATCCTTTGTTAGTTACCACTTATTTTTAAGACACTTCGTTAGTTACCAAATAGTTTTATGCTAATGTAGTAGTAGCTTTCATGTAAATGCTCACTTAATAGCTTTAATTTTAATGTTTGCTGATAGTTTTAATTAGTTTTAATAGTTTTTAATTTTAATAGCTTTTGATATTAATAGTTGTAGTCTATTTAATAGGACTGTTTTTAGTTTTTATGTAGATAGTTAGTGCTAATTTGATTGAATTTTAATTGTGGTACAGTATACCTGTGATACCGGTACGTAGGTTTCAAGGCACATGCCTTGAAAAAAAAAAAAAAGAAAAAAAAAAAAGCGGGAAAGGAGAAAAAAAAAGGGGGAAAAGGAGAAAAAAGCATAATAAAAAAAATAGATAAATAAAAAACAATAAAAACAAAAAAAATAAAATAAAAAAAATTATAAAGAAAAAAAAAAAGTAAAGAGATATATAAAAATAAATAATAATCAGAAAAACGGGTTGGTGTGCATTTTTCGGCGATTTCCCATGGTCGGGAAACTTTAATACGGTTTTGCGAGCGCTGGGCATTGATGACCATGATGTTTTATGCCCAAAACCCAAACAAACAAACAAAACCAAGTGTATGTTTCAGTTCTCGAAATTTGTTATCAGTTGTGGTAAACCAAGTTTTCTCCCATGAATTGAGTATCATATGTTTTGCTTGGGCTTGAATATCTTGGTATGTACAGTATGTGTTGTCGAGAGTTTTTTTTGTGAGTAGCTGACTTGGCTAGTTGGTCTACTTGTGTGCTTTGTTTAATGTTTGTATGTCCGGGTAACCAGTACATAGTTATTCTTTTGTTTAATGTCTGGATGTTGTGTTATATGTACGAGATGAGTGGATGTGAACTGTATATGTTTTTTAATGAATGTAATGAGCTAAGAGAGTCAGTGCAAATTATGATGTCCGTGTCTGTAGTTTCAGGTATATTGTCTATCGCAAGTTTCAGGGCTTCAAGCTCAGCTGTATATATGCTAGTTTCATCTGGCACCTTTATTTGAAAGTTAGCTGATCCAACAATTGCAGCTGCCCCTACTCCTTGGCCTGTTTTGGATCCGTCTGTGTAAATAAATATGTCATGTTTCTTGTCTCTTAGTAGAGAAGTAAAATGTTTTTGGTAATGATGTTCAGAAGTCGGGTTAGTTTTAAGTTACTGTGTTAGAGTCAAGTCAAAACTCAGTTTGGCATTTTCCAAGGATAGTATGTTTCAGTATATTTAGTGTAAATATTTGTTCTTTGGATATAGGTATTGTGTGTGTATTTAAGGAATCGGATTGGTAGAGGTTGCTGTCTCGATGGGTTTGCTGTATATTTCTGTATTGTATGTTCATCAGCATTGTTTGGGACACAGTGAGAGTTTAAGAATTTTGCTTTGAGAAGATAATGTATGGACAATAGCATTCGTCTGTAATCCAACGGTAATTCATTTGCTTCAACACAAAGGCTGGTTATAGGGCTTGTTCGAAATGCACTCGTTGCTAGCCTGAGAACTGTGTTTTGTATGGACTCTAACATTTTTAAAGTGCTTTTCCTGGCAGATGAGTAAGCTATGCAACCGTAATCCAGAATTGACCTAGTGTATGACCTGCAAAATGTAAGCATTACACTTCTGTCAGCTCCCCAATTTGTATTACTCAAAATCCTTAAGAGATTCAGAGATTTTCTGTTTCTATGAAGGATTTCTTTCATGTGAGTGGTCCATGTTAACTTGGAGTCGAAGATTAGACCTAATATTCTTATGTTATTAGACAGTACCCCAAATCTTATTTGCTGGAGTTTGATGGTTTAGTGACTATAAGAAATCTATCCAACAAGATTTCTTGCTACTCCGGACAACCTACTGAGCTTTCGCTTTTGTTCTCCGGTAATTCAAAAGATTCTCGGAAGAAGGGTGTTTATTAAACTCTCGTAGGGCTTTTCTACGGTCAGCTGTAGCTTTCTGGCACTCGTCATTCCACCAAGGGACTGGTGGTTTTTTGTATGAGGAGCGTGTCATTGGATACTTTCTTTTGCGGCTCGCTCAATTATTGTCATGAAGTCTTGTAATGTGTTACAGTCCTGTGTACGTAATTGACTGTCAATAAGATGTTTATACTCTGTCCAGTTCGCTAATTTGGTATTGTATCGTGGAGTAGAGATGAACGAGTTCGAGGGTGAAGTAATTTTGATAATAATTGGAAAATGGTCACTACCACACGCATCGTTGTAAACCTCTCAAGAAAGTCGTGTGTAAAGGGAGGGTGATGTAGCTGATATGTCTATGTTGGTGTAAGTACCTGTCCGTGGGCATAAGTGAGTTGGGGTCTGAGTATTAAATGTCATTAAGTCGTTATTTTCAAAGAAGTTCTCTAGCAGTTTACCTTTTGTGTTTGTGATCCTATCTCCCCACATGGTCCCTTGTGCATTGAAGTCTCCTAATAGGAGGATGGGGGGAGGTAGTTGGGTCAGTAAGTCAGTCATTAAGTGTGTGTCAATGGGTTCCTTGGGAGGAAGATAAAGGGAGCAAATGGTTACACGAAATGGCAAGTAAACTGAAGCAGCAACTGCTTGGGGGTAATATAATACGTAAATATGCTAATCTAGTTATACCTTGTAAGAAGATTAAGTGGTTTTCTTTCTAGGTGTTTTTCTAGGTTTAGGAAGCACTTTGTCACTATGTTTTGTTGAATTATGTATATCATCTTTTTCTGTTTTTGAGTTGTTGTTTTGGGGTTCCTTCATAGCAGAAAGTTGTGAGATCTTTTCGGCTGTCTCTGATGTCGTCTCTTCAGTCGGATTCTTTGAATCAAGGGTAGTTTCTTTTGTATTTATTTCTTTAACTGCTTTTTGAAGTGGTACTTTATTTTTGAGGATTGTGTTTTCCAGTGCTGAGAATCGAATTTCAATTTTCTCAAGGGCATTTAGAACCTTGGAGATTGAACTTTCTTCACTCTGGCATTCGTTGGATTTGTTGCAAGTGGATTTGTGATCGCTTTTATCATCGTTTATAGAGTTCAATTTATGTTCTAGCCTTTCAACTGAACCTCTTAAAGTTTTCATATGGTTTTGTTCTCTGAGAACAGATGCCATACTTTTCATTGCAGTTTATGATGATGGGGTGGAAGACAATCTCTTCTTCGCTTCGATATAGGATAACTGCTCCAGAGTCATCTTTTTAAGAATATCACATTCTCGCCGGTAAACCGGGCAATCCCGGCTCCATGAAGGGTGCTCTCCTGAGCACAGACAACATTTTGGTATATCACAGGGTCCTTCGTGGCTAGCTCTTGTACAATTCTTGCAGCTATGAGTCAGATGTCAAAGGTTGTAGCGCCGAAAAGGTCTTGGTATGTAGGCTGAAACATTTACTCGGAGATGTCCTATCCTCAGTTTTTCTGGAAGGTTTGGACTATCAAAAGTCGCAAAAAATATATGCATGTCGCGAGTGGAATTAGATGTTAGAATTAGATGTCGGAGTGTTGGATGATGGAGTGTTGTCCAGCGGTTTTTCTGAGGGTAGGAATGCTGGTTTTAGCCGGTGGTGGTTAGGCTGGTTTTAGCCGGTCTATTGTTATGGTTGCGTCGCGGCCTGGGAGTTGCACTACAAAAACTTGACACCTGGCTGAAGAACTCTGTAAGGTGGTGTCAACTGACGTTGGACACAGTCTTCTCTGACGAAAACATGCGAGCAGGTCTGTAACTCCTTGTGAACAAAGGTCTTCCTGGTGCTCTGCCTATACTCGGCCGGTCGGAGTTTTCGAAGATTCTCTTTCAGTTCCTGCAGGAGAATGTGTGGATCGACAGTAGATTTGTGATCTTCTATGAATTCGCCTGGCAGACGTATAGGGCAGCCGTACATCGCTTCAGCTATGCTCGATGTTGTATCATCTCGCATGCTGGCTCTGAGTCCAAGGAGCACGGTAATACGCGAGTCCATTTGTCACTGTTGAAGTGTGCTGTAATGGCTGCTTTAAGGGTTCGGTGCCACCGTTCGATGCATCCGTTGGCTTGGGGATGATATGCAGTCGTCCGACTTTTTTCTATTCCCAAAAGCGCAGTAAGATGATGGAAAAGTTGGGATTCATATTGCCTGGCCTGGTCACTAGTGATTCTTGAGGGGACACCAAATCGGCAGATCCAGCACGAGTAGAATGCGACCGACACTGTCTCAGCCGTGATGTCACTCAATGGTATTGCTTCAGTCCATCTGGTCAGACGGTCAATCAACGTGAGACAATAACGGTGTCCGTCGGAAGGTGGTAGTGGACCAAGCAGGTCCAAGTGGACGTGCTGAAAGCGAGTGGTAGCCTGGAATTTCGCTGGTGGTGCAACGGTATGCCGATGAATTTTAGCTTTCTGACATGCAATGCAATGCTAGCCCACTCAGCTACATCCTTATTGCAGCTTGGCCAAAAATACCGCTCTGTTACCATCTTTCTAGTGGTTCGGAGGCCGGGACGGCTTAAGTTGTGCACCTTGACGAATGCACTGTGCCTGAAGTCCTTTGGGAGGTATGGTCGTGCCTTGCCCGTCGACATCTCGCAGAGAAGGGTCTTTTCTGTGCCAGGTATCTCAACAGCCTGAAACTTGAGATTCTCCTGTTCCTGGAGTCGACCAATCTCTTGATCGTCTTCCTGAGCCAAGAAAAGGGCGACAAACTCATCTGGAGTCTGGATTTCCTCAATTCTTGACAGGGAATCCGAGACTATATTATTCTTCTATGGTCTATAAATGATCACAGTTGAGAATTGGCTTATGTAGATAAGCCAACGAATGCGGAGAGGAGAAGCAGACTCAGGCTTTTGGGTGAATGCATGAACTAATGGGTGATGATCTGTGATGATTGAAAAAACTCCGCCTTCCAGTTGAGGTTGAAAGTGTTTGATGGCTTTGTATACAGCCAGAAGCTCCCTGTCGTAGACAGAGTAGTTCTTCTGCGCTTTATTGAAGGCCAAAGAGAAGAAGCTTAGAGGATACCATTGGTTGTCATGTTTTTGCTGCAAGACCTATGTCAGATGCGTCGCATGCTATTGAGATTTCTGCATCTGGGTTTGGATGGGCTTGCTCGGCTGCTTGTGCAAGGTTCTTCTCAGCGTCCTCCAAAGCCTTGAATGTTTCCTTGTTTCAATCGATGGGAGCCAATAGATTATTGAGTGGTTGTTGTATAGATGCAGCGTGGCGAAGGCAAGGTCGGTAGAAATTCACCATTCCCATAAATCACCGAAGTTCACGAAAGTCCTTGGGAATAGGGAAATCTAGAATAGCTTTGACTTTGTCCTGTAGAGGTGTGATGCCTGATGAGGTTAGATGGAATCCAAGGAAATCAAGCTCTGGCACGCCGAAGATCTATTTTGGAAAAGATTTTCTTGCCATATATCTCCATGGGGAAATCTCGAAGATTTGGTATTCCATATCTATCAGGAACTGTGATGGCGTTAAGTGCACGGTAATCGCCACATAACCGCAGAGTAACATCCTTCTTTTTAACAACGTGAAGTGGACTCGAACATGGACGTTTGGAAGGTCGGCATATTCCCTCTTTGACGAAGTCCTGTATCGCCTTCTAGACCTATTGATAAATGCCTGGAGGTAAACGTCGACATTTAGCCGAGATAGAGCGTCCTTTGGTCTCGATGTGATGCTCCACTGTTACGTTGGATGGTCCACGGATGGGACCATTCTCTAGTGACCGTAGAGAATTCACCTAGGATGCGGGCGAATCTATTGTCAGCTGGAAAAATGGAGAAAACCGGAATTTCCTCTGATGAAATTGTTCCAGTGATGCTGCGTCCAGAGTGCTGGTCAATCAGCCTTCAGTTCCTTAAATCGACCGTAGGCCGATGCCAGTACAAAAAATCCGCCATCCTTTGGGCACAGGAAGAAGAGATATGTCGACAAGGAAAGGCTGATGTGTGGTTCTGTCAGTAAGGAATAGGCAGCGGTGCGGCTCTCCGGTGATAATAGCAGAGACCTGTGTCACGCGACTGCGATCCGAGGCGATTGTCTTGGCTCCTTCCTCTGCTGGCGCTCTTTCCGTGGTTCTCCGTCTTCACGACGCGTAGAATCTCATCGACATCGCGGCGAAGAGCTCGGAAGTCTCCGAAGCGGGGTTCACATTCGCACGCGGAGGTCGCGGTCGACGCGGATAAAACGGACGATGCGATCGCGCACGTTTCTGAAGCGTCTCGGGTGGCGTATAATTCAACCGGTGGAGATATCTCCAAAGTTTTATCTGATACTTCCGCCAGTTTTTCGACACCGTTGTGGCCGGTAGACATGAGAATGGGTCGAAAGCGTGGAGGTAAATTCTTCATCCAAAGGGTGCTGGTGAAGTCATTGGAGACGTTGGTACCAGCTAACTGCTTCATTTTTCTGAGAAGCTGTGATGGAGTCTGATCTCCGAGAGGCATGTCTTCTAACAGTTTCCGAATTCGGAGGGTTTCGGATTGCCCATAAGTGCCGATCAGTCTAGCTTTCAAATCCTAATACGGTTGTTCAGTCGGATTCGTGACGATGTCTGATACTTTAGTCAAAACATCGAAGTCGAGGTTAGGTATGACGAGCTGGAACTTTATAATTCTGGTCCTGCGGTCACTGTTACTATTTCACTCCCGTTCACTAATGTTTATTAAAGCGGGCACAATGTTTTTTAAATGTTTTAAGGAAGAGGCACTCGCGACATGCACATAATTTGAATGGTAACCAAGCACTGGTCATAATGTAATAGAACATATGTTTTTTTTTTTTTAAAAAATAACCGGTACACACTTAATATTCAAGGTGTTGTTGTGTTACCAGTATGTAGATTTATCTATTATTGAACTTTACGAGGGAAATCTGCTTAGTTTACGCAGCCCCTGCGTGACGGATTTTTTTAGTGTATATCTGGTTCATACTTCATTATACTACAAAAAAAGGTTTATTACTAAAGCTACTCTTAATAATCACTCCTGCTCATCCCTAGCAATATTGGTATAGCTGCAAGGGTGAGCAACACGCGGACCTTTCAACATATTTATGCGGCCCGCCATGCAATTTTAAAATTGAATTTATTTTATCGACTTTCTACCATCAATATATTGTAAATAATTAATTATAATTTAATGGTAGTACATTCTAAACCGAAACAATTTTTTTGTGACGAGTTACTTACTTGTTGGTGACTTGTTCAAGCATTCAATACGAACGCGCCGAGTCTGTGCTTGCTTGTGTTTGCTTCTGTCACACAATCAGTCTGGTAAGCTGTTAACTAGCAATATTAGAAATCCTTGCGTTTCTTGAAAGGCGTGAGTGTAATATTAATGTCAAAAAGGTAATATTAGTTTTTTATTCAAAATTAATTTTTCCTACAAAATGTTTTAACTTTCAAATTTTTAATCCATAATATCATTTCGGAAAAGCAAATGAAAAAACGGAAGGTTGCGGATGAGCACAGGCATTACCAAGAAATGTGGAAATTTAATTATTTTTTCACTTTCCTCAAAGATAAAGCTGTATGCTTAATATGCTCAGAGTCTGTGTCGACATTAAAAGAATATAACATACAAAGGCATTAGGATACAAAACATGAACAACAATATAAAAACTTAACCGGACAACTCCGGATAGATAAGTTTAATCAAATAGAGAAAAACAACAGATTATTTTTAAAAATCAAGCTAATTTATCAAATACGGCAGTTAAGACTAGTTTTATTGTCAGTCAAATACTCGCAAAAAAATGACACCCTTTGCGGATAGACAGATGATAAAAGAATGTCTGACTGCTGCGGCAGAAATAGCATTTCCTGATAAAATAAATATTATTTCAAGCATTAGTTTATCAAGATTCACCGTTGCAATCAGAATTGAAGACTTGTCCGAGAACATAGCAACAACGCTTCGTGACTGCATTGCAAAATTCGAATACTGTTTTTGGCACTTGATGAGAGTTGCGAATTTACTGATACAGCACAACTGTCTAATTGTTACGTGGCATTGACACCAAATTTAATATTACCGAAGAATTGTGTTCACTGATTTATAATGTCGCGCGAGTTAAATGACCGTGAATTTAAAGAATTCCTGAAAGATTTAGACACTGAATATGGCGACGTGGTTTTCAATACCGAAATACGTTGGGATAGTAGAGGTGCAATGTTAAAAAGAGTATACAACTTAAAAAGCGAAATACAATTATTCTTGGATATGAAGGGATATGCCTTTTCTCATTTTGGTAATAAAGAATGGATGTGCGATTTTGTGTTTCTTATCGACTTGACTCAGCATCTCAATGATCTTAATGTGAAACTTCAAGGCAATGGCCAGGTTATTTACAATTTGCATGATAAAATTCAGGGCTTTGAGCGCAAATTAAAATTGTGGAAACACAATTTTTTGCAGAATAATGTGTCTCACTTTCCACATTTAGCGAAAGTAAACGTTACTACTTCTTAAAAATACTCACAATAAATAGACATTGGTTTCCATGAAAATGTTTTCAAAACTTTAAAATGGAAGTGATTGACAAGCAGAATAATACCTATTTAAAAAATGTATTTTTCTCAGTAAACATCAAAACTTTTTATAAATCGTATGTAAGCCAGAGAAATTTCCGCTTTTGACGAAAAATGCAAATCAAATGATGTGTCTGTTCAGAAGCACGTGTGTTTACCAATAATTATTTTCGACGACAAAATGAATCAAAAATGACCACCGATCAAGACTGATTGATGCACGATTAGAAAACTGCAGACGTGTAGCTACTTCATCAATTCCGACTGATATTGATTGACTTGTATGGAAAAAACAGTGCTAAATGTCTGATTAAAAATTTCAAGTATATTCTTTCTTTGTGTTTTTTTTTTATTTTGCATTAAAATTTGTATATGAAATCTATACTTATTTTTAATTTTCATATTTTTCTATTCTAATGTTTATAATAAATAAAGTTTTCTAACTTATTAATATGTGTTACTTTATGTGCAGCCCGGCAAAAAATTTTAAAATTTAAATTGGCCCGTTGATTAAAAGGGTTGCTCACCCCTGCTATAGTATACATAGCTTATAATCATGGGGGAGTTTATGCTAATTTACATACCAAATTTTGTTTAGTTCGGTTCAGTCTTTTGTGCCCGTTAAAATTGTTTACTCCGCTATAGTGTTTAGCGTATTATCTCATTACGATTATCGGTATACGACACAAGTGTATACAACAAAAGTTACTTTAAATAACAAAATAAACAACTTTTGTTGCGTGCATCTTTGCCGAAAAACCAATAGGAAACGAAATATGGTGATATTTCATTTGGGCTTCCCTTATAACCCTCACTTCTCTTCATCTCAGAGAATATTAGCATAGCCTATGGTCTAAGTTGGATTAGTAGTAACACACGTACCAAGGTTCATAAAATTTGTTTATTTAGTTTCGGCGTGAAAAGTTAACAAACAAACAGACTCCAAAGCCAAAAATGGTTTATATCGTTTGAGTGGAAAAAATTTTGAAAATAAATAACACAATGTACCGACAGAGGTTACAATTACATATATACATATATACATATATATATATATATATATATATATATATATATATATATATATATATATATATATTTAGTTATATACATATATATATATATATATATATATTTAGTCAGAGACTTGGCCCTTCCAAAGGACTCCGTACAACTTACTAAAGAACATTTCGAATGAAACCAAAAATCACGATATTTATCTGTTTTTTTCAGCAAATATGCATATATCAAAGGTTGCTTGTTTTGATATTTAGAGTAATTTTCGAAATATATTTTTTGTCGTATACCGAAGTATAAACGTATATACTAAAATCTTTAGTGGGAGTCAATAATTTTATTGGGCTCAAAAAACTGGAATGAACTAAAGAAAACTCGGTTTTTGAATTAGTAATAACTCCTCCATGATTATAAGATAATTGATATTTTGAGAATTGGGTGTTCTCTGGGCAGCATCCTTTTAGTCGCAAATGCCCAAATCTTTATCTAAGAAATGGCAAAGGCCAACCAAATTATCTTTCAGCCAAGTCTATGGGAAAAGGAATCCCTCCCTTACAACCCCTCTCATGATCATCCCTAGAAATGTTGATACACATCATTGAAGAGTTAATGCTAATTCACATGCCGAGTTTTGTTTAGTTCGGTTTAGTCATTAGTACCCAATAAAATTGTTGACTCTCGCCATAATTTGAAGCCTATATCTCATTTACACTTTGGTATACGACAAAAGGGTACGTAACGAAGGTTACGTTAAATAACACAATAAACAACTTTTGCTAATAAGCAATAGGATACGGAATATGGAACTATTTCATTCGAGCCCCCTAATAACCCCACTCCTGTTCGTCTCCGAGAATATTATTGTAGCCTAAAGTCTAAGTTGGGTTGGTAGTAACATACTTACCAAGTTTCATGAAATTCGGTTAAGTAGTTTAGGCGTGAAAAGTAGCAAACAAATTAACAAATAGACACCAAAGCCACAAATTGCATATATCATGTCTATGGCTTCTGAAACAAAAACGTATCGTGAAATTTCGAGTAAGTATCAATCTACAGATAGAGGTTACAATTGTATACCACTAGGGTGGTCCTATGGTCACCTATTACAAAAAAAAGGAAGGAATAAAGAGGATTTCCGCTGGTAGATAAGAAACTTCCTGCCCCAACTATAGAGTCATAATTTTACTCTACTTGTTTTATCTTTCTTAGTCATATATAATTAATAGTTGCTAGAGTAAATGATGCATTTGCAAAATATTTCACTCAATTACTCTCTTTTAAGTAGATTTACATTAAAGGACTTCTCGCCTATTCACATTCTACTCAAGACGTCATTTTCGAAACATTTACTCAAATCTCTACCCATCCTACCAAGGATATATATATATATATATATATATATATATATATATATATTTTATTTATTTCCTTCCTGAAGTAACTCTACAGGTAGGGAGTTTATTAGCCACACGTCCCGTACAGTAATTAGTACATAACGTGTGCTTGATACATAACATTTTTTTTTTTTTTAAACTATAATAACATAAAATATTTATACAATAAAATTATATACAACAAAGAAAAGAAAGAAAAAAAAGAAAAGAAAAACTG
Source organism: Riptortus pedestris (assembly GCA_019009955.1). Lineage (NCBI taxonomy): Eukaryota > Metazoa > Arthropoda > Insecta > Hemiptera > Alydidae > Riptortus > Riptortus pedestris. The sequence goes on along the minus strand of CM032233.1, from coordinate 140,881,064 downwards.
AAACAAAATTTGGATTCAATGCTGAATAAATAATTTAACTGTATTTCAGTTTCAAATAGTTCAAGAAGTCATACATTTCTTCAGCAAACTTTTTTAATGGTTTATTATGTTTATAAAATAATAGTTTTTCCTCAACAGGCCAATTTTCTTGTCGGCATTTTAATTGGGATTTAAAGTCTTCTCTTTGGTCCGTTAGTAGTCTGCAGTCATAGAGCAAGTGTCTGTAGTTTGTTCAGTAGTTAAGTCGCAGTAACAGTTTGGTTGATCTGTTAGGCCAAAACGATTAAAGTAAGAATTTGTTGTTCCGTGTCCAGTTAATAATTGTGTCAAGTAAAAGTCTGTTGATATTAATTTTTGTCCTAAGTACTCTTTAATGTCTGGAATAAATATCTTTAAATGTTTTCCTTTCATAGTCGTATTCCATTTCTGTTGTCATGTGTTAATTGTGTCAGTAAGTAATTGTGTTTTAAGTGTGATTTTGTTATTTTGTTGTATCATTCTGGAATTTTGGTATCTTTTGACGCTGATTTTGCAGATAAATCAGCGAGATCGTTTCCCAAAATTCCCGAATGCCCTTTGATTCAGCAAAAGTGTATGTGTATGTTATTTTGTTTAAGTCTTGTAAGTAACTGTCTGATTTTTTCTGTCAAAGGGTCATGAATTGTATAATTTTGAAGTGATTGTAAAGAATTGTGGCTATCAGTGTAAATGTTGATGTGTGTTGAAGGTTGTTTGTCGTCTATGTACAGTAAACTATTTAAGATTGCAATTTTTTCTGCCTGATTATTGGTACACAGTTTTCCAAGTCTGAATTTTTGTATTTCTATTAGTTCATCTCTTTTAGAAACCACAAACGCACAACCGACTTGGGTTTCATCCTTACTGCCATCAGTATAAATGATTATATCGGCATTATTGTATGGGTTTAAACAAATACTTGGATATAACGACGGGTGGAGCCAGTCCTTATAATGAATATCACTTTCTATTTCTTCAGGCAGATAGTTCGAGTTGGCTGTTGAGGTTTTCAAAAGAGAGAATTGAGTTACGTACTGCTTTGCAATGAGATCTATTGGTATTAATTTACCTAGTACACATGCTGCGTCATAACATACTGTTTTAAAACCTTTTATTATTTTTAGGGCCATCAATCTTTGTACTATCTGTAGTTTTTTTCAAATTGTATTTTTGTTTAGTCCATGATGCCAGATGTTTAGTCCGTAAGTCAAAGCGGGTAAAATAGCTCCTTTATACATTTTATGCAATGCTTGAGATGGGAGTCCCCATTTCAATTTTGAAACTAAGGAGAGGTTATGTATAAGTCTAAGCAGTTTGTTTTGCAGTTGGTCAATATGTGTGTTCCATTTTAATTTTTCATCAAAAATTACTCCCAGATATTTTAATGTAGTTACCCTATTTATTTGTTGGCCTTGAATGCGTGTGGTAAGAAGAGGAATTGATCTTTTTTTAGAAAAAATAATGTAATTACATTTGTTAGTATTAAATTGGAGTTTGTGCTCTTTTGCCCACAAGTCAGTAATGCGGGTAATTATATTAATTAATACTTGAATTTCTGTAAACAATTTGGATTTTATCAGAATAATAATGTCATCTGCAAAAGCTATGATTTCTGTGTTACGAGGTAATTTGTTTCGTAGTAGGTTATTCATAATTAAATTCCACAATAATGGGGAAAGACATGAGCCTAATGATTGTACTTTGTGAGAAGTAATTGTCGGTGTTGTAATGTAAGTCTTCCTGTTCTGAAAAAAATGTCGAACTAGTTTATATAAATTAAGAGGGCAATTTAGTCTACGTAAGGTCAGTAAGATTGAGGGCCACCAAGCGTTATCAAATGCTCCTTTTATATCTAATGATATTAGAACAGTATGATTACCGACGTTCAATGCTTCTTCAATAAATGTATACGTTTTCTGAAGGGCATCTGTGGTAGATGTTTGGGGCGTAAATCCAAATTGATTTGGTTGCATTAACGAATGAGAGTACAAAAAGTGTGATAATCTTCTATAAAGTATCTTTTCCAGTACCTTTCCAGCTGTAGGGATTAGTGATATGGGACGTACAGAGGAGGCAGTAAAATCACGTCTTCCTGGTTTATTAATAAATATTAACTTGGACCATTTCCATCTATCAGGAAAAGTGCATTTTTTAAAACAGCTTTTGTACATATATTTAATAAATTCTGGAAATATATTAAATACTTGCTTATAAATGTCACCCGTAATCCCGTCAATTCCAGGTGACTTATTTCTTTTTAGGTTGTTTATAATGTCAGTGATTTCTGTGTCAGTTAGAGGCAAGTCATTCTGAGTTTCTGGTTCTACGAGTGCATCTAATCTAAATTGTTTATGTTGGTCATTGTCTGTACTTTGGTCGTCACTCTTTATCAGTGTATTCAATAGATATTCATAAGTTTCGGTAATCGAGGATGTGTATGATCCATCATCTTTCATTAACGTAGATAATGAAAATTCTTTTTTTAGTTTTCCTGCAGGAAATTTATAAGTCCATCCCCATATTTGGCTGGGATCTATATTTCTACAATAATGCTTCCAAGAATTTAATTTGTTTTTACGTATGGTTTGTTTATAGAGCTGTCTATGTTTTAAATACATCTCTTTTCTTGTTATTCGTAAAGTTTCATCATTTTTAGTGGATTGATAAAGTCTACGAAGTTTATTAGCTTGTTTCCTTAAATTGTTTAGGGTATCATCCCACCACGGTTTGGGACTATATGTTTTCTTATTGTTATGAATTTTGAATTTATTACAAATTTTAAAAGATTTGTTACATGCTTTCGTCAAAGTTGTAGACAATTTTTCTATAGTACTTTTCAAATTATTAGTTCTTAGGTACTCAGTAAGAGCGTAGTCCAAGTTACCAGTGATATTAAATTCTTTGGATACTAGTTCTCACAGTGTTGAATGAAAATGTTCCCAATCTTCATTCTGTATTTTGTAAGTTAAATCGTAACGATTTAAAATGTTTTGCTTTTGCTCACTCATTAATAAATCAAACGATAGTGTTAAATGATCAGAGAAATTTTCTTTAGTTTCGATTTTCCAATTGGTTAAATAACTTATTAAATTAAAAGAAGATAATGTCAAATCAATATTGCTACACCCTCGTGGTCCATCAAAAGTTGGAAGACCCTGATTTTGATTAATTATAAGCAGATTATTTGATATTATAAATTCTTCTAGTTTTCGACCACGTTGGTTTGTTTGTATATCATACCATAATTTTGATCGAGCATTTGTATCAATTCCCATTATTATTTTATGATCTTTAAAAGTGTGGGTAATTTTGGTCAAATGAATGAGATCAGTGTTTATATCTGACTGGATGTCGAAGTATGCGCTTATGATTATAAATGACGAAGAAGCTACCTTTATTTCTATTACAGTAATATCTTTATTACTTAAATTCGAAATTAATACTGCATCAATATTTTTATTTGCCAAGATAATTTGAGTGCGAGAGAAACTTTCATTTCCCTGAAATATTTTATATTGGTAGTTATGGGAAATTTTTGATCCAATATAAGGTTCCTGCAACAATACTATATCTACTTTTTTATTTCCAATTTCATGTGCTAGTAATTCCTTTGCTTTTTTACAATGTTTCATGTTCAATTGCAAGAATTTAATTTTAAAATTTACTTGATCATTCATTCCCATTTATAAATGTACGAAAATTATATATTGATAGGACAAATAAAAGCAAAGGTATGAAGATAATAACATATGATTCATATCACAGTGCAATGAAAACAATGTGATATTAATATAGGTTATGAAGGAGCAAGTGATAAGGAGCACATGTTTGTCAACAATAGTAAACAAAGTGAGGTTAGGATTCTTGAAAGAGGTTATGTTTGGTGCATTGTTGGTATGAGATAACAGGCTCATTGCCATGGTTACCAGAACAAAACCTGTGTATATCAAGTTGAACAATTGAGAAATAAAATGAAGCATTTGAAAATCGCTTTTAACTAATAAAAGTGTTAGAAAATCAGAAATATTAATTAATGATCTCATAGCAAAAGTTAGTAGTACTCTGTATTTTGAATTAGTCTGTTGAGAAAAAACTTGTATGTAGGACATGATACCTGATTAAATGCTGAATGTGGAATGTTGACTTTCTGATGTGGTTTACAATAGTTGTTGTAATTGAGACAATTAATACACTTCCATTCTTCATTGAGTTCCTTCTTGGGGCAGTCCTGGGCTCTATGCTCTCCTGTGCAGAAGGGACAGGTTAGGGTTGTGGCTCAACAATGTGCAGATCCATGGTTGTACCTTGAGCATTTTCCGCACCGATGAATCGATACAAAATCTTCAATATAACAAATTGTATAAAAAAGTGTGAGTCTTGACTGTAGTAATGTATTTCTTGCCTTGGGGGACACATGAATCACTGCATGCCGCTTATTTCTATTAATCCTGGACTCAATTATAAATCTTTTTGTATCCCTAATTCTTCATTTTGGCTCAAAATTACTTCACATAGATTATGTTTGGTTATTTCCCCTGGTATATTTTTAATTATTAAGCTGGGTTTCAGTTTTTTTATAGGATTGGAATCTATAGTAGGTGATTTATCAATTTTGCTATGGATTTTTAACATGTCATTTTTATTTTCAGTTTCTACAATTAAATCACCTTTTTTTGTGGTTCTTATATTTTTGATTCCAACTTTTAATTCTACAGGGTTTATTAAACTTTTAAAAATATTTCTAGTGTCTTCAGCCGTAGTATTGGCTGATTTGTTTTTAATTAATAGTTTATGTGACGGCTTAACATTAGAAATATTCGATTTGACAGCTTGTGAGTATGTTGGTTTGTCACTAACCTTAATATGGTCTTCACTATTTTCCTTGGATACATCTTGATTTTTCAATTCAATTGATTTTTGTAATTCTTGAACAATACTAATTGCTTCGAATAAATTGTTTTTTAAGTCTTTTCTTAGAGTAGAAAACTCTCTAAGGGGTATAAGAAGATTAACCACTTTTTCACACAACTCAACACTGTCAGCCATCTTGGACATAAATGATATATATATATATATATATATATATATATATATATATAACCTAGGTAGGATGGGTAGAGATTTGAGTAAATGTTTTGAAATAACGTCATGAGTATATATATATATATATATATATATATATATATATATATATATATATATATATATAAAACCTAGGTAGGATGGGTAGAGATTTGAGTAAATGTTTTGAAAATAACGTCATGAGTATATATATATATATATATATATATATATATATATATATAGTCCATATGGCAATGGCGGCGAATGTAGATTACCTCACAAGTGCTCTCAGTTTATTACAGACAATTAGTGATTTCCCAGTGCTCAGAAAAGACTTAAAAGGTAATTTATTTAAAGCTATTGAACTTATTCAAGCAGTAAAAGGGAATTTAGAAGAAACAACCCAGGATCCCGGAAATGTTCCCCCCCCCCAGTCCCAGTGTGAATCAGGTTAGTCGGCACCACGTTGCTAACACTTAATCATCAGTTTTAAAATCAAAGAAACCTATTCAGACTAAACACAAAATCTTAATCAAAAATAAAAACAAAGAGGCTACACCTGATGAAACAAGAAAACAATTTAAAGAATCTATTAACCCTCGGGAGCTTAAATTAGGGATTTCAAAAATGAGATCTACTAGAAATGGCTCCTTAATAGTAGAAACAGAAACGAATGAGGATCTGACTAAAATAGATAATGTTCTAACTCAGAAAAATTCACCGTTGACTCCTGTCATTTTGAAAAAAGTTAAGCCAAGGCTAATCATCAAAAATATTCCCGAAGAAATAACGCAACATAACCTAATACCCACATTGCTTGAGCAAAACAATGAACTTAACCTCACTGATGCTGATACCAGATTAGTTACCATATTTAATCTGAGGTTAAATCAAAACAAGAGGCACGCAGTGATTGAGGTTAGCCCTGTTGCTGGGAAGTTACTTCTGAACCATCGGATAAAGCTCTACCACAACATCTGCTTCGTCGAGGATTACCTCTTCATCAGACGATGTGGAAGATGCTCTAGGCTGAATCATCCGACGAAGAGCTGCAACAGCAAGCTGACCTGCCCCATCTGCGCCGAAGAGCACGATTACAAGGAGTGCTCCAAGAAAGATCAAGCCCAAGAACATAAATGTATCAACTGTATTATGTACAACAATCACTGTAAACCACATCAGAAAGTGATGACAAACCATTCGACATTGAGTAAGTTATGCCCATCTTATTCTAATGCAATTATTAGGCTACAAGAAAATACCGAATACTAATGATCTTACTTGTAAAGACAATGAAACTTGTTATTCATAACTTTATTTATTGCTGCTTCACATGCACCCTCTCATTATTCACTAATTACATTATTCATGGAACATTTCATTCACATAACACAAAACATAACACCAATAACCTACAAACGTTCAAAATTTTAGTCAACAGATTATTGTTGTTATCTTATTAACATAACCTATTTCAGAATATACAAACAATTTGTGCTCATGAAATCATATGGTTAACCTATATGATAAGGAATTACGTTCTTCAACATCAATTTATAAATAAACTTAATGGCAACTAGCTCAATAGGAAAACACATTTCGCTCTTACAGCTAAATATGAAACATTGTAAAAAATCGGACTTATTTTTAAAAGAATATTTATCTAGGAAGAATATTGACATATTAATATTACAGGAACCTTATTTAAAAGGGATTAGTAATATTAAATCGGGTACCAAATATAGGCTATATTCCGGTAATGATAATGAAGCTCGAGCAGCAATTGTCTTGACAATTAATAACAATATAGACGAATTGTTATTACCAAAATACTCTGACAAAGACATGACTACCTTACAGGTTAAATATAAATCTTTCAACGCAATAATTACTAGCGCATATTTACCGAGTGACCAAAATATAGAAATTGATATAAATAAATTAGAAAATGTACTTTCGCAATTCCACAATGAATATATTTTAATTGGACTTGTCAGTAACAGTAGAAGCAGACTATGGCATGATAAATTATACAACCAACGAGGACAGAAATTTGAGAATTTTATTATCTTAAATAATTTAGCACTTATTAACAGAGACGTTGGACTTCCTACTTTTGACGGAACAAGAGGAACTAGCAACATAGACTTAACACTCACCAACACGAAGTTGAAAACACTTGTTACTGATTGGAAAATCCATAACCATGATAATTTTTCGGACCATTTAACTTTAACATATTACATTAAAATTATTGACTCACCAACTAAAAACGTCTCTAAACATACCACTTACATTGCTAAAGACGCTGACTGGGAAAAATTTAAAAACGGTCTAATGGCTGAAATTCGTAAACATTTTAAGTGTACCACTGACAACCTTGACATATTTCTTACTGACTACATATATACCCATGACATTGATCACACTCTTAACAGATTTCAAAAAGTTTTGAAGAAAACCTGTAATAAAACATTAAAAATCAAAAATAGATACCAGACTAACAATACAGCAAGATCATTACCTTGGTGGGATAATGAGCTGACTCATCTAAGAAAACAGACTAACAAAACTAGACGAATATACCAAAGAACTGTTGACGATGAACTAAGGGCACAGCGAAGAGTGACTTATCTTGAAACAAGACACGTTTATCAACAAAAATTAAAACAAAAGAGAAAACAATCATGGAACGAATTCTGATATAACATAGATCCTAAGAACCCCTGGACATGGCCGTACAAATTTGCTTTCGGGAAACTTAGGTCAACGCTATCGCTAAGTTCTTTAAGAAAAGATGATGGACTCTATACTACGTCGATAACAGAAACATACTCGTTTTTACTGAATAAACATATTGGAACTGACGATAAGACGACAGATAACGACTATCACAAAACATTGAGAAATAACGTACTTAACGAACCTAACTCTAATAACGACTTACCACTTACAACTCAAGAACTAGACAAAATAATTAAGTCATTAAACAGTAAGAAAACTCCTGGAATAGATGGCATTTCTGCTGAAATTTTCAAAAACGTTTATTTTATTTTACCTAAATTCACTCAAAATATTTACAAAAGATGTTTCGATTTAGGCTATTTCCCACAACAATGGAAAATATCAAAGTTAATATTTATTCCTAAACCAGGCAAAGAAAAAGACGACTTTTCTTCAGTACGACCCATAAGTTTAATCACAACTGGGGGAACAATCCTCGAAAGAATCATTATTCAACGTCTATGACACTACCTATACACAAACAACCTTTTGCACAGAAATCAATTCGGCTTCACTCCTCAAAAATGTTCTTCAGATGCAATACATGAAACACTTAATTTTATTAAAACTCCACTTCCTCAAAAACAACATGTTGTTCTCATTTCACTAGACATTAAGGGTGCATTTGATAATGCGTGGTGGCCTTCTATCCTCAACTCTCTCCTAATAAATAAATGTCCTAAAAATTTATATAAACTTATCTTCTCATATTTTACTAATCGCCAAACCTCTTTCATGACACCCAATTTAATGATCACTAAAGCTCAAACAATAGGAACACCTCAAGGTTCAAGTTGTTCTCCACTTTTATGGAACCTAATTATTGATGAATTATTACATTTAATTAATATGAAACACGCAGCTATCTACGCATTCGCAGATGATATTATAATTTTGGTAAAATCAAAGATTCCTGGACAAACACAGACCATAATTAACACAATTCTAGACGTTACTGAACAATGGGCTCATAAAAACAAATTGAAATTCAATACAGACAAATCATCCTACACAGTATTTAGCAGATCAAGGACTACTCTATCATTTGACATCAGGTTACAAGAACAAACACTTACTAAAGCAAACACAATTAAATACTTGGGAATAATTTTTGACAGTAAACTAACTTGGAACGCCCACATTCAACATCTTGAAACAAAACTATTGAAACATATAAACCTACTTTCAATAGCAACAAAACTGACTTGGGGACTACAAACAGACACATTACGGACTATATACTCTGCAGCAATACAACCTGCAATGACTTACGCCATCGCTGCTTGGCATGAAGGTTTACAGCGGCAATACAATTTAGGGAAAATGGAGAAAGTTCAGAGACTGATGGCTTTGAAGATAATAAAGGGATTTAGAACAATTTCATATGAAGCTGCCTGTGTTCTGGCGAGAATTACACCCATCTCATTACTTGCAAATCAAAATAAAACACAATATTTATTACTACATGAAAACACACATATACAAAACATTAACTCATCCGACATTGAAAAACCCTTACACTACTCAAAATGGACACATCCTGCTATACACCCACACATAGAACTGACTCCAACTCACACAACAGAATTTCAAATCTACACAGACGGAAGCAAGGACAAAAAATATGTAGGATGCGCTTTTATTGTCTTTCATAAGAATATACTCACTGACGTACTTAAATACCGACTAGGACCTTTATGTTCAAACAACCACGCTGAGTCGCTTGCATTAATGAACGCACTCGAATACGTAAAACTAAATAATAAACAAATTACAGAAGTAACTATAAACACAGGCAGCAAGGTAACAATACAAAAACTAATGAATACAGACATACATGACCCATTGACAGAACACAGTAGGCAACTAATTATAGACATTCAAAACAAAAATACAAAAATATATTTGACTTGGGTCAAAGGACATACCGGACATTACGAAAACAAATTAGTTGACAAAATTGCAAAAAATGCATCCAAGGACCAAAACATTCCCATAATATACTCCAACATAACAAAACAAAGTCTACAATACACGTTACGCACGGACACAATAAAAGAGTGGCAGGAGCGATGGGTCAAAACAGAGAAAGGAAAGCATTTAAAAACATTCATCCCAAACATAGGTAGGATGGGTAGAGATTTGAGTAAATGTTTTGAAAATAACGTCATGAGTATATATATATATATATATATATATATATATATATATATATATATAACCTAGGTAGGATGGGTAGAGATTTGAGTAAATGTTTTGAAATAACGTCATGAGTATATATATATATATATATATATATATATATATATATATATAACCTAGGTAGGATGGGTAGAGATTTGAGTAAATGTTTTGAAATAACGTCATGAGTATATATATATATATATATATATATATATATATATATATATATATATATATATATAACCTAGGTAGGATGGGTAGAGATTTGAGTAAATGTTTTGAAAATAACGTCATGAGTATATATATTATATATATATATATATATATATAACCTAGGTAGGATGGGTAGAGATTTGAGTAAAATGTTTTCTTGAAAATAACGTCCATGAGTATATATATATATATATATATATATATATATATATATATATATATAACCTAGGTAGGATGGGTAGAGATTTGAGTAAATGTTTTGAAAATAACGTCATGAGTATATATATATATATATATATATATATATATATATATATAACCTAGGTAGGATGGGTAGAGATTTGAGTAAATGTTTTGAAAATAACGTCATGAGTATATATATATATATATATATATATATATATATATATATATATATATATATATATATAACCTAGGTAGGATGGGTAGAGATTTGAGTAAATGTTTTGAAAAATAACGTCATGAGTATATATATATATATATATATATATATATATATATATATATATAACCTAGGTAGGATGGGTAGAGATTTGAGTAAATGTTTGGGGGGGGGGGGGGTGGGGGGGGGGGGGGGTGGGGGGGGGGGGCGGGGGGGGGGGGGGGTGGGGGGGGGGGTGGCTGGTGTCGGGGGGCTGGGGGGTGCGGGGGGCGGGGGGGGGCGGGGGGGGGGGGGGGGGGGGGGGGGGGGGGGGGGGGGGGGGGGTGGGGGGGGGGGCGGCTGGGGGGGGGGTGGGGTGGGGCGCTGGGGGGGGGGGGGGTGGGGGGGGGGGGTGGGGGGGGGGGGGGGTGGGGGGGGGTGGTGTTGGTGGGGGGGGGGGGTGGGTGGGGGGGGGGGTGGGGGGGGGGGGGGGTGGGGGGGGGGTGGGTTGGAGGGGGAGGGTTGGTGGGGGGGGGTTGGTGTGGGGGGGGGGGGGGGTGTGGGGGGGGGGGGGTGGGGGGGGGGGGGGGGGGGGGGGGGGGTGTCGGGGTGGGGCGGGGTGGGGAGGGGGGGGGGTCGGGGGGGGGTGGCGGGGGGGGGGGGTGGGGGGGGGGGGGGGTGGGGATGTGGATGGGTGCGAAGTGTCATGATTGGTAGTGTTGCCGAGGGGGTTTCAGCCCGTCAGTGGACTGGATCAAAGAGTCATGATTGGTAGTGATGCCCGAGGTGGATGCCAAGTTTCAGCCTTCCGTTCTGTGGACGGGATCCACGAGTCATGATTCGTAGTGGATGGCGAGAAAGGTTCAAGCTGCTTCTGGTCGGACTGTATCCATGAGTCATGATTTGTAGTGATGCCGGGGAGATGTCAGCCCGCTTGTGGAAGGGATCCAAGATTTAGTTTAGGAAGTGATGACGAGGGGGTTTCATCCTAACTGCGGAAGGCATTCAGGAGTCATGATTGGGAGTGATGCCGAGAATGTTTCAGCCTTCCAGTGGACTGGATCCAAGAGTCATGATTGGTAGTGATGCCGAGGGGGTGTCAGCCCAACTGTGAACTGGATCCATGAGACGTAATTCGTAGCTATGCCGAGGGACAGTCAGCTTCCTGTGGAAGGGATCCAAGAGTCATGATTTGGAGTGATGCCGAGGGGGAGTCAGCCCGCCTTTGGAAGGGATCCAAGAGTCGTGATTGGTTGTGATGCCTAGGGGGTTTCATTTCAACTGTGGATGGGCTCCAAGAGTCATGATTGGTAGTGATACCGAGGAAGTTTCAGCCTTCCAGTGGACTGGATTCAGGAGTCATGATTGGGAGTGATGCCGAGAAAGTTTCAGTCTGCCAATGGACTGGATCGATGAGACGTGATTCGTAGTTATGCCGAAGGGCAGTCAGCTTCCTGCGGACTTGATCCTAGTGTCATGATTGGTAGTGATGCCGAGGGGTTGAGAGCAAACCTGTGGACGGGATCCTAGAGTCATGATTGGTAGTGATGCATAGTGGGTTTCAGCCCGCCAGTAGACTGGATCGAAGAGTCATGATTGGTAGTTATGCGGAGGTGGAGTTCAGCCTGCCTTTGATGGGATCCAAGAGTCATGATTAGTAGTGATGCTGAGGGAGTGTCAGCCCGGCTGTGGATGGGAGCCAAGAGTGATGATTGGTAGTGCTGTCAATGGGTGTCAGCCCGCCAGTAGACTGTATCCATGAGTCAGGATTCCTAGTGATGCCGAAGCGGTGTCAGCTCGCGTGTTGACGGGATCCAAGAGAAATGATTGGTAGTGATGCCGAGGGGGAGTTAGCCCACCTTTGGACGGGATCTAAGAGTCATGATTGGTAATGATGCCGGGGGGGGGTGTCAGCCCACCTGTGGACTGGATCCAAGAGTCATGATTGGAAGTTTCAGCCTACCAGTGGACTGGATCCAAGAGTCATGATTGGTAGTGATGCGGAGGTGGTGGTATTTTTCCGCAATCGTGCACATAACAAAAGCTGTTTACTTTTTATTATATTATATTTTCTTATATAATAGGATTAACTTTTGTTTTATAATTTTTTTTGTTGTAAAATAAGGTATGAAGCAAGTGATTTGTTTTGAAATATTGATATGCTTAATAATTCATTTCAATATGACCTCAAGTGGATAAGTTAATTTAAATCCATGAATTTTATCCTTAATAATTCAAAACTATGTTATTTTTTAACGCCAGTAACTGTTTGCACCAAATAAATTATACTGCCCCCCCCCCTTCTCTTATCCCAAACATTAATTAATGAGAAATGCCTGTTTTCTCAAAGTCTATTTAATACATTATTTAATTAGAACGTGAAAAATATTTGACCAAACAGTTTTCGTATTGTGAGGATAATGCAATCTGATTTGTTAATATAATTTAATGTATTACAGAATTGATATCCTAAAGGAGTTGGCAGCACTGTGGCTAGGGAGGTGTGGAGCTACTTCCTTTGTCCTATCAGTTCTGCCGCTTCCCTGCCTACGTCATATTGGTCTATGTTTACATGATAATTGATGCTTACACGTTTAGCAATGTAGTGTTATTCTCAGGAATGTGAATTTGTTTAATAATCAAAAATGTATAATTTAAATGGATGAACGCTGGGGATGTGCACCCAGTTATTTCTGGTATTTATTAACTCTGCTCCGTTAATGTATGATATACTTTACTAAATACCAATATAAATATACAGTTTACAATCGAGACCTACAAAAGAGTATTAGCAGATTTCCCTTAAGGGAAATCAGCTATTGAGGTCGTACTCATGACGCGAGTTTCGAAAAATTTCTTCAAATGTCCATCGATCCTACCCAGGAGATGACGAAAATGAGGTCCGTTCAAAATTATATATATATATATATCTATATATATATATATATATATATATATATATATATATATATATATATATATAGATATATATTTGTCTGTTAACGCTCTAGCGGTCGCAATTTTTGTTTGATCGTTACCAAACTCGGAATTTAATCGTTTCATGTAAAAAGGAAGATCAAGTTCGTTAATGGGTGAAATCGGACCAGTGGGAGGGGGGGTTTAGAGGGAGGGATTTTTGAAAATTCGAAATATCTCCGTTACCATACGTCGGATCAAATAATTGTATAGAACCAACCTTATTGCAAATTAAATTTACTATAAATATTGTTTTATACATTTATTCGGTATCTTTAATATTAACCGAGATATTTGCATTTGTATTGTGAGTATGGTCGGCTATGTTCGGGAGTTTCCGCCGAGCGCACTAGCGCTAGTGTGGCAGTTTCAATAACTATTCGTCCTCGTGAGAATAGGTTATTACTAGGCAGATTTCTCTATTGTAAAACTTCACGTGGGAAATCTGCTTAGTTTACGCAGCCCCTGCGTGACGGACTTTTTTTAATAGCGGTTATGACTTACCTAAAACAGCTGTCACCATTAAGCTTTGTACCGCATCAAGGGAAAGGAACTTTTATTCATTCATGCTTTGGAAGATAGAATACTTTCTACGATTATGAATTATACTGTTCAATACGTTATAAAAAAAAAAAACGACATGCACAGGAGACGGGAAATATATAAAATATTGAGGAGAGGGAGGTCTTAAATAACAAATAAATTTATTATGAATAAATTCACAGCAACGACTGGTATGAACCCTAAAGACTGTGACGGGGAAATGTCAAAATATTGTGGAAAGTAAAGACTTGCCAAAAAATTACCATCTTCATTCAAGTTCAAATGAATTGCCGGGCGAAGCCGGGTACCTTAGCTAGTATTTATATAAAATTGTAACCTCAGTCTGTACGTTGATTTTTTTCTCGTAATTTCACGATAACTTTTCGTTTCACATGTCATAGACACCATAACTGCATTTTGTTTCTTTCGTGTCTGTTTGTTTGTTACCTTTTCACGCATAAACGGCTGAACGGAATTTTATGAAACTTGGGATGTGTATTACTACTAAACCAACTTAGACTTTAGGCTATATCAATATTCTCTGAAGCAAACAGGAGTGGGGGTTATAAGGGAGGCCTGAAATTAAAAATAGTGATATTTCGTTTCGTATTGCTTTTTCGGCATATATGCACATAATAAAAGTTGTTTATTTTGTTATTTAGAGGAACGTTTATTATATACACTTTTTTCGTATACCGTAGTATAAATGAGTTATACGCTAAAAACTTTAGTTAGGCCCAGTCAACTGAACATGACTCAGTGTCATCTGACTTTTCATCAACTGCTACTAAATTATAAGCTATATTAACGAAAATGCTCATAACAAAAATTGTTCCATTGTTATTTAGAGTCACTTAATATATATCTTGGTCGTATAAAAATATCAATTTTGTAGCCTGCAATTCATTTCAATGTTTGAATAAGTTATACCATTCAATCTTTTAATTTAATTTTACCTCACCATGATATATTATGGCGATAAACAAGAACATTTCAATCGTATGAAGCATTTTAAATCCCCCTTCCTCTGTCTTTCACCGGAACATTAATTAATCGGAAGTAAGTAATTTCTTCCTTTAATGTGTTTAAAAAATCATTTAATTCACAAAAAAAGAAAGTATTTAAACATACTTAATTAGAATTGAAAAAAGAATGTGAATATAAAGTAATGTGAGCGGAATTTAGAGTTAGAATTAGTCATATTCTGTTGGTTAACTTGGAGCGTCGGGAAGGGGTGGGGAGACCTTCCTGTAATCTAGAACCTCTCTCACTCCCTCTTTCTTTCCTCAGCTGTTATATACACTTTTTACGAATACCGAATTATAAACGAGATATACGCTAAAACCTCTAGTGGAAGTGTATTTTGTTATTTAGAGTAACTTTTGTTATATAAACTTTTTTCGTATAACGTATTATAAACGAGATATACGCTAAAACCTATAGTGGGAGTCAACAATTTTATATGGCACAAAAGACTCAACCGAATTAAACGAAACTCCGTATGTGTATTAGCGATAACACCTTCATTATAATACGCCATACCAACATTTCTAGAGACGGGCAGGATTGGGGGTTGTAAGGGAGGCCTGAAATTAAAAATAGTGATATTTTGTTTTCTATTGTTTTTTTTTTTTGCAAATATGCACATGACAAAAGTTGTTTACTTTGTTACTTAAAGTAACTTTTGTTATATTCAAGTTAGTCGTATAACAAAGTATAAACGAGATATACACTATATACTAAAGCGGGAGCCAACAATTTTGTTGGGCACTAACGATTGAACAGAAATTAACAAAACTCGTTATGTGAATTAGCGTTAATTCTTCCATGATTATAAGCTATATTAACATTTGTAGGTCTAAACGGGAGTGAGGGTTATGAGGGAGACCTGAAATAAAAACTCGCGATATTTCATTGTTTATATGTTTTTCGATAAACGTGCTCATAACAAAAGTTGTTTACTTTGTTATTAAGAATTACTTTTGTTTTATACATTTTTTCGGGAACAATGTAAGAAGCAAGCAATTCGCGTAGAAATATTGATATGTTCAACAATTCTTTACAATACCAACTACCAGGTACCTCCCCAGGAAATATAAATTCAAATCTATGTTAATATTTTATCATTAATAAACCAAATCTATGCATAATGCACAGGAGACGGGAAATATGAAAATATGGAGGACAGTGAAGTCTTATATAAAAAATTAATTTTATTATTAACAAATCCACAGCAACGACGGGTGTAAACCTTAAACACTGGGACGAGGAAATGTTAAAATATTGTGCAAAGTAAAGCCTTGCCAAAAAAATATCATCACCATTCAGTCTCAAATGAATTCCCGGGCGAAGCCGGGTACCTTAGCTAGTATATATATATATATATATATATATATATATATATATATATATATATATATATATATATATATATATATATATATATATATATATATAATTGTAACCTCTGTCTGTACATTGATTTTTTTCACGATAACTTTTCGTTTCACATGCCATAGACACCATAACTACATTTTGTTTCTTTCGTGTCTGTTTGTTTGTTTGTTTGTTACCTTTTCACGCATAAACGGCTGAACCGAATTTTATGAAACTTGGTATGTATATTACTACTAACCCAACTTAGACTTTAGGCTATATTAAAATTCTCTGAGATCAACAGGAGTGGGGGTTATAAGGGAGGCCTGAAATTAAAAATAGGGATATTTCGTTTCCTATTGGGTTTTCTGCAAATATGCACATGACAAAAGTTGTTTACTTTGTTATATAAAGTAACTTTGTTATATTAATTTTGTCGTATAACAAAGTATAAACGCGGTATACACAAAATACAAAAGGGGGAGTCAACAATTTTGTTGGGCACTAACGATTGAACCGAAATTAACAAAACTCGGTATGTGAATTAGCATTAACTCTTCCATGATTATAAGCTATATTAACATTTGTAGGTCTAAACGGGAGTGACATATTGTTTATATGTTTTTCGATAAACGTGCTCATAACAAAAGTTGTTTACTTTGTTATTTAGAGTTACTTTTGTTTTATACTATTTTTTCGGGAACAATGTATGAAGCAAGCAATTCGCGTAGAAATATTGATATGTTCAACAATTCTTTACAATAACAACTACCAGGTACCTCACCTGAAAAAATTAATTCAAATGTATGTCAATATTTTCTCCTTAATAATTCAAATCTATGCATAATGCACAGGAGACGGGAAATATGAAAATATGGAGGACAGTGAAGTCTTATATAAAAAATTAATTTTATTATTAACAAATCCACAGCAACGACGGGTGTAAACCCTAAACACTGGAACGGGTAAATGTCAAAATATTGTGCAAAGTAAAGCCTTGCCAATAATATTCCATCACCATTCAGCCTCAAATGAATTCCCGAACGAAGCCGGGTATCTGAGCTAGCATATATATAAAATTATAACCTCTGTCTGTAGATTAATTTTTTTCAGGACATTATACGATAATATGTCATAGACACCATAACTGCATTTTGTTTCTTTGGTGTGTGTTCTTTGTTTGTTTGTTTTTTTTGTTTATTTGTTTGTTTGTTACCTTTTCACGCATAAACGGCTGAACCGAATTTTATGAAACTTGGTATGTATATTACTACTAACCCAACTTAGACTTTAGGCTATATTAAAATTCTCTGAGATGAACCGGAGTGGGTGTTATAAGGGAGGCCTGAAATTAAAAATAGCGATATTTCGTTTCCCATTGGGTTTTCTGCAAATATGCACATACAAAAGTTGTTTACTTTGTTATTTAAAGTAACTTTGTTATATTAATTTTGTCGTATAACAAAGTATAAACGCGGTATACACAAAATACAAAAGAGGGAGTCAACAATTTTTTTGGGAACTAACGATTGAACCGAAATTAACAAAACTCGGTATGTGAATTAGCATTAATTCTTCCGTGATTATAAGCTATATTAAAATTTGTAGGTCCAAACGGGAGTGGGGGTTATGGGGGAGGCCTGAAATAAAAACTCGCGATATTTCATAGTCTATTTGTTTTTCAATGAACGTGCTCATAACAAACGTTGTTTACTTTGTTATTTAGAGTTACTTTTGTTTTATACATTTTTTTCTGGAACAATGTATGAAGCAAAATATATAAAAAAATGAATTTTATTAATAACTAATCCACAGCTATGGGATTAAACCCTTAACACTGGGACGGGTAAATGTCAAAATACTACTAGCCCAACTTAGACTTTAGAATATATTAATATTCTCTAAGACGAACAGGAGTGGGGGTTATACGGGAGGCCTGAAATTAAAAATAGCGATATTTCGTTTCCTATTGCTTTTTCAGCAAATATGCACATAACAAATTTGTTTATTTTGTTATTTAAAGTAACTTTTATTATATGAACTTTTGCCGTATACGGAAGCATAAATGAGTTATACGCTAAACACTATAGAGGGAGTCCACAATTTTATTTGGCACAAAAGACTCAACCGAACTAAACCAAACTCGCTATGTGAATTAATACTAACAATTTCCTTATAATAAGCCATACTAACATTTCTAGGGACGGGCAGGAGTGGGGGTTATAAGGGAGGCCTGAAATTAAAAATAGCGATATTTCGTTTCCTATTGCTTTTTCAGCAAATATAAACATAACAAAAGTTGTTTATTTTGTTATTTAAAGTAACTTTTGTTATATAAACTTTTGCCGTATACGGAAGCATAAATGAGTTATACGTTAAAAACTATAGCGGGAGTCCACAATTTTATTTGGCACAAAAGACTCAACCAAACTAAACCAAACTCGCTTTGTGAATTAATACTAACGATTTCCTTATAATAAGCCATACTAACATTTCTAGGGACGGGCAGGAGTGGGGGTTATAAGGGTGGCCTGAAAACAATGAATGAAGCAAAATACATAAAAAAATGAATTTTATTAATAACTAATCCACAGCTACGACGGGTATAAACCCTTAACACTGGGACGGGTAAATGTCAAAATATTGTTCAAAGTAAAGCCTTGCCAAAAAAATAGCATCACCATTCAGCCTCAAATGAATTCCCGGGCGAAGCCGGAGCTGGTATATATATATATATATATATATATATATATATATATATATATATATATATATATATAATTGTAACCTAAGTCTGTACATTGATTTTTTTCAGGAAATTTCACGATAACTTAACAAAATTCGGTATGTGAATTAGCATTATTTCTTCCATGATTATAAGCTATATTAAAATTTTTGGGTTAGAACGGGAGTGGGGGTTATAAGGGAAGCCTGAAATTAAAAATAGCGACATTTCGTTTCGTATTGCTTTTTCGGCAATTACGGAAATAATAAAAAAGTTATTTATTTTATTGTTTGGAGTAACATTTGCTATATACACTTTTGTCAACGTACAAAGTATAAATGAGTTATACGCTAAAGACTATAGTGGGAGTCAATTATTTTATTGGGCAAAAAAAAATAATCCGAACTTTACAAAACTCGGTATGTGAACTACCACAAACTCCTCCATGATAATAAGCTGTACCAACATTTCTAGGGACAATCAGGTGTGGGGGTTGTAAGGGAGGCCTGAAATTAAAAATAACGATATTTCGTTTCCTATTTGTTTTTCGGCAATTGTGCATAGGATAAAAGTTGTTTATTTTGTTATGTAGAGTAACTTTTGTAGTTTAACAAAGTATAAACGAGATATACACTAAAACCTAAAGAGGTAGCCAACAATTTTATTGGGCACTAACGACTGAACCGAACTTAACATAGCTCTCTATGTAAATTAGCATTTATTGTTCCATGATTACAAGCTATATTAATTTTTTTAGTTTAAACGGGAGTGGGGGTTATAGCGGTATTGACGCACCTAAAACAGCTGTCACCATTGGGTTTTGTACCGCATCAAGGGAAAGGAACTTTTATTCATACATGGCTTAGAAGATAGAATACTTTCTACGATTATGAATTATATGGTCCATTAAGTTATAAAAAAAAACTATATTCACAGGAGACGGGAAATACAAAAATATTGAGGACAGTGAACTCTTAAATAAAAAATAATTTTATTATTAACAAATCCACAGCAACGACGGGTATATATTCTAAACACTGGGACGGGGAAATGTCAAGATATAGTGGAAAGTAAAGCCTCACCAAAAAATACCACCTTCATTCAGCCTCAAATGAATTCCCTGGCGAAGCCGGGTTTTTGGCAAATATGCACAGGATAAAAGTTGTTTGTTTTGTTATTTAGAGTAACTTTTCTTATATTCATTTTTGTCGTATAACAACGTATAAACGAGATATACACTATAAAATTAAATTGGGAGCCAACAATTTTATTGGGCACTAACGATAGAACCGAACTTAACAAAACTCTATATGTAAATTAGCATTAATTCTTCCATGATTATAAGTAATATTACATTTTTTAGGTTCAAACGGGAGTGGGGGTTATAAAAGAGCCCACAATAAAGAAATAGCGATATTTCATTTTCTATTTCTTTTTAGGAAAATTAGTAGCTTTTGTTTTAATCATAATATTATTAAATTTAATGTCCTAATCGCCTAAAATATCATGCAGGACAACGTCTGTCGGGTCCACTAGTATATATATATATATATATATATATATATATATCTATATATATATATATATGTATATATATATATAGTAGAGAAATAAATTTGACACACAATTCTTTATAGATTTTTTCGATTTGAGTTATAACGAGGGAGATATTTGTCACTAAGCTCGTCCTATCTGGCTGCCCCTTTTGCTCTCTGCCTAGTCCCATTTCGTATTGAAAGTTCATCGACATTAGTTTCACATCAAATGGTGAAATGTTGAGATAGTTAACGACCAAGAAAAATTACAACCGGTAATGTGGCTATTTCAACAGACCATACTTGAAACCTTTAGTCAGATTTGCCTTAATGGTAATCTGCTAATAACTGCTTCCCAGTATGGGAATAGTCATGTTCGTTGTTGTAGGGTTTAATATCATCGAGTGGGCTCCTTCACAACTCAGACAAATGTTTTCCTCTCAATATTTAGTGGGCTCGTCGAAGGAAAAGTATTTCAACAAATGGACTTGATTTGTGAGCGGGGATTAAATAATCCTTGTGATGACGTCTGTGCCTGTAGCTGGAGGGAGGCTCTCAGCATAAATGCTCCTGTATCGGACAGCGTTCCTTTTTATCTCTTTCTTTGATAAAAAGAATTACGCAATTTGTTCTGAATGTGAGTGGGAGGTTGATGAGCAGGATAGAGGCTGCTCATCTTGAAAGAGTGCACAAATCCATTGCTAACATCAATCTTTTTTGGACTAGCAACATCCTATTCAGTACATTTCCCATGAGGAAATGCAGTTGTCGAGGTATTTCGTTCAACGGACAATTCAAGCTACGGAGGACAAACATCAGCTGCTTCCTGGTCGACCACGCCCCGGGAGTTATTGGCATTTAACGTGACAGAAATTGCACAAAAAGGAATAACAAAATATTATGAGTACGGTCAAAACATGTAATTTTTTGAAATTAAAATTCGCCGGTTGAAAATATCTGAGGGCGCCACATCTCTGAGGCAGGGACTGCGTAAAGTAAGCAGATTTCCCACATCCTACCTTCAGCCATTACACATCTCAACATATATTCTCTATTTCTAAATAAAAATCAAATGAACAGAAGTTGTAGTTCCAGAAAATCTCAACTACTATCGGAGCCTAAATGTTAACTTCTATTGAAAATTATGATAAATAGATTGGAACTAAAAAAAAAAATTGGCTTGGCTACATAGGCAGTATCGTAAATTGTGGGTATCTAGTATGTATAATATGGCAGGAGAGAGGGGTATAATATGGAAGAGGAGGGGGGTATAATATGGAATAGGAGGAGGGTATAATAAGGCAGGGGAGGGGGGTATAATATGGAATAGGAGGGGGGTATAATATGGAATAGGAGGAGGGTATAATAAGGCAGGGGAGGGGGGTATAATATGGAATAGGAGGGGGGTAAAACATGTCGGGGGTCGGGTGTATATTATTGCTCGACCTAGCCAACATGCTCTATCCATCATAGGCCGCTCTATGGACCTAGCCAACATGCTACAGCAGCAGGCAGTCCCCAGATCATAGCTAGCCTCATCTCTATCCCTCATTGGCCGCTCTATGGACCTAGCCAACATGCTACAGCAGCAGGCAGTCCCCAGATCATAGCAGGCCACATCTCTATCCATCATAGGCCGCTCTATGGACCTAGCCAACATGCTACAGCAGCAGGCAGTCCCCAGATCATAGCTAGCCTCATCTCTATCCCTCATTGGCCGCTCTATGGACCTAGCCAACATGCTACAGCAGCAGGCAGTCCCCAGATCATAGCTAGCCTCATCTCTATCCATCATAGGCCGCTCTATGGACCTAGCCAACATGCTACAGCAGCAGGCAGTCCCCAGATCATAGCTAGCCTCATCTCTATCCATCATAGGCCGCTCTATGGACCTAGCCAACATGCTACAGCAGCAGGCAGTCCCCAGATCATAGCTAGCCTCATCTCTATCCATCATAGGCCGCTCTATGGACCTAGCCAACATGCTACAGCAGCAGGCAGTCCCCAGATCATAGCTAGCCTCATCTCTATCCCTCATAGGCCGCTCTATGGACCTAGCCAACATGCTACAGCAGCAGGCAGTCCCCAGATCATAGCTAGCCTCATCTCTATCCATCATTGGCCGCTCTATGGACCTAGCCAACATGCTACAGCAGCAGGCAGTCCCCAGATCATAGCTAGCCTCATCTCTATCCATCATTGGCCGCTCTATGGACCTAGCCAACATGCTACAGCAGCAGGCAGTCCCCAGATCATAGCTAGCCTCATCTCTATCCCTCATTGGCCGCTCTATGGACCTAGCCAACATGCTACAGCAGCAGGCAGTCCCCAGATCATAGCTAGCCTCATCTCTATCCCTCATTGGCCGCTCTATGGACGTAGCCAACATGCTACAGCAGCAGGCAGTCCCCAGATCATAGCTAGCCTCATCTCTATCCCTCATTGGCCGCTCTATGGACGTAGCCAACATGCTACAGCAGCAGGCAGTCCCCAGATCATAGCTAGCCTCATCTCTATCCATCATAGGCCGCTCTATGGACCTAGCCAACATGCTACAGCAGCAGGCAGTCCCCAGATCATAGCTAGCCTCATCTCTATCCCTCATTGGCCGCTCTATGGACGTAGCCAACATGCTACAGCAGCAGGCAGTCCCCAGATCATAGCTAGCCTCATCTCTATCCCTCATTGGCCGCTCTATGGACGTAGCCAACATGCTACAGCAGCAGGCAGTCCCCAGATCATAGCTAGCCTCATCTCTATCCATCATAGGCCGCTCTATGGACCTAGCCAACATGCTACAGCAGCACGCAGTCCCCAGATCATAGCCTAGCTCCATCTCTATCCATCATTGGCTGCTCTATGGACCTAGCCAACATGCTACAGCAGCAGGCAGTCCCCAGATCACAGCTCGCCACATCTCTATCCCTCATTGGCCGCTCTATGGACCTAGCCAACATGCTACAGCAGCAGGCAGTCCCCAGATCATAGCTAGCCCCATCTCTATCCATCATTAGCCGCTCTATGGACCTAGCCAACATGCTACAGCAGCAGGCAGTCCCCAGATCACAGCTCGCCACATCTCTATCCATCATAGGCCGCTCTATGGACCTAGCCAACATGCTACAGCAGCAGGCAGTCCCCAGATCATAGCTAGCCTCATCTCTATCCATCATTGGCCGCTCTATGGACCTAGCCAACATGCTACAGCAGCAGGCAGTCCCCAGATCATAGCTAGCCTCATCTCTATCCATCATTGGCTGCTCTATGGACCTAGCCAACATGCTACAGCACGCAGTCCCCAGATCATAGCTAGCCTCATCTCGATCCATCCTCGGCCGCTCTATGGACCTAGCCAACATGCTACAGCAGCAGGCAGTCCCCAGATCATAGCTAGCCTCATCTCTATCCATCATTGGCCGCTCTATGGACCTAGCCAACATGCTACAGCAGCAGGCAGTCCCCAGATCATAGCTAGCCTCATCTCTATCCATCATTGGCCGCTCTATGGACCTAGCCAACATGCTACAGCAGCAGGCAGTCCCCAGATCATAGCTAGCCTCATCTCTATCCATCATTGGCGCTCTATGGACCTAGCCAACATGCTACGGCAGCAGGCAGTCCCCAGATCATAGCTAGCCTCATCTCTATCCATCATTGGCCGCTCTATGGACGTAGCGAACATGCTACAGCAGCAGGCAGTCCCCAGATCATAGCTAGCCTCATCTCTATCCATCATTGGCTGCTCTATGGACCTAGCCAACATGCTACAGCAGCAGGCAGTCCCCAGATCATAGCTAGCCTCATCTCTATCCATCATTGGCCGCTCTATGGACCTAGCCAACATGCTACAGCAGCAGGCAGTCCCCAGATCATAGCTAGCCCCATCTCTATCCATCATAGGCCGCTCTATGGACCTAGCCAACATGCTACAGCAGCAGGCAGTCCCCCGATCATAGCTAGCCTCATCTCAAGCCATCATAGGCCGCTCTATGGACCTAGCCAACATGCTACAGCAGCAGGCAGTCCCCAGAGCATAGCTAGCCGCCTCACTATCCAGCATTGGCGCTCTATGGACCTAGCCAACATGCTACAGCAGAAGGCAGTCCCCAGATCATAGCTAGCCTCATCTCTATCCATCATAGGCCGCTCTATGGACCTAGCCAACATGCTACAGCAGCAGGCAGTCCCCAGATCATAGCTAGCCTCATCTCTATCCATCATTGGCCGCTCTATGGACCTAGCCAACATGCTACAGCAGCAGGCAGTCCCCAGATCATAGCTAGCCTCATCTCTATCCATCATAGGCCGCTCTATGGACCTAGCCAACATGCTACAGCAGCAGGCAGTCCCCAGATCATAGCTAGCCTCATCTCTATCCATCATAGGCCGCTCTATGGACCTAGCCAACATGCTACAGCAGCACGCAGTCCCCAGATCATAGCTAGCCTCATCTCTATCCATCATTGGCCGCTCTATGGACCTAGCCAACATGCTAGAGCAGTAGGCAGTCCCCAGATCATAGCTAGCCTCATCTCTATCCATCATAGGCCGCTCTATGGACCTATATCCATCATAGGCCGCTCTATGGACCTAGCCACCCTGCTACCGCAGCAGGCAGTCCCCAGATCATAGCTAGCCTCATCTCTATCCATCATTGGCCGCTCTATGGACCTAGCCAACATGCTACAGCAGCAGGCAGTCCCCAGATCATAGCTAGCCTCATCTCTATCCATCATAGGCCGCTCTATGGACCTAGCCAACATGCTACAGCAGCAGGCAGTCCCCAGATCATAGCTAGCCTCATCTCTATCCATCATAGGCCGCTCTATGGACCTAGCCAACATGCTACAGCAGCAGGCAGTCCCCAGATCATAGCTAGCCTCATCTCTATCCATCATAGGCCGCTCTATGGACCTAGCCAACATGCTACAGCAGCAGGCAGTCCCCAGATCATAGCTAGCCTCATCTCTATCCATCATAGGCCGCTCTATGGACCTAGCCAACATGCTACAGCAGCAGGCAGTCCCCAGATCATAGCTAGCCTCATCTCTATCCATCATAGGCCGCTCTATGGACGTAGCCAACATGCTACAGAAGCAGGCAGTCCCCAGATCATAGCTAGCCTCATCTCTATCCATCATCGGCCGCCCTATGGACCTACCCAACATCCAACAGTTGCAGGCACTACCCTCTTCAGATCTAGCCTCATCTCTATCCATCATAGGCCGCTCTATGGACCTAGCCAACATGCTAGAGCAGTAGGCAGTCCCCAGATCATAGCTAGCCTCATCTCTATCCATCATAGGCCGCTCTATGGACCTAGCCAACATGCTACAGTAGCACGCAGTCCCCAGATCATAGCTAGCCTCATCTCTATCCCTCATAGGCCGCTCTATGGACCTAGCCAACATGCTACAGCAGCAGGCAGTCCCCAGATCATAGCTAGCCTCATCTCTATCCATCATAGGCCGCTCTATGGACCTAGCCAACATGCTACAGCAGCAGGCAGTCCCCAGATCATAGCTAGCCTCATCTCTATCCATCATAGGCCGCTCTATGGACCTAGCCAACATGCTACAGCAGCAGGCAGTCCCCAGATCATAGCTAGCCTCATCTCTATCCATCATTGGCCGCTCTATGGACCTAGCCAACATGCTACAGCAGCAGGCAGTCCCCTTGCTACAGTAGCACGCAGTCCCCAGATCATAGCTAGCCTCATCTCTATCCATCATAGGCCGCTCTATGGACCTAGCCAACATGCTACAGCAGCAGGTAGTCCCCAGATCATAGCTAGCCTCATCTCTATCCATCATAGGCCGCTCTATGGACCTAGCCAACATGCTACAGCAGCAGGCAGTCCCCAGATCATAGCTAGCCTCATCTCTATCCATCATTGGCTGCTCTATGGACCTAGCCAACATGCTACGGCAGCAGGCAGTCCCCAGATCATAGCTAGCCTCATCTCTATCCATCATAGGCCGCTCTATGGACCTAGCCAACATGCTACAGCAGCAGGCAGTCCCCAGATCATAGCTAGCCTCATCTCTATCCCTCATTGGCCGCTCTATGGACCTAGCCAACATGCTACAGTAGCACGCAGTCCCCAGATCATAGCTAGCCTCATCTCTATCCATCATAGGCCGCTCTATGGACCTAGCCAACATGCTACAGCAGCAGGCAGTCCCCAGATCATAGCTAGCCTCATCTCTATCCATCATAGGCCGCTCTATGGACCTAGCCAACATGCTACAGCAGCAGGCAGTCCCCAGATCATAGCCTAGCTCCATCTCTATCCCTCATTGGCCGCTCTATGGACGTAGCCAACATGCTACAGCAGCAGGCAGTCCCCAGATCATAGCTAGCCTCATCGCTCTCTCTCTCTCTCTCTCTCTCTCTCTCCGTCTCCCTCTACCCTCTCCCTCTCTCTCCCTCTTCCTCTCCCTCACTCTCTCTTTCTTTCTCTCTCTCTCTCTCTCTCTCACTCTCTCTCTCGTGGAATTGGAATGTGTAGATAACTGTACTATCAGTTAAGGAGTGCAGTGGCATTGGATGGTGGAGATAACTGGACAAGCTTCAGTTAATTAGTGTTGTGGCATTGGACGGAGGAGATAACTGTACTAGCTTCACATAATGAGTGTTGTGGCATTGGAAGGTGGAGATGACAAGACTAGCTTCAGTTAATCAGTGTTTTGGCATTGGACAGTGGAGATAACTGGAGTCGCTTCATGTAATAAGTGTTGTGGCATTTGAAGGTGTGGATGACTGGACTAGCTTCATTTAATTAGTGTTGTGGCCTTGGACGGTGTAGATAACTGGACTAGCTTCAGTCAATGAGTATTATGGCATTGGAAGGTGTAGATAACTGTACTAGCTTCAGTTAATGAGTGCAGTGGCATTGGAAGGTTAAGATAACTGAACATTTTTTTTTTTTTTTTTTTTAATTATTTATTCGTTTATTTGCAACAACATATATACATATTACAAGCAAATGATGTGAATGATATAACAATTGGCTTGATTATTCACTTGAGGTGGGAAGTTGTCCATTGACAATACCCACATTGGAGGGAACATTGGCTGGCACTAAATGGAGTTATTCTGAGCACAACACATGGAGATCTCTTGGCCACTACCGCTTCAGTTGTCGTCTTGGGTTTTCTGGAATATGTGTAGATGAAAGCGATTCGACTAGAGGATTAGGATGTGCTGGAAGGAGAGAGTGGAATTTCTGATAACGGGATTTTGCGAGGGCATGGACAAAAGGAATGTTGAGGTCGTTATGGAGAGTTGTATGGAATTGGATACATAAAATGGGGAATCTGTAATTTTTCGGAGAATTCTGGATTGGAGGGTTTGGATTTTGTAGGAATTTGAAGGTTTAGTGGAACCCCAACGTTCAAGTCCGTATGTCCATATTGGAGTACTGTCGTATAAATCAGTCGTTGGTTGCGTAGTGATAGTTTAGATTTGTTGTCAAGTAGTCTTAGTAGAAGTCTGTACCGTCGGTTAACTTCTTGTCGTTTTATTGTGATGTGAAGATAACTGAACTAGCTTCAGTTAATGTGTGCTTTCACTTTTGAAAGAGAAGATAACTGGACTAGCTTGAGTTAATGACTGCTGTGACATTGGAAGTTGGAGATAACTAGGCTAGCTTCAGTTAATGACTGCTGTGGCAATGGAAGGTGGATATAACTGTACTCGCTTCAGTTAATGTGTGTTTTGGTATTGGAAGGTGTAGATAACTTGGCTAGCTTCAGTTAATGACAGCTAGGGCATTCGATGGAGGAGATAACTGTATTTGCTTCTGTTAATGAGTGTTCTGACATTGAAAGGTGTAGATAACTGGACTAGCTTCATATAATAAGTGTTCTGACCTTGGATATCTATCTATAAAAGGACGAGCTTCAGTTAATGAGTACATTCACTTTAGAAGGTGAAGATAACTGGACTAGCTTTATATAATAAGTGTTGTGGCATTTGAAGGTGTGGATGACTGGACTAGCTTCAGATAATGCGTGTTGTGGCATTCGATGGTGTAGATAACACGACTAGCTTCAGTTAATGAGTGCTGTCACTTTAGAAAGCAAGATAACTGGACTAACTTCAGTTAATGGGTGTTGTAACATTGGAAGGTGGAGATAACTGGACTAGGTTCAGATAATGAGTATTGTGGCATTCGATGGTGTAGATAACTCGACTAGCTTCAGTTAATGAGTGCTGTCACTTTAGAAAGCAAGATAACTGGACTAACTTCAGTTAATGGGTGTTGTGACATTGGAAGGTTTTGATAACTGGACTAGGTTCAGATAATGAGTATTGTGGCATTCGATGGTGTAGAAAACTCACCTAGCTTCAGTTAATGAGTACTTTCAATTTAGAAAGCAAAGATAACTGGACTAGCTTCAGATAATGAGTGCTGTGGCATTGGAAGGTGGAAATAACTGGACAAGCTTCAGATAATGAATGTTTTGGCATTTAAAGGTGGCGATGACTGGATTATCTTTAGTTCTATAGTGCTGTGGCATTGGAAGGTGGAGATAACTGGACTAGGTTCAGATAATGAGTATTGTGGCATTCGATGGTGTAGATAACTCGACTAGCTTCAGTTAATGAGTGCTGTCACTTTAGAAAGCAAGATAACTGGACTAACTTCAGTTAATGGGTGTTGTGACATTGGAAGGTTTTGATAACTGGACTAGGTTCAGATAATGAGTATTGTGGCATTCGATGGTGTAGAAAACTCACCTAGCTTCAGTTAATGAGTACTTTCAATTTAGAAAGCAAAGATAACTGGACTAGCTTCAGATAATGAGTGCTGTGGCATTGGAAGGTGGAAATAACTGGACAAGCTTCAGATAATGAATGTTTTGGCATTTAAAGGTGGCGATGACTGGACTAGCTTCAGTTAATTAGTGTTGTGGCATTCGATGGTGTAGATAACACGACTAGCTTCAGTTAATGAGTGCTGTCACTTTAGAAAGCAAGATAACTGGACTAGCTTCAGATATTGAGTCCTGTGGCATTGGAAGGTGGAAATAACTGTACTAGCTTCAGATAATGAATGTTGTGGCATTTATAGGTGTCGATGACTGGACTAGCTTCAGTTAATTAGTGATGTGGCATTTTACGGTCGAGATAACTGGGCTAGCTTCATATAATAATTGTTGTGGCATTTGAAGGTGTGGATGACTGGACTAGCTTCAGATAATGAGTGTTGTGGCATTCGATGGTGTAGATTACACGACTAGCTTCAGTTAAGTGGAGATAACTGGATTATCTTCAGTTCTATAGTGCTGTGGCATTGGAATGTGTAGATAACTGGGCTAGCTTCAGTTAAAGAGTGCTGTGGCATTGGAAGGTGGAGATAACTGGACTAGCTTCAGATAATCAGTGTTGTGGCATTGGAAGTTGTAGATAACTGGACTAGCTTCAGATATTGAGTGCTGTGGCATTGGAAGGTTAGATAACTGGACTAGCTTCAGATATTGAGTTCTGTGGCTTTGGAAGGTGTAGATAACTGGACTAGCTTCAGATATTGAGTGCTGTGGCATTGGAATGTGGAATTAACAGGACTAGCTTTAGATAATGAATGTTGTGGCATTTAAAGGTGTCGATGACTGGACTAGCTTCAGTTAATTAGTGTTGTGGCATTGCACGGTCGAGATAACTGGGCTAGCTTCATATAATAATTGTTGTGGCATTGAAAGGTGTAGATAACTGGACTAGCTTGAGATATTGAGTGCGGTGGCATTGGAAGATGGAAATAACTGGACTAGCTTCAGATAATGAGTGCTGTGTCATTGGACGGTGTAGATATCTGGACTATCTTCAGTTAATGTGTGCTTTCACTTTAGAATGTGAAATAACTGGACTAGCTTTAGTTAATTAGTGTTGTGGCATTGGACGGTGGAGATAACTGTACTAGCTTTATATAATGAGTGTTGGGGCATTGGAAGGTGGAGATAACTGGACTAGCTTCAGTTAATGATTTTTTTGGCATTTTTAAGGTTTAGATGACTCGACTAGCTTCAGTTAATTATTGTTGTGGCATTGGAAGATGGAGATAACTGCAGTAGCTTCAGATAATGAATGGTGTGGCATTTGAAGGTCTAGATGACTCGACTAGCTACAGTTAATGAGTGTTATGCAATGGAAGGTGTAGATAACTGGGCTAGCTTCAGATAATGAGTGCTGTGGCATTCGATGGTGTAGATAACTTGACTAGCTTCAGTTAATGAAAGGTGTGGCATTGGAAGATGGAGATAATTGGACTAGCTTCCGATAATGAGTGTTGTGGCATTGGAAGGTGTAGTTAACTGGACTAGCTTCAGATTATGAGTGGTAAGGCACTGGAATGTGTAGATAACTGGACTAGCTTGAGAAAATGAGTGCTGTGGCATTCGATGGTGTAGATAACTGGACTAGCTTCAGATAACGAGTGCTGTTGCATTGGAAGGTTGGAGATAATTGGACTAGCATAAGATATTGAATGTTGTGGCATTTGAAAGTGTAGACAACTGTCCTAGCTTCAGATAATGAGTGCTGTGGCATTGGAAGGGCTAGATAACTAGACTAGCTTCAGATAATGAGTTTTGTGACATTGGAAGGTGGAGATAACTGTACTAGCTTCAGTTAATGTGCGTTTTGGCATTGGAAGTTGAAGATAACTGGGCTAGCTTCAGATAAGGAGTGCTGTGGCATTCGATGGTGTAGATATGTGGACTAGCTTCAGTTAATGAATGTTTTCACTTTAGAAGGTGTAGATAACTGGCCTAGCTTCAGTTAATTAGTGTTGTGGCATTGGAAGGTGTAGATAACTGGCCTAGCTTCAGTTAATTAGTGTTGTGGCATTGGAAGGTGTAGATAACTGGACTAGCATCAGATAATGTGCGCTGGTATATATATACTAGCTAAGGTAGCCGGCTTCTCTCGGGAAACCATTAGCGGCTGAATATTGAGGGTATTTATATAGCAAGGCTTCAATGTGTATAATTATACTTCCTGCCTGGGCGTATTATTTTTCCATAAGGGTAACTGTGAGAACTTATAGAATAGAAAATTTAATTAAAAAGAGTAAATGAAAATGAGTTCCCAATCAATCCCTTTCTACTGTTTGACACACCGTGAATAATTCAAATCATGATCATGGATAGTATTTATTATAATGAAATAGTATCTATAATACACATATTTTCTGTCAAACCCACTCCGAGCACACAGTTAAGAAATACTCGGTTATAAGTAGAAAGAAATTCCAATAGTGCCAGCATTTAACAGGAAATAAGTTAATACAATTAACTCCGTGTGTCTTTCCCTTCCGCTTGAGATTTATAACCTAACTAATACGAATTATTCATAGAACTATCATAAAAGTCGAAAAACAACATTATTACGCCTATAACAAATAAACATTAATTAATACTAATAAATCGGGGGTAACCGCTATAGTTTTAGCGAATACTTCGTTTATACTTTGTTAAACGACAAAAGTGGATACATCAAAAGTTATTCTAAATAACAAATAAAAACCTTCTGTAATGTGCATGAGATAACCGGCTTCAGGATAACCCCCTCCCCTCCCCCGTGTCATCCACAGAAATGTTAACATAGTTTATTTTGATGGAGGAGAGGTTGCTAATTCACACACCGAGTTTTGTGTTAATTCGGTTGTTTATTCCGCAAGAAGATTGTTGACTTGCGCTATAATTTTTAGCGTATAACTCATTTTTTACTTAGGCATACGAGGAAAGTGTATATAACAAAAGTTACTTTAAATAAGAAAATAAATAATTTTTGTTAGGGTCATATTTTCCGAAAAACCAACGAAATATCGTTTTAAGTCTTCACTGTCCTTCATATTGTCATATTTCCCGTCTTCTGTGCATTATGAATAGATTTAATTTATTAAGGACAAAATATTAACATAGATTTGAATTAATTTTGCCAGATACTTCAGGTAGTTCATATTGGAAAGAGTTGTTGAGCATAACAATATTTTTACGCAAATTACTTGCTTTATACATTGTTCCCGAAAAAATGTATAAAACAAAAGTTACTCTAAATAACAAAGTAAACAACTTGTGCCATGTGCATATTTGCATAAAAAACCAGTAGAAAATGAAATACCCCTATTTTTCAATTCAGGTCTCCCCTACAACCCCCACTCCACTGCTAATACACATATCGAGTTTTATTTAGTCGGTTCAGTCTTTTGTGCCAAATAATATTGTTGACTCTCGCTATAATTTTTAGCGTATAACGCATTTAAACCTCGGAATACGACGAAAGTGTATATAACAAAAGTTACTCTAAAGAACAAAATAAAAAACTTTTGTTATTTGCATATTTGCCGAAAAACCAATAGGAAACGAAATGTCGCTATTTTTAATTTCAGGCTTCTCTTATAACCCTATGGCTTTTTTGTAGTTAATCAGATTATTTTCGGATGGGTATAGCTTAAACTTATCGAGGGCAGAGCGTTTATCCTTCACTGCTTTATTTCATTTATTGTTCCACCATGGAGCTGGTGTGTTTGTTTCTCATTTATGTTTTTGGTATGGATGTCTCGGCAGCTGATAATATTATATTGTTATAATCATTAATTGTTTGAATGTCTTTCGAACTCATATTCTCTAATATACATCTCTCAAATTTAGCCCAGTCTGCTTTTTTGCAGTTTTATTTGAGAGGAATTTGGACATTTTCAGGAGGGGAATCAAGACCAATAATGATGGGGAAATGGTCACTGTTGATTGGGTCTGGGTTTGTTTCCCATGTTAGCCGTGTGAGTATGTCTGGAGAGGTTGTTGATAGGTCTATGTTTGAGTATGTTCCGGTCCTTGGGCGTAAGTGAGTTGGTCTGTCGTCATTAAGGGCTATTAGGTCGTTACTGTCTAAAAGATTTTCAATAAGGCGTCCTCTAGTATTGGTGCATGGGGAGTTCCAGTAGGTACTCAATGCATTCACGTCTCCTACAAATATTAGCGGTCTAGTCAGTTGTAAGAGTAAGTCTTGTAAGTCAGTTGTGTCAACCCGATCTCTTGGTGGAAGGTATACATTGCATATAGTTACCCGGAAGGGGTTGTATACTGTTACTACAACTGTTTGAATGGTGGTTCTGATAGGGAGCCTTTCACAGTAAATTGTGTCTTTAACAAGAATACAGACTCCACCAGATGCCTTACCTCCAAGAGTGTAGTCTCGTCTATATGTTGAAAATCCATGGGGAGCTGTGTTTTAATTAGGAATTGTGTGTGTTTCCTGTAAGGCAATTATTTTGGAATCCTTCTTTCGCACTAGGTATTTCAGGTCATCCAAATGTCTTTCCAGGCCATTGTTATTCCACTGTAAAATCTTGGGAACTGGAAGGGAAAAGTGAGAGTATCTCCTTCTGTGAAATTGTGTTACAGGAAAATAGAAAAACTGTATTTTTGGAAATAATTTTCATATTGCAGAGACTATTAGGGAATGCGTATATCACTGTAGTAAGGCTGACTAAGGACAGAATCCGAACGTTCACCAGTTCAATAACTTCAGATATTAAAGGAATATTTTCCATAGATGATATTAAAGTAGTAGGGATACTTGATGTAGAGATGACCATTTGTTTTGAAGACAGCAAAGTAGTAATTAATTTCATGCACGCAGAGTTAATTTTGGACAAAAGATCTAAAAAAAAAGGATTAGTAATAAATTCGAAGTAATCCTATGATAAAAGTATTTGAGAATAGAGTTATAAAGGACTATTAAGTGTTCTATTCGAGCATTGGTGCAGTTTTTGCTACTTAGCTCTATGATTATAGGAAAAAATAAATTATTCATAGATGACTTGTATATAGAAATTTTGAAGAATAAATTATAATAATAAAATATTTGTAAACCTTTGTAGCTAGTGACAGTTGCATAATATTTAAATATGTCAGTCTTTCGAATAAGAAAGAACATTTCAAGAATCGTTAGGAGTTTCATGGGTGTTGTTTTTTATTTTTATATTTTTTACTGATGTTACTAGCTTACACATTGGATTTATCTGCTATTTGGTCATTTCTACTACAAGTATTAGGTTTGTACCAATCAGGAGAAAGGGATTATCTAATAATGGGAGATTCTCACCATCATCTGTCACTTTGTTGTTGGGGATTTAAGGATGGTCACTTTCATTAATGGTAAATGGTTCATGAATATTTATTGACATCTCGGCGGTTGCTTGAACAAGTGTGGGTCGTCTGTTTTTTTGTTATGTTCTCATTTTGTATTTCAATTGATTTTTGTAATGTTTGTTTCTTTTCCGGTTATTAATCTTGAGTTTCGGAGGCCCATCTTCATTTCCAGGATTTATTAGTGAAAGAATCTGTCCATAGATTGGCTGGATGAGTCGTTCTATTGCTTTAGATATTTTGTTCATTAATGCTTCTTGGAAGGATTTATTAAGAAGTTCATTGCCCGTATGAACAACAGAAGTTCTTGTGGCGTATTTAGTTGAGGCCTTTGAAAGTCTATTCTTGGCTTCTGCGTAAGATATTCTATCAGTAGACATCAATTTGTAAATTTCTACTTCTTTAGAATAAACACGACATTTCTTATCTTTGCTAGAGTGTTCCTCTCGACAGAGGCAACATTGGAGTCTTTTGCATGGGCCATCGTGTTAAGTTCTGTGCAGTTTTCACATTTTTGTTCATTTTGACAGAGTTTGGCCACATGATTCAGGTTCCAGCAGTTAAAGCAAAACAGCGGGGCTTGGATATATAACCTAACTGGTAAGATCATGAACCTACTTTTATTTTATCTGGCAATGTATCTCTGTTAAAAGTGGCTACGAATATTGTTCTACACGGAGGTTTTTACTTTTAAATCTCCGAATGGAGGTTATATTCTCAGTCTGAAGTTCTTTTAAAATTTCGGAATCTGTGAGGTATTCTATTTCTTTGCAGACAAATATTCCCTTAGGAAAGTTTAGTCTTGCGTGTGGAGTGACTCTAATTTCATGTTCATAAAACATAGATTCCTTACAAATTCTTAAGGCTGTTGTAGTGTCTGGACATTGAACAATTAGAGTACCCTCTTTCTTGTTCTTGCCCATGCCAACATCTTTTCCAAAACTTGTGATCCATTTGTGAAGCATAAAAGGGCTTATTTTGTTGAAAGAGTCACTTTTATTCAACATTCTGATGTGAACGAAACGTATACATTCCAGTTGTTTCTGAATGTTAACATTTTTATCCAAATTTATGGATGATTCTGGGTTATGGCTACCCATTTGGATTTTCTTCCTACTATTTCTGATTCAATTAAGCTGTTAGAAGCTGAAGTTGACTGATTATGAAGGCAAGTATATTTTTTAGCTTGTATACTTTGAGGTTCGATCATATGTTATATATCGTGCACATATCAGAAGGCGTTTATTTTGTTATTTAGAAAAACGTTTGTTGTATTCGCTTTAACCACACGAGGTACACGCTAAAAAGTATAAGGGGAGTCAACAATTTTATTAGTACTAATTAAAGCGGTTTTAATGTATGCATATTATGACAAATGATGTTATTTTTTTAGACTGATATGATAGTTCTGAGTATGATTTGGATTAGGGACAACTTTGTTATTTATTATCAATAGAAATTTAGACTAAGAGAGCATTTCCATTATTTAATTTGTATAATGTATTATTTAAACAAAGAATGAATTTACATAAAGTGTGATAGTAGAAGTTGTACCGAATCGAACTCTCAACTTATGGTGTAGATTATCTCATTACCTCCGATATCTTGACGATATTGAAATGTCTATGTACTATCTATAACTATTAAACCAAAGACAATATTTCTTTAAACTCAACATGATTTGATGATGCAGGGAGGACTACAATCACTTTTCTCACCTCGCTTTTAAACACATATGGTTTTAGAAAAAGATTAATAAATAAATAATGTAGGCAGGTGGCGAGGATGGCCACAACAATATTGAAATGACTTTGTACTATCTATAACTATTAAACGTCACTTGGTATTGTCATTATAACAAAAGATGATATGCGTTTAAACTTCATATTATTTGTGGTTGGGGGGGGGGGGTTGCTACAATCTCTTTCCCAGCCTCGCACAATACTAATCAAATTATTTTAGGGTGCCACTGTCATTTATTTACACCAGCTATATCAATTACTAGAAAATTCGAATTTTTAGCAAGCAATGTAATGTTTTGTTTTTAGCAATGTATGTAGCAATGTTGGCAAGACGGCCAGTATAGCTGTACACAATCAAGCCTTGCCAAAAAAAAAAAACCCGTCATCATTCAGTCTCAAATGATTTGCCGAGCGAAGCCTAGCTGGGGTACCTTAGCTAGTATATATATATATATATATATATATATATATATATATATATATATATATATATATATATAGTTGTCATCTAATGAGGTATAAACGATATATGCTTGGTAGTAGGTTCTGGCAGGGAAAAGGTAGACGACGTCATTATTAAATGACGAATAATATCAATGATTATTACTTACATTCTCCACATTTATCTATATAATGATGAGGCTTGGACAAGGAACCGGCTAGCTTTTGAATAATTGCTTATTTTTTTATGATTCACGTTTATTCTGCAAGAGCCATGCCAAGTATAGGGGTTTCCATTGTTGGCAGAAATATATGGATCCTCACACATAAACACTCAGATTTAGTCTAATATTTTTCATATAGACTTTAATGGTGTAACAAAAGTAATGATGATGTAGGTGGTAAACTACAATTAAACATTAATATGTTTGACATTATTTGAAGTGAGCTTCTAATCTCTCTTTATCCCGTAGTAAAAAGGCTTTGTATAGAGAAAAGGGCTCTTTGTAATCTGGCAAATGAGATGTTAGTCAAATGAAAATCCAATTAGTAAAAGCGGCATTTCACTAAATACACAATACTAAAAATTGTAAATTTATCGTTGGATAGTTGAAACACATAAAAAATGAACAAAATAACAGTTATCGTTAATAGAACTTTTCTATGGGATAAATAATAAGTGAAATATTAACCATTTTTTAGCTGGCACCTCTAAAGCTCTCCCTCCACATTGTCTCGCTTCAGCTAAAAGCGAATATATATTTATTTTGCTTAGAACGCTTAATTATGAATTGATGAAAAGAAACCAAAAAAAAAACAATGAGATATCAATTTATTAGAGATGTTCAATTGAGCTTGTTCAATGTACCAAAAACATTTCCATTTCTATTTGTAT
The DNA here is from genome assembly GCA_019009955.1 of Riptortus pedestris. Lineage (NCBI taxonomy): Eukaryota > Metazoa > Arthropoda > Insecta > Hemiptera > Alydidae > Riptortus > Riptortus pedestris. The sequence goes on along the minus strand of CM032233.1, from coordinate 140,843,030 downwards.
AGGCCTCTTACTAGAGCTCTACACATCTAGAGAATAGAAGTAGAATAGTCAAGTCCTTTCAGATTAGAGTCGCTGGAAAATAATCTCAGTTTACACAACGCCTGCCTCGTCCCCTTTTTATTCAGATGCATCACTCTAGTTCACCTATTTGTAGGTTTGGACTTTTTTTATTTATAATATATAATATACGGGTATAGAGATCGTTTTATTTATCTGTGACATACAAAAGAATTTAATATAACGATTTTTATAAAATTGTGTAAATTTGACACTATTGCATGATGGCAAAAAGGTAGATGACAATTGTTCCAGAGTTGTAAGGAGTTTTTTAAATATACATTCTCATTTTTAATCATAATAAAACCTTTATTGAGTATACTTCTCCCCCCCCCCCAAAAAAAAAAATGAAATTAACTTTCGACTTGGAATTGGTCTTTCTCGAGTTGTTTGATTCTGCCTAATATTGGAGAGAACCTGATATTACTTACCAAAGACGTCATTAGCACATAAATGAATGCCTATCAGCTCAC
>CM032233.1:140790000-140837500 GCA_019009955.1 Riptortus pedestris | reverse complement strand
TACTGTAATTGGCATCTTATATTTTTTGTGATTTATTTGATTAATTTTTGTCCAAATGTCTTTTGCAGATAAATGTCGATTGATGCTCGATAAAAAATCTATCCAACAGTTCTTTTTACTATTCTTAATTATCCACTGGGCTTTCGCTTTCATTAACCTGTAGTTTTGAAGATTTATGTATGATGCATTTCGTCGGAAGCTCTTAATTTAGAGCTCTTTTTCTATTAGTTACAGCTATATTGCATTCTTCATTCCAGGAGGAACCTGTGTTTTTTGCATATATTAGAGGTTTTGGAATACTTATTTCAACTGCTTCTAATAACAGTGAGGTGAACTCTTTTATACTTTGAAGGTTAGAAGAACTTAGTTTTGCTGTTATGTAGTCTTGATAAGTATTCCAGTTTGCCTTTTTTGTGTTGTACCTCGGTGTGCTGTGAAATAGTGGGTCAGGTCTGTTCGTCAGTATCTGTATTGGGAAGTGACCGCTTCCAAAGGAATCTTGATCAACGTTCCATGAACGTCGAGAAATTATGGAAGGAGAAGAATGAGAAATGTCAATGTTAGTCAGTGTTCCAGTCCGAGGGCATAAATGTGTTGGAGAGTTAGTATTGAGTGCAATTAGGTCAAAGTTTCCGAAAAGTGTCTGTAATTGTTGTCCTTTACTATTACTTAGAGGAGAGTTCCACATAGTGGACAAAGCATTTACGTCTCCTATTACTAGCAAAGGAGTAGGTAATTGTGTCAGTAAGTTATGTATTTCATGTAAGTCAAGAGGTTCCTTTGGTGGAAGATAAATGGAGCATACTGTAACTCGGAAGGGGACGTGAACTGAGACTGCTACTGCTTGCAGTGTTGTTCTCAGCTGTATGGGTTCGCTATATGTATTATCTCTAACAAATATAGCTACCCCTCCGCATGCTCTACCTCCCAAGAAGTAATCTTTTCTATACGTATCGTAACCGTGTATGCTGAATTCCTTACCAGGTGTTAGGTGTGTTTTCTAAATAGCAACAACATTTGGGCTTTTCTTTATAAAGACCTGTAGATCACCTATGTGTTTTTGAATTCCATTTATATTCCATTGCCAATTTCATTGTTATTCTGAAAATGGAAAAAAAATAAAAATAGGAATACTGTACATTGAAAAGACCAAATAAAAATAAAATACCAAAAACAAAATAAAAATTAAAATAAATATTTAGAGATTAATAATGAAATATCACAATAAAAAAAAAAGAATAAATAAAATGAAATTATGACTTCTTTCTTCCTTCATCACAGCCGGGAATACTTGTAACTTCAGATTCCTTCTTTTTAGATTGATTTCTTCGTGGTATTTTATTTTTCTGATTTTCATTAACGTTTCTTACGTGATCAGAGTCTTCAGTCTTGTTTTTTAAACTTTCTTCATTCTTTTTGTCGTCGGTTCCACTTGTTGACTTTACAGGTTCTAAGTTATTAGTAGATTTATTTTCATTGGGGTTGGTAGAATTTGTTGTATGATATAGACTAATTACCTGTATTATGGTGTTTTCTAACATTTGGATCCTTTTAGACATCCCATCAATAAGACTAACCAATTTTGGAAATAAGTCAGGTTCTTGTTGTTGTTTTACTTTAGCGGCGTATGTTAGTGTATTTTTTTTGGTCATCAATGATTTTGCTTCCTGATAAGAAATTCTTTTCTGCACCATTAAAGCTTTTAATTCGCATTCTCTAGCGTATATAGTGCACGTTTTGACAGAGGTCATGTGGTCTCCACCACATAAACAGCATTTTATTTGAGTGGATTGTCCTTCGTGAAGCGGGTTGGAGCACCTTCAACATACATGATCCTTGCTACAAGAAGCTCTATGGTGCCCGAGGAGCCCACAGTTGTAGCAGGCAAGAGGTCTTGGTATGTATTCCCGCAACTCTACACAGATGTAGCCAATGAAAAGCCGTTTTGGTAAGACAGGGCAATTAAATGTAGCAAGAAAAAGACCTGAACTTTGGGGGTTCTTCCCTATTTTTTTTACATCAATCACATTCTGTTCTTGTAGTTCTTTTGTAATTTCTTTGTCTGACATTTCCTTTATGTCGTTACAATTAAAAACCCCTTTAGAATAATTTAATGACTTGTGGGGTTGTATACAAATTTTAAGATTATAAAAGTCGCTTGAACATCAATCACATTTTAGTAGGGCATGAACTTAAGACGGGGGGGGGGGACGCCAGTAGAACATATTTCCATGTTTGGTTAAGCTTCGAATAATGTGGTTTATTATATAAAAGAGTATTGTTTATGTATTGTGTCATGAGTAGAAATGGATTTTTGCTGAAGGCTGAAAACTGAAAAATGCAAATATTTCAGTTAATATTCAAGACAGGGAATACATTTACAGAACAATATTTGTCGTACATTTAATTTGCAATGTGATTGGTTCTATACACATTTTCAATCCGGCGTATAGTAACGGAGATATGTCGATATTTCAAAATTCTCACCCTCTAACCCCCCCCCCCTTCCCCAAGGTCCGATTTCAGCCATTAACGAAATTGATCTTTCTTTTTACATAAAATGACCAAATATCGAATTTGGGAACGTGTAACAAAAATTGCGACTACTAGAGCGGTAACGCATTATATATATATATATATATATATATATATATATATATATATATATCGGGAAATCATTGTTGACTGACTAATGATGGTATTCTTATTGCAAGACCTCAATGTGTACAAATACACTTCACTCCACGACGTAATGTTTTTCCGAAATAGCCAATCCTAAAGGGTTTTGCGTATTAATAGAATTGAAATTTTAGTTACGAAGAATAAATGAAAATGTGTTCCTAATCTATCCCTCTACACTTTTTGACTCTCCGTTTATGAATAATTCTAACCATTATCATGAATAGCATTTATTACAATTAAATATCATCTATAATGAACATATTTCCTTTCAGAAACAAATCCAAGCAGATATAAATAAGCATAGTTTAGCACGTAAGGTTATATTGGTAATAGTAGATCTCAGTGGAAATCACTTCCCGTAATGCCAGCATTAGACAGAAAATATGTAAACTCAATTAATTTTATTAGCCTCCCGTCTATTTCCGCTCTCGCATTAGAGTTCTCAACATTCTTCTCCTTAAATTATTGATTCAAAATATTATTGTAATAACACAGGTCTACAACCAAAAATTTGATTAGATAATTTTAGCTAATCTTTATGTTTTTTGGTGTGCTGAAACCGAAAATGAAGTCCGTTTTTCTCTATCACGTACAGATTTTTTTCAAATCCATAGAACATAATATACCTGCTATACACATAAATTTGGTAAGAAGTAGGTTTTTTTTTTTTTTTTTTCCAAACGATTTCTCTTTTTATAAATACACATCTTTCACTAGGTGGTGTAGGCAATGACTCCCTCATTAGATGTTGTAGGCCTGAGGGTGTCTAGGCACGACCTGTTCAGACAGGAACGTACTTGTTTGGTCTCAGTAGTCACCGTCTAAAGATAAACGAAATTGAACTTGTTGTATCAGGAACTTGGAGCTAAATTTCTGTTCATTCTCTCAGTTCAGTAGTATCAACTGAAGTGAACACATTCACTGAGGTCTCTTAGTTGTGTCAAAGTGATTAAGAACGTATTTTAAGGTTTGAAAGTGCATTTCGACAAAATGTCTCATCGTCGTTGTGTTACCAGTCCAGACTACTTCTGTTTTATCTGTGGCGAGTACAAAGTTAAGAAATACCAACGAAATATAACAGGTTTTGTCAAAAATGTATATTATGCATATTTTGGCTTGAGAATAGGAGATTAAGATAAAGTGTGGGTTCCTCACAAAGTATGTCATAGCTGCGTAGAAAAACTTCGCTTATGGTACAAAGGAGAGTTACAATCTTTCAGATTTGCTATCCCAATGATGTGGAACGCATGTTGAAGGCATTTCAATTACAAGGTTGCAACATGAGTTTGAAGGTTCACTTCTTACATTCGCATGTGGACTATTTTCCGGAAAACTTAGGGGAAGTAAGTGAAGAACAAGTGGAAAGGTTCCATCAGGACATCAAGGAAATGGAACGTAGGTATCAGGGCAAATGGAACGTAAACATGATGGCTGACTATTGTTGGATGCTGCAGCGTGAATCATCTGAAGAGTCCCACACCCAGAAACGAACACGGAGAAATTTTCAAGAGAAAAAAAAACGTTTTCATAAAAATAATAACTAAATATGCCACTGTTAATTCTGAAGCTGTTATTTCTACACATTTATGTATTTTGTACAGTAAACAACATTGAAATAAATAAAAGATCATGGAAATAAATGAAAGCTCTTATTCGCCAATTCTGTTTTCTTTTAATGGTAGTACCTCTGCCCTTACCTGAGATTGAACAATTTCCTTACGTGATAGAAAAAAACTGACCTCATGTTCGGCTTCAGCACATCAAAAAACATAAAGATTGGCCAAAATCATTAAATCAAATTTCAGAAAGATTATTTTTGTAGACCTGTGTAATTTATCTACCTGATGGAATTAAATAATAGTGTTACCCTTAAAATAATTTCATTTATATTCAAAAAGCTAGTCGAGGGGAAGAGATCGTAGTCGTCCCTGCAACCTAAGTAATACTTTAAACAATCATATCGAGTTTAAACGCATATTGTCTTTTGTCATAATGGCATTACCATTAGCGTTTAATTGTTATGATAGTACATATTAGTTTCAATATCATGAAGATATCGGAAATAAGATAATATATTACCAAATTCAAAGAGTTTGATTCCCTACTACTTCCGCTATCACTCCTTGAGGAAATTCAACATGATTTTGTTTAAATAATATATTATAAAAATTAAATAATGGAAAACCTCTTATAATTTTAATTTCTATTGGAAATAAATAACAGTTATTTTCTAGGTGAAAATAAATAAATGACGGGGGGAGGAGATTTATAATCTTATATAATCATGCTTAGAACTAAATAATCGAAATATATAAGACTAAAACATAACATTATTTGTCATAACATGCCTATATTAAAAAACTTAAATAAGTACTAATAAGAACTTTTGTTATGTGCACTAGGGTGAGCCGAAAAAAATTTTTATTTTTTTTTCTTAATGCTATACCGAAAAAACTTGTCTCTATTATGTGTTATTAAAATGCAACAAAGAAAAAAAAAATACATACCTAACCGCCAGCTAGCGCAACACACTTGAAATTTCGAAATTTCACTAAAATCACAGAATTTTACATTTTTTTTTTAAAGTACCCAAACAGCTAGATATTGAATTGCTATATTGAAAATCATTTATATTAGAGTTATAAAAACACAATGGGTTTTTGAAAATATATATTTCTTTTAATTTTAGGTAGCGCAAATGCCTTCAATATAGTTAATTGATCAGTTTTCGAGTGCTAACCGGCTGTAGTGCAGTGCAGCATCTAATTTTTTAAACCCACTACCCATGTGTTTTTTTAGAAATATACTGTTGATGGAACAATTACCTATAGGAAAAAAAATAAATAGGCAATTTACATTTTCCAAATGAGTTTATTAATTACAAAATTTATCGTGAAATACAAATTGTCAATTCCCAGACTTCAACATTTTATTGTGCTTCTCTTAGAATAGTCCTTTAAATATTTGTAATTTTGAAATCTTCTTTGCTGGAAAAACTTGGCATTGAAGCTCTTGATAGCAGCGTTGTTCGTATGAAACCATCTCTGTTCTTGGCACCAACGAGTTTTGAAGAGACTTTAGTAGCATCCTTAGAGCATGAAGGCTGCGAATGTGAAACTAATGAAATGTTAGACGACATAGCCTGATTTTTGTTCATTTACGTTGCAGTCTTTTGGTAATTTTTTTTTGACTCCTTCTTGTCTAAATTTCCAATTTTTCCTTGTCCAAGATTTCTTTGAAAATACATAAACTTAAGTTCAAGCACCGGAATTTTTTTTATCTTTTTCACATTGACATGAAATTGATAAAGGGCACTCACAGATCTCCGTGACCTTTTTGCAGTTGCAGGAGTATTCTATTTTACATTTACATGCAGATACATCATAGAGTGATAAAGCCTTTTGCTTGAATTCCTCAATTTTTTGTTTGTATTTTTCTTTTCCTTGTCACGCTTAAAGGACTTCATTAGATTACGGTAGCTATTGTGGTATGAATTTATTAATTGCACAATTCTGTAGGGCGTCACTGTTGGTATTGATGATTGTCAAAGAGGGCTTTTACTTTTGGAGCGTCAATATTAGATATTTGAGAGAAACAAACAAGCTTGTTACTTTCTAATGCTAGAAGGTACTGTTCGTGGAAACAGCTCCTAAGGACATCTTGGCAAGTTGGAAGCTTACTCACAGGCAATTCCCTCGGGCAGCCAAACAATGGACAAGCAAAATTACTGCGAGTTATTTTCTTAGCAGCAGCCATCACGCACGCGAATTTAAACTTAAACTTCAGTCAATAAATTATCAACTTAATTTGTACCGTTAACTCACAACGACTACGCGTCTGCAGACGTAAACTGCCGAGTAACAAAGATTATGAAATGGTAGTGGTAGTTATGGGTAGAGGTAGTATAAGTGGGGGAAGCCCGACACTTGATCTGCACCTGACTGTATAATGCGTCATTTTCATGTCCGTTGCGCTATCTCAAATTAATATAATTATACTTTTCCAATTATTTATTGTATTTTTAAAACTCTACTGTAAAGAGTTATCACTATAGCAGTCCAATATGAAACTATTAAGATTTTTTTAAAATAATTACAAAAACGTATGATTTTAGTGAAATTTCGAAATTTCAAGTGTGTTGCGCTAGCTGGGGGTTAGGTATATATTTTTTTCTTTGTTGCATTTTGATAACACATAATAGAGACAAGTTTTTTTTGGTATAGCAATAAGAAAAAAAAATAAAATTTTCTTTGGCCCACCCTAATGTGTACGTTTGCCGAAAAACAAATAGAAAATGAAATATTGCAAATTTTTACTTCAGGCCTCCATAGAACTCCCACTCCCGTTCGAACCTAAAAATTTTAATATAGCTTATAATCATAGAAGAATTAATGCTAATTCACATTCCGAGTTTTGTTAAATTCGGTTTAATCTTTAGTGCCCAATAAAATAGTTGGCTCCCGCTTTAGTTTTTTGTGTATATCTCGTTTATACTTTGTTGTAAAACAAAAATCAATATAAGAAAAGCTACTCTAAATAACCGAATAAACATCTTTTGTTATATGCATATTTTCGGAAAAACCAATAGGAAACGAAATATCGCTATTTTTAATTTCAGGCGTCCTTACAACCCCCACTCCTGCCCGTCCCTAGAAATGTTGGTATGGATTGTTATAATGAAGGTGTTAGTGCTAATACACATACCGAGTTTTATTTATTTCGGTTGGGTCTTTTACATTTAATTGAGTTTACTTATTTCCTGTGAAATGCTGGCATTACTGAAAGTAATTTCCACTGAGATTTACTATTACGAATATAATCTTACGTGCAAACCTATGCCTAAACTACATGAGCTCAGATTGGTTTTTGAAAGGAAATGTGTACATTATAGATGATATTTATGTAATAAATGCTACTCATGATTATGGTTTGAGTTACTGAAAAACGGTGAGTCAAAAAGTGTAGAAGGATAGATTAGGAACACATTTTCATTTATTCTTCAAAACTAAAATTTCTATTCTATTAATCCCCAAAAGATACCGTTCAGGGTTATTTCGGAAAATCATTACGTCGTGGAGGGAAGTGTAATTGTACACTTCAAGTCTTAATATAAAAATACCATCATTAGTCAGTCAACAGTCATTTTTTTTTTCAAAATTTCACGATACTTTTTGGTTTCACATGTCATAGACATGATATCTGAAATTTGTTTCTTTCGTGAATGTTTGTTTGTGTATTTGTTTGTTTGTTACATTTTCACGAACAAACGGCTTAACAGAATTTTATGAAACTTGGCATGTATATTACTACTAACCCAACTTAGACTTTAGGCTATATTAATATTCTCAGAGATGAACAGGAGTGGGGGGTTATAAGGGAGACGTGAAATTAAAAATAGTGATATTTCGTTTCCTATTGGGTTTTCGGCAAACATGCACATAACAAAAGTTGTTTATTTTGTTATTTAGAGTAATATTTGTCTTATACACTTTCGTCGTATATTGAAGTGTAAATGCGTCATACGCTAAAAATTATAGCGTCAACAATATTAATAGGCAGACAAGACTCAACCGAACTAAATAAAACTCGGTATGTGTATTAGCACTGACGCCTTCATTATCATAAGCCATACCAACATTTCTAGGGACCTTAGTGGGGGTTATAAGGGAGGCTTGAATTTAAAAACAGCGGTATTTCATTTTATGCTAATACAAAAAGTTGTTTATTTAGTGTTACTTTTGTTATATACACTGTTTCTATCCCGAATTATAAACGAGATATACGCTAAAACCTATAGAGGAAGTGAACAATTTTATTTGGCACAAAGGACTAAATAAAACTTGGTATGTGTATTAGCACGGACACCATCATTATAATATGCCATACTAACATTTGTTTCTTTTAAAATAATATTTGTTATATTAAGTTTTGTCGTTATAACAAAGTATAAACGAGATATCCAATAAATACTAAAGCGGGAGCCAACAATTTTGTTGGGCATTAATGATGGAACCGAAATTAACAAAACCCGGTACGTGAATTAGCATTAATTCTTCCATGATTATAAGCTATATTAAAATTTTTAGGTCCAAACAGGAGTGGGGTTTATGAGGGAGGCATGAAATAAAAATTTGCGATATTTCATTGTCTATTTGTTGTTCGATAAACGTGCACATAACAAAAGTTGTTTACTTTGTTATTTAGAGTAACAAATATTTAGAGTTTTGTTTTATACATTTTTTCGGGAACGATGAATGAAGCAAGTAATTTGCTTATAAATATTGATATGTTCACAATTCCTTCCAATATCAATATCCGTTCAAAACTGCATTTATATATATATATATATATATATATATATATATATATATATATATATATATATATACTAGCTCAGATACCCGGCTTCGCCCGGGAATTTATTTGAGGCTGAATGGTGATGGTATTTTTTTTGGTAAGGCTTTACTTTGCACAATATTTTGACATTTACCCGTCCCAGTGTTTAGGGTTAATACCCGTTGTTGGCATTTTTTATTAATAAAATTAATTTTAGCAGATTTCCCTTCAGGGAAATCAGCTATTGAGGTCGTACTCATGACGCAATTTTCGAAAAATTTCTTCAAATGTCCATCGATCCTACCCAGGAGATGACGAAAATGAGGTCCGTTCAAAACTATATATATATATATATATATATATATATATATATATATATATATATATATATATATATATATATATACAGGGTGTCCCCAAACCAAACGGCCAAACTTTAGGGATCGATAGAGGATCGAAAAACTAAAACAAAAAGTCCTCTGGCATATGCCTCGTTTTCGTTTCGTTTTCGAGAAAATCACAAAAAACTAAAAATAGTTGTGCAAAAACTAGTTAAGGCCAATGGAAGAGCGGATTTTATTCCTTGAATGAATTTTACCATAAATGTTATTTCAATACAATTATTGTATTCTAATCTTATACTAACGGAAAGGTAATTGAAAAAAAATTATTTTTTATTAAGAAAAAATAATAAATACTTTTTTATTCAAATATTCATAGTATAAAAAAATTACCTATTTAAAGTAGATAACATTATGAACAATAACTGAAGATTAAAACATAAAGAAAGATTAAAATTTAGAAAATTAATAAAATAATTAAATATTCTTACTTGGAAAACATAAATGTTTCAGTTTTTATATGGGTCTACCTTAGTGAGAAAAGAAACCCTGAAAATTTTGAAGGTTTTACCTTCTCTAAAATTACATCGTTAATTTCTAAAGCGTGAACGTAAATGTTGTTCGAAGTGCTGGCCTCTCGCTGCAATACACGCATCACATCGCGTACTCACAGATCGCACTGTATCTAAACATTGTTCTGCGGTGAGCTGGTTGCAAACCATTCTGATGCGCTCGATGAGGTCATCCCTTGTGCGGACGGGCTCTCGGTAGACATTTTCTTTCACGTATCCCCACACGAAGAAATCTAGTGGCGTGAGGTCCGGAGACCGGGGAGGCCAAGGCACCGGCCCACCTCGTCCTATCCAGCGACCTGGGTAGTTGATGTCCAGCCAGTCTCTTACGGCCCTTCCGTAATGTGCAGGACAACCATAGAGTTGAAACCAGCTCTCAAGCCTTGTTTCCAAAGGGATATCTTCCAAAAGTGCCCGTAAGTCATTCTCCAGGAATAGATGATAACTTTCAGCGTGAAGTCGAGCAGGTAAAAATACGGGACCTATTATGCGATTATAACAAAGACAGACCCACACGTTTACAGAAAACTCATGCTGGTAGTGAAATTCTCTAACAGCGCGGGGATTTTCATGTGCCCAAAGGTGGTAGTTTCTTTGATTGAATATGCCCGCACGTGTAAAAGTCGCTTCGTCCGTCCAGATTACTTTCGAACTTAAGTTTACATCGTTTTGCAATTGTTCTATGTACCAATTACAACAATTTAATCGGCGGGGATAATCAGCGGTTATTAAATTTTGTACATGGTAAGCATGCCTGCGGTCAGCCCTTAATGTGCGCCAAATGGTTGTATTTGGTATGCTTAGAACTGAAACAGATCTCCGGACGCTTGTGCGAGGGTTGGTATTGAAGTGGTGTATCCTCTCCCTCCGCCTCAGGTCGGCTTCCATCGGAGCCTGCATACGGTTTCCACGACGATTACATGAGAAGGACCCAGTCTCTCGAAGCCTTCTGAAAGTGCTGGTAAAAACACCTCTGTGTGGGGTTTCTTGGTCCGGAAACCGTCTGCGATATTCCCGAACTGCCTGACGCGCATTGCCATCGCAGAATCCGTAGACGTTGACTATGTCCGCGTATTCAGCGTTGGTAAATCTAGCCATATTTGTTGACTTCACTGAACAGTACTAGCAAAACCACTAATGTGAGAATGCGAGGCTGGATTCCCCCTAAAAAGGATTAAATTGATAGTAAACATTTTAATCCTTTCTTTTTAAGTTAAAACACTCAACCTAGACGTTTTATTGATAAGGAAAGCGTGAGAATATTCTATATATATGTTTTCTAAATTTATTCCTCGTAAATTAAAAAATTAAGCTTACTCAAAAAGCCAATAGTTTTTAGTAATTTAAATACATTATTAAAAAAAAATACACTTTTTGCACAACTATTTTCAGTTTTTTATGATTTTCTCAAAAACGAAGCGAAAACGAGGCATATGCCTGAGGACTTTTAGCAGATTTCCCTTAAGGGAAATCAGCTATTGAGGTCGTACTCATGACGCGATTTTCGAAAATTCTCTTCAAATGTCCATCGATCCTACACAGGAGGTGACGAAATTGAGGTCTGTTCAAAATTATATATGCATATATATATATATATATATATATATATATATATATATATATATATTTGTCTGTTAACGCTCAAGCGGTCGCAATTTTTCTTTGATCGTTACGAAACTCGATATTTAACCGTTTTATGTAAAAAGACAGATCAAGTTCGTTAATGGCTGAAATCGGACCAGTGGGAGGGGGGTTTAGAGGGAGGATTTTCGAAAATTCAAAATATCTCCGTTATTATGCAACGGATCGAAAAATTGTATAGAACCAATCTTATTGCAAATTAAATTTACTATAAATATTGTATGTACATTTATTCTCTATCTTGAATATTAACCGAGATATTTGCATTTTTATGAAGTCTGTGGTCGGGTATAGTTCGGATTAGATCGGCCATTTTCGTCAGTACTCGGCTCAGGTAGAAGCTTCTTCTAACCTTACCTGTCGTTTCGTCCTTACCTTCCTTACTTTGTGTGATTTATGCAAATACATTCTGTTCACCCACCCCCCTTCTTTAGTTCTTGTACTACTAAAATTTGAGTTATTAAAATATAAATTATTTTTACAATTCAAACGCCTTTTCAGTTGGGAATTTATTAAAATTAACTGAAAGCTTTCTTATTACCGTTGGTATTTATTCATGGTGGGCTTGTGTTACCAGTATGCAGATTTCTCTATTGTAAAACTTCACATGGAGAAATCTGCTTAGTTTACGCAGCCCCTGCGTGACGGACTTTTTATGTAAGTCTTCACTGTCCTCCAAATTGTCATATTTCCCGTCTCCTGGGCATTATGCATAGATTTCAGTTATTAAGGACAAAATATTAACATAGATTTAAATTAATTTTTCCAGGTGAGGTACATCATAGTTCAAATTGGAATGAATTGTTGAGCATATCAATATTTCTACGCAAATTACTTGCTCCACAGATTGTTATAACCTCCCTTATAACCCCCACTCCCGTTCTAACCTAAAAATTTTAATATAGCTTATAATCATGGAAGAATTAATGCTAATTGACATACCGAGTTTTTTTAAGTTCGGTTTAATCGTTAGCGCCCAATGAAATAGTTGACTCCCGCTTTAGTTTATAGTGTATATCTCGTTTATACTTTATTAAGAGACAAAAATGAATATAACAAAAGTTACTCTAAATAACAAAGTAAACAACTTTTGTTATGTTCATATTTGCCGAAAAACTAATAGAAAACGAAATACCGCTATTTTTAAATTCTGAGCTCCCTTACAACACCCACTCCTGCCCGTTCCTAGAAATGTTGGCATGGCTTGTTGTAATGAAAGCGTTAATGAAATACACAAACCGTTATTTATTTCGGTTGGGTCTTTTGTCCGAAATAAAATTGTTAACTTCCGCTTTATTTTATAGTGTATATCTCGTTTATACTTTGTTAAAAGACAAAAATGAGTATCACAAAAGTTACTCTAAATAACAAAGTAAACAACTTTTGTTATGTTCATATTTGCCGAAAAACTAATAGAAAACGAAATACCGCTATTTTTAAATTCTGAGCTCCCTTACAACACCCACTCCTGCCCGTTCCTAGAAATGTTGGCATGGCTTGTTGTAATGAAAGCGTTAATGAAATACACAAACCGTTATTTATTTCGGTTGGGTCTTTTGTCCGAAATAAAATTGTTAACTTCCGCTTTATTTTATAGTGTATATCTCGTTTATACTTTGTTAAAAGACAAAAATGAGTATCACAAAAGTTACTCTAAAAAACAAAATAAACGACTTTTGTTATGTTCATATTTGCCGAAAAACTAATAAAAAACGAAATACTGCTATTTTTAAATTCAGGCCTCCCTTACAACCCCTACTTCTGCCCGTCCCTAGAAATGTTGGTATGGTTGTTATGATGAAAGCGTTAGTGCTAGTACACATACCGAGTTTTATTTATTTTGGTTGGGTCTTTTGTCCCAAATAAAATTGTTCATTTCCGCTATAGGTTTTAGCGTATATCTCGTTTATAATTCGGTATACGAAAAAAGTGTATATAGCAAAAGCTACTCTAAATAACAAAATAAACAACTTTTGTTATGTTCATATTTGCCGAAAAACCAATAGGAAAAGAAATATGGCTATTTTTAATTTCTGGCTTCCCTTATAACCCCCACACCTGCGTGACGGACTTTTTGTAACTTGTTATGACGACAGTTAGTATTTTGTAAGTTGATATGACGACAGGTAGTGATACATAACAACATTTCACATTCCATTTATTCATTAGTCAAAATTAGAAACAAATACATTTTGTTTAATGATTCAAAAAAATTATTCATTCACTAAATAAACAATTCATAATCACGAAGTTCATCCATGTTTTCGGATTTTTTCACTCCAATAGAGGCCATGAATGTTCAATTGGATTAAGATCCGGTGAATGTGATGGTGTTTGGAGCATTTAGCCAGCTTTATTATCAACCATTCTTTGTTTTTCTTGGCCAATGTTTGGCACCATTATCTTCTTGGAACAAATACTCCCCTCAATTCCCACCTCTTGTACAATTGATTTGTCTCTAAAGTTGTGCTTAATTATTACTGATTGGGAATGTATTTTTTGTGGTAAAGTAAATTCTATACTTTTGGGATCTGAGATCCACGAATGTGTGATAGTGGTGTTTTTATTTCGAGAGCTTTTGAAGCTAAGTAGTCAATTGGAGGCTTACTATTGTTATAAATCCGTGTGAAATCCGTTTCCTTTAAGATTCTATTGTATGACCCTAAAATATTTTCTAATTGGGTTTTTGCAAATGTAAATGTAGATGTTTTCTGTGGTTCGAATATTAAGGGGGATAATTGAATAGTTTCAGTTTGGAGTCTTCAATAAAGCCCCTCCCCCCCCCTACTCCTATTCATATCTTATCTTGTTAACGGTAAGCTGATATATCATCAAACAATCTATTATATTTCAAACTTAAATATAAAATATTGTTTTCATTCTTCTTTTACAATGTGAGATATGTTGGGTGGGACGTTCTCTAGTAAGATTTTACATCTAAAATAAATTATTTATTATCTATACCAGTGGTTCTCAAAAGTGTTGGTGATGGAGCCTTTTTTGAAAGCGAAATAATTGACGGAACCCTTAAATAAAACAAAAATGTCTTATTGTCCATTCTTTATTAATAATCATAAGACGAGTGCAATTTAACTGCTCCTTATTACATAACAAATATACTAATAGAAGAGATAAAAAATCTAATGGGAGGTATGAAACTATTTTTATTTTTTATCAATTGATTGATAGCAGGTTTGTCTGAGAGTATGTTTAAGCCTGATATGAGGTTCGATCTCCAGTCATGCATTGGTTGAGAGGAGGCTTTTCCATAAGTATGTAGTTGGAAACGGGAGACAACATGGATTAGCAAACATTGGTGAGAGGCGAACACTGGCTCCATACTTGTGTCATTTCTAAAAAAGATTCATATATCTTCTTGGACATACTTTAGGGCTTTGCTAGTTGTGTAGAAAACGATTTTGAATCCTTGGCAAGAGTTTCATTTCTGTATTCTGTTCTCCTGGAAAATACGTCTCATCGCGGTCAGATGTTGGACCATTTCTTCAAATACATCATGATGAAACATTTCTTAGTCGTTATCGCTAACAAACCCACTGAGTGCCGTAAAGCTTTCTATTTCTCTCTTACCTACGCAAATAATCTAAAAATCTAATTTTCTTTTGAAGACAGTTATTTTGTTACAGAACTGGAACACTATTATCTGTTTACCTTGTAATAATAAATTTAATTCATTCAGTTTTTGAAATATATCAGCCATAAAAGACAGTCGGAACAACAACGTACTATCATAAAAACAGTCTTTCAAATTAAAAGTAAAATTTGAAAAAAAAAAACAAAAACATTTGTAACTCGGCTCTGAGTTCAAATAGCTTTGTAAACGTTTTAGCCCAAGATAAGCATGACACTTGTGTAGGGAGCAGCTGTGTTTTATGCTTGCTGTCAAAATGACAACAATGGGGAATGTAGTGGTCGTCATTCGATAAAATTAATTATTTCTACCGCTTCATTCACAACTAATTTTAGATTTGACGGCATTTGCTTCACCGCAAGTGCTTCTTAATGAAGGTCCAATAGCTCCAACTACAATAAGGCCTTTTTTTTTATTCGTGACACTGCTCCCGCCGTTTACCCTGTCATCATCTCTACAAATGTTCATGCAATCGTTCCAATTGAGACAGATGATTTTCTTCAACAAATAAATATTTCGTATTAAAAATGTCGACTAGGGGTACACAGTTTCTAAATGTCTGCACATGTTAGCAGGTAGCATGGAATAATAGGAAGCAGGTTTCTACATAAGACACAGAGAGCTGAGCCGTTGGAAGCAAGCCGTTGTTTCTTTATATATCACCTTTGAAACGGTGGAACTTGAGGTCGTTGGATCGCCGTCTTGATCGGGAATCACTTCACACTCGGTGCCTACAGCTTTTCAACATTCCAAGGCGTTTAGATCAACGTTCCATTCTTCTTTATTATTAATGTTAAGTGTGAGACTGGGACACAACTAGATAGCTATCGGCGGCGACCGAAAGGATGTCTCGACCAGACAGTGATTTGGTTCGACATCCGAGTATGGCTCATCTATTCCAGATAGAATATTGAAGTAGTCCATCTCTTGTTGGCTGACTGGCTGCCGGTTTAGATAGGAGCAAAACCAAATATATTTAATTCTCACTTATTATAAACCGGCTCGAAAACTTGTACATAGACAATCTTATTGCAAATCGAATTTTCTATAAATTTTAGTCCCATGCATAGTTTCTGTATCTGGGATATTGGGGCGTATATTGAAGTTATTGTATTGAGTCATTTAAGTCTCTCATATCCAGCTTGAGATGGAGTTTTCCTCCTAAATGAGGCTATAGGCTTAGTATTGACTAGAGCCTAATAAAGGGTGAGGGCTGTAATATATGGGATGTGGCCGCCCTTGAAACATCTGCCGCGCCACCTGAACATGCCCAGCCTAGACAATAACTGTGGGAACTCAACAATGCCTCTTTGTCATATTAATTTAACGGTGAAACAAACCTATTAAAGTGTAGACAATCCGGAAGTGGCTTTTATATAATGCATTACTCCGGCCAGCCATTAAACCAACTATTCCTACCGAAATGAACCATTTTATCCTCGTCACATTTCCAATACTCCACTTCGAGATAGATTATATTTTTAAAGTTTTCAAAATTCGAGGTAGAGAGCCTGGCATAATTTCGTACATTTAGCACTTCTTCACATATATACGAAATTAAGCTCTCTACCACAATTTTAGGAAACATTAAAAAAATCTTTTGTTTATTTATGTATATGATTAATGATGACTTTTTTTTCAACGCCTAACTATTTAAACGAAACCCTTATAAAATTATTGTAAGTCTTGGAGGTGGGCTCAGATCAAGTTAAAAATACACAATTTAAAAAACAAAAAAAAAAACATATTTTGATAATAGCCTTAAATAAGACTTTTCGAGAGATTTTGTCTTCTTGCTGAATGTAAAATGAGGAGTAGAGGTTGAAGAAAGAATGGATCTATTAACAATTTGGCAAATATTTCGCTAAATGTTCCACATACTCAGATAAATGCATACAACAAAATTTAGAGAAAATTCAAATTTCAATAAGATCGCTTATATAACATTTTTATATCCGACTTAAATAATGAAGATATTTCGAATTTCGAAACCCCCATAATTCCTCCTCCCATTTCAACCATTAACCAATATGATCTTTAGTTAACGGTTAAATAGATGCGGTATGGATCAAGTAAACATTTTCCTGTCAAAATCTGTCATGGAGGGTGGGGGGGGGCGATCTCAGCCATTAACCAATATGATCTTTAGTTAACGGTTAAATAGATGCGGTATGGATCAAGTAAACATTTTCCTGTCAAAATCTGTCATGGAGGGTGGGGGGGGGGCGATCTCAGCCATTAACCAATATGATCTTTAGTTAACGGTTAAATAGATGCGGTATGGATCAAGTAAACATTTTCCTGTCAAAATCTGTCATGGAGGGTGGGGGGGGGGCGATCTCAGCCATTAACCAATATGATCTTTAGTTAACGGTTAAATAGATGCGGTATGGATCAAGTAAACATTTTCCTGTCAAAATCTGTCATGGAGGGTGGGGGGGGGGGCGATCTCAGCCGTTAACCAATATGATCTTTAGTTAACGGTTAAATAGATGCGGTATGGATCAAGTAAACATTTTCCTGTCAAAATCTGTCATGGAGGGTGGGGGGGGGGGCGATCTCAGCCATTAACCAATATGATCTTTAGTTAACGGTTAAATAGATGCGGTATGGATCAAGTAAACATTTTCCTGTCAAAATCTGTCATGGAGGGTGGGGGGGGGGCGATCTCAGCCATTAACCAATATGATCTTTAGTTTTATTAACTTTAAATCGAGTGAATGGTCAAACCAATATTATGACTTGGGTGATAACAAAAAATACATACATACATATACCATGGGATGTGCGCGTGTGTGTGCGTGCGTGTGTGTGGGCATGTGTGTGCGTGCGTGTTGTGCGCGTGTGTGCATGCGTGCGTGTGTGCATGCGTGCGTGTGTGCGTGCGTGTGTGCGTATGCATGCGTGCGTGTGCGTGTGTGTGTGGCGTGCGTGTGCGTGCGTGTGTGCGTATGCATGCGTGCGTGTGCGTGTGTGTGTGGCGTGCGTGTGCGTGTGTGTGTGCGTATGCATGCGTGCGTGTGCGTGTGTGTGTGGCGTGCGTGTGCGTGTGTGTGTGCGTATGCATGCGTGCGTGTGCGTGTGTGTGTGGCGTGCGTGTGCGTGCGTGTGTGCGTATGCATGCGTGTGTGTGCGTGGTTGTGTTGCGTGCGTGTGCGTGGGTGTGTGCGTCTGCTTGGGTGGGGGTGCGTGTGTGTGTGGCGTGCGTGTGCGTGCGTGTGTGCGTATGCATGCGTGCGTGTGCGTGTGTGTGTGGCGTGCGTGTGCGTGTGTGTGTGCGTATGCATGCGTGCGTGTGCGTGTGTGTGTGGCGTGCGTGTGCGTGTGTGTGTGCGGATGCCTGCGTGCGTGTGCGTGTGTGTGTGGCGTGCGTGTGCGTGCGTGTGTGCGTATGCATGCGTGCGTGTGCGTGTGTGTGTGGCGTGCGTGTGCGTGCGTGTGTGCGTATGCATGCGTGCGTGTGCGTGTGTGTGTGGCGTGCGTGTGCGTGCGTGTGTGCGTATGCATGCGTGCGTGTGCGTGTGTGTGTGGCGTGCGTGTGCGTGTGTGTGTGTGCATGCGTGCGTGTGTGTGAGCTTGTGTGTGTGTGCGTGTGCGTGTGTGTGTGTGTGTGCATGCTTGCGCGTGTGTGTGTGTGTCTGTGCCTGTGTACACACTTATCAAAGGATATTTGAATATATGTTTGAAATGTTGGACGACGAGTAAAATGAAGTTAAGAGAAATTTGCTTAAAAAAGATGCTACTCTGCGATTAGTTTAGTTAGATAAAAATGTCTTTACGAACAATTGCTAAACATTAGTTTATCAGCTAACGATAGTAATATCATATTTTATAGAGATATTTATAGGTGTCCTTGAAGCCAATTTGCACAAGAGCGTTAATAGGCCAATATATATAGTTATTTATAATATATTGATTTTTTGGTTGGATAATAATGGCTGGGCAGGAGCTGGAATAATCACCTCTTGAAGGCAAAGTCAATATTTGAACCTGATTACAATTCAGTGATAAAATAATAAATATTTTGGGAGAAATAAAATTATATCAAAATTTAAACTTCTCTTAATACATCCTCCCACCTTCCCCAATCAAGCTAGATTGGGTAAACATTAATTTATATTGAACAAAAATTGATCGACAATAATATTTATTTATTTCTATATCGTTATGTGTGTTGATAAACTGGCAAAAGGAATATTTCTTCATTTATAAATTTAGTTGTTGGAATTGTGAGTTGCTTGTGGGAATATTACTTTATTAAGATAGAGATAGTAGTATGAGTACTAGGGAATTGGTAGGAATAAGAAGGCTCCATACTGTGGCTCCATAATGGTTTGGTTCCCCTCCCCCTCAACTACCAACAACCACTCCACAATTACTAAGCTTTTAACAGATTTTCTAAAACTCCATTTTTCACGCACTACTTTCGAAACTTTTCATCTATCTTTCAATTCTAGATGACAAAATCTTCAGCTACATACATTTTTATGGCAATGCATGTCTATATATAAATATATATATATATATATATATATATATATATATATATATATATTGTTACGTTTTTATTACAAAACCAGTAATAAACGTTGTTAATATGAGTTCTTTTGGATTGCAAAAATTAAACACGCACAAGTCTCACAGTTTATCACTGCACAATTTATTTTCACAATGCACAATATTCTTGGTTAACTATTACTACTCACAGTATTACACTGATAGTGTCCCTGTTCTTCAGATTTCACAGTCCAATAATTCACTCACGGTCACTGAACTTCACATAAAACGACGGCACTGCACTGTCGTTTACTTTGCGGCACTGCACTGTCTTAAACACGGTACTCAACTGTTGCTTACAGACACGGCACAACACTTTTCTTCACGGCACAACACTTTACCGCACTGCACTAAGTCGCGCTGTAGCGCTGAACATCCCTCGAAGACCGTCGAGCAACCCCTGCACTGTGGGGTGCTGTGAGAGTCCCTTGTATATACCTGTAGAAGGGCCTAGCCAAGGAAAGGTCCAGAACTTCCTGGAAGGCCTTAATTAGATTCTGCCGGCGGCCCTACTTAGAATGGCCCTAATTAGCTTTGCCCGTTCTACTAGTCTTTGTTCCTCCTTTCACGCGGCTCTCTCTTTGTGTATTCGCCCACTCATCCGATTCTCGCAACAATATATATATATATATATATATATATATATATATATATATATATATATATATAAAAAAAATTGTAACCTCTGCCTGTACATTGATTTTTTTTTCTCGAAATTTTAAGATACTCTTTCGTTTCACATGTCATAGACACCATAACTGCATTTTGTTTCTTTCGTGTATGTTTGTTTGTTACCTTTTCACGCATAAACGGCTGAACCGAATTTTATGAAACTTGGTATGTATATTACTACTAACCCAACTTAGCCTAAAAGGCTACATTAATATTCTCTGGGACGAACAGGAGTAAGGGTGGCCTGAAATTAAAAATAGCCATATTTCGTTTCATATTGGTTTTACGGCAATATGAAATTAACAAAAGCTGTTTTTTTTGTTATTTAGAGTATCTTGTGTTATATGCACTTTTTTCGTATACCGAATTATAAACAAGATATAGGCTAAACCCTATAGCAGAAGCGAACTATTTTATTTGGCACAAAAGACTCAACTGAACTAAATAAAACTCGGTATGTGTATTAGCACTAACGCCTTCATTATAATAAGCCATACCAACATTTCTAGGGACGGGCCGGAGTAGGGGTTGTAAGGGAGGTCTGAATTTAAAAATAGCAGTATTTCGTTTTCTATTGGGTTCTCTGCAAATATGCACATGACAAAAGTAACTTTTGTTATAAACGTGATGTACACTAAAAAGTATAGTGGGAACCAACAATTTTATTGGGCCCTAACAATTCAACCAAACCTAACAAAATTCGGTACGTCAATTAGCATTAATTATTCCATGATTATAAGCTATATTAAAATTTTTAGGTTCGAACGGGAGTGGGGGTTATAAGGGATGCCTGAAATACAAATTCCCGATATTTCATTGTCTATTTGTTTTTCGACAAACATGCACAAACAAAAGTTGTTTACTTTGTTATTTATGTGTTATTGAAGCAAGTAATTTGCGTAGAAATATTGATATGATCAACATTTCTTCTATGCATAATGCACAGGAGACGGCAAATATGACTATATGGAGGACAGCGAAGTCTTTCATGAAAGAATAATTTTATTATTAACAAATCCACAGCAACGATGATTATAAACCGTAAACACTGGGTTGGGTAAATGTCAAAATAGTGTGGAGAGTAAAGCCTTGCCAAAAAAATGCCATCACCATTCAGCCTTAATGAATTCCCGGGCGAGGCCGGGTATCTGAGCTAGTATGTATATATATATATATATATATATATATATATATATATATATATATATACCAGGTAAGGAAATTATTAGAGGTGGAATGATGATGGTATTTTATTTTGGCAGGGCTTCAATGTGAACAACTACACTTCTGGGTGGGAGAACCGTCTGGGAGAATTTTTTCCCGTGAGTGTCAGGCAGGGGACTTATAGGATAGAAATTTTAGTTTTTTAAGAATAAATAAAAATAAGTCCCTCTTCACTGTTTGGCACACCGTGAATAATTTAAATCATACATTAAAGCACTAACCCACATACGGAGTTTCATTGAGTAAGGTTTTGTTTTTTATGTCCTTTAAAATTGTTTACGTACGCTAGAGTTTTTAGTGTATAATATACTCTATATTATCTTGTTTATCAAGATATTATCTTGTTTATGTGTTACAAATTTCTTGTGAAATGTATTTTTTTGCTCACATTTAATATTATGCATATATATTATGCTCGGATTGGTTTTTGACAGGAAATTTGTACACTATAGATGAATTTAATTATAGCAAATGCTACCCATGATTATGATCTGAAATATTCACGGTGTGCCAAAGAGTGGAGAGAAATTGATTAGGGACTAATTTTCATTTATTCTTCCAAACTAAAATATCTATTCTATAAGTCCTCTACCTGACTCTTAGGGGAAACCATTAGCCCAGACGGGAAGTGTAGTTGTACACATTGTTCCGCGCTCAATAAAAAATACATATATATATATATATATATATATATATATATATATATATATATATAAATATATATATTAGCTAAGGTACCAGGCTTCGCTCGGGAAATCATTAGAGGTTGAATGAAGGATTTTCATTTTGGCAATGCTTCATTCTCTACATCAACACTTCCCGTCTGGGGTTATAGTTTGCCCGTGGGGGTTAGGCAGGGGACTTATAGACTAGATATTTTAGTTTTGAAGAGTAAATGAAAAGTCCCATCTCCATTTTTTGATACACCGTTAATAATTTAAATCATAATCATGGATAGCGTTTATTAGCGTTAAATATTATCTATAATGTACAGTAAATTTGGGTAGAGTGCAATTCCATCATTTCAAAGGAAATAAGTTAAACAAATTAACTGTGTTAGCCTCCCGACAACTTCCGCTCCCGCTTCAGCATCAACATTGCTATACCTAAATTATTTATTTAAAACATTAAACAAAATTTTTTCTAGTAATTTATATACCTGATGTAAATAAATAACAGTGATGCCCTAAAAATAATTTATATTCTAAAATCGAGGTGAGGAAAAGATATTGTATCCCTCCCTGCAAACTCAGCATATAGAGTTTAAACGCATCTTGTCTTTTGTTATAATAACATTACCAAGTAGCGTTTAATAGTTATAGATAGTACATAGACATTTTAATATCGTCAACGTATCGGTGGAAATAAGATAATATATACAGCAATTAAAGAATTTGATTCCGCACAACTTCCGCTATCACACGATGTGTGAATTCAGCATGACTTTGTTAATGCTCAATACAAATTAAATAATCGACATAATCTTACAGTTTAAATTTATATTGTAAATAAATAATGAAGTTATTTTATAATTAAAATAAATAACAATTGAGAATGGATATTTGTAGCCTCCCTAATCCAAATCACAGTTAGAACAATCCTGAAGTCTGAAAACATAACCTGATTTGCCGTAATTTTCCTATATTACAAACAGTTTAATCAGTAATAATGAAAAATTGTTCACTCTCGCTATAAGGTTTAGTGTATATCTCATTTATACTTTGTTATACGATAAAATTCACTTGAAGTAACAAAATAAACAACTTTTGTCATGTGCATATTTGTAGAAAAACCAATAGAAAACGAAATACCGCTATTTTTAATTTCAGGCCTCCCTTACAACCCCCACTCTTGCCCGTTCCTATAAATGTTGGTATGGCTTATTATAATGAAGACGTTAGTGCTAATACACATACCGAGTTTTATTTAGTTCGGCTGAGTCTTTTGTGCTAAAAAAATTGTTCAATACGGCTATCATTTTTAGCGTATAACGTATTTATACTTCGGTACACGACGAAAGTGAATATAACAAAAGTTACTCTAAATAACAAAATAAACTACTTTTGTAATGTGCATATTTGCAGAAAAACCAATAGAAAACGAAATACCGCTATTTTTAATTTCAGGCCTCCCTTAAACCCCCACTCCTGCCCGTCCCTAGAAATGTTGGTATGGCTTATGATAATGAAAACGCTAATACACATACCGAGTTTTATTTAGTTCGGCTGAGTCTCTTGTGCCAAATAAACTTGTTGACGCCCGCTAGAGAGTTTAGCGTATAACGCATTTACTCTTCGGTATACGACGAAAGTGTATATAACCAACGTTCCTCTAAATAACAAAATAAACAACTTATTATGTGTATATTTGCCAAAAAACCAATAGGAAACGAAAAATCGCTATTTTTAATTTTTAATTTATCTGTGCGCAGGATCTATTGCCTTAAACATACAACAATCTCCACATAAATATCGAGTTGTGGTGCAAGATAAATGCTAGTCTCTTGATAATTGTCCTGCTTAAAGTGTTCCTTTAGAAGGAAGAGTAGTGGCGTATCGTGGAGACACTATTGAGCCCTTCTATTCGAGTCCTTCTTGTGGCGTCGACCAACGATTCTCACGTAGATACAGACCTATATCGATGAACATATTCCAATTAGAGTGTGGATGTTGGGGACTAGGTAGAGGAAAACGGAAGTGAGGCAAGGATTGTAATTAGGAGGGTGTAGCCGGAGTTGGAAGAGGAGGGAATTGCCTTAAACAAATTGTGCGGTGGGGCGGGGGGGGGGGGGTTTCGATCGGGGATCCATGGCAACGCCCTCCCCCTCCAGTTTCGGCTCTCAGCACACCAGACCCCCCACCCGCCACTCACTCTATCGACTAGCAGCCGGCCCCTACAGTCACATCTTGATAAATCATTCATCAACTCATTCTAACCCATAAATAACTCGGTTCACCCATTCCTCAGAGGAGTATGAGAAAATATCCGTCAGCGATGAGAAGCCCCTTGGTTTGATGGTGAATGTAAGGTTCTCAGCAATGAAAGGGATAATGCGTTGGCTGAGAATGGTCCAAAACGAATAGCCAAATACCTACAACAAGTTGAGAAGTGTCCTCGTGATAGCTCTCAAATGCAAACACGCAACCCTCAGCTACCTTCTCTATTCACCAGCAGAGGGCAGGACAGTGAAATGTTGAAACTGACTCTGAACCAATAATATCGCTCCACGGAATCACGAAATACCTACAAAGAATACAACAAAAAGTGTCCTGGAGGTAATTCGACAAGGCTCACGAGTTTCGGAGGAAAATAAGATCCTATATTCACATAATGTTTGGTCTAGGAATAAGGTGGAATGTGACATTAGAGAGGCTATGATTAGATGGTTCGTCCGATTGAAGATCGTCTCACCCTCAGCTGATTCCTTTCACCAGCAAGCTCATTCTATCTAGCGGTGGGCGGTGTTAGTAAATGGTTACCGACTCATGTAACCCAGAAATAACACATTAAATATGCCAGTGAACCCGTTAATGGGCCACTAGTCATAGCAACATCCTTCCTACAACATATCGACAAGGAGTATCAACTACCGTTGATATCCTGTGTTTGGGAGACTCCACGATCGGTCCTGTCAATGGAAACATTACATGAATGCAGAAGAAGCTGATTGAGATTGTAGGAATGCGAACATTGTTGAAAACGCCCTTGGTTTGATTGTGAATGTAAGGATCCAAGTTATGAGTGTGATAACGTTTGTCATTTGTTAACGTCAACTTTACTCTACTAAGGCTACGATTCTACAGGCTGCCACCCTTTTCTTCTTTTAGAGAGGGATAATGTTCCACTAAGAATAATCTAAACGGAACCAGATAATACCTATATAACACATACTCTGAAAAAAAAGTGCTAAAAGACTAGTAATTCGTAATTAGAAGAGAGGAATTAAAAAGAAGGAAACTCGAAAAATGCAGGAGCATTGACAATTTCCGTTCAGTATTGAGTCAGCTGACGGAATTCAGTAAAGGAAAAGTCTGGAACCTTCTCATAGGGAATGATCAAATCGAGTGGGGTGGGCCCTAGTACTTACTTAAAAGAGATGATTAATTCTGGGACGATTGAATAGTGTCCAATCCGATAGATCAAACCTACAACAAGCAGGGCAAAGAAGAATATGACTCATCTAGTAGAGATAAGGCCGTTAAGATAGTTTTGCAACAAAAGAAAAAAAAAAGAGGAAGTATAAGGGATGATATGGGAAATATAAATGAATGACAAATACCAGGAGAAGGGGGAGTTCGGGTTACTGTCACATAACAAAGTAAATAAATGTAAATCAGAGAATTATAGACGAATAATGTTCTCGCCAACGGTGACAAGATACCCTTTGTAGCTATTTGTGAATGGAGAGAGAAAATGAACAATACTTGGATTGGTTTCCCCTAGACAACTAATCACCAATTGTGAAAAAAGATCCACCGGCATATGACAGTATGGACTACATGACGCTGGTAGAGTCAGTAGGAATAGTTAGGAGTAGGAAGGTAATCTGATTGCCGAGGTTGACAGTGAAACATCCAATTTGTAGACGGGATCATTGATAACACCGACGTAAGGACATACTAAACTGCATTGTTCAACATCCCATTCCATCAAGCCCCCCCCCCCCATCTTATATAACAGGTACATAGAGCATATGGCCGAAAAGTGTTGAGTATAAGGGGAACTGTTGGGACAAACAAGGCAGGTCACTATGGCCCCCAACCGCTATCCAATTCGAACACTGGAACAGAGCGACTGGCAACACATATATCACGACCATTAACAAGGACTGCTTTGGCTACCTTCAAACAATCAAAACAACCAATTTTCCACATACTTTATACATCTTTTTAGCAGATTACCCTTAAGGAAAATCAGCTATTGAGGTCGGACTCATGACGCGACTTTCGAAAAATTTCTTCAAATGTCCATCGATCCTACCCAGGAGATGACGAAAATTAGGTCCGTCACAATTATATATCTATATATATATATATATATATATATATATATATATATATATATATATATATAATTGTAACCTCTGTCTGTACATTGATTTTTTTCGCGAAATTTCACTATAACATTTCGTAAGATTTCGATTCACACGTCATAGACACCATAACTACATTTTGTTTCTTTCGTGTCTGTTTGTTTATTTGTTTGTTACCTTTTCACGCATAAACGGCTGAACCGAATTTTATGAAACTTGGTATGTATATTACTACTAGCCCAACTTAGACTATAGGCTATATTAATATTCTCTAAGACGAACAGGAGTGGGGGTTATAAGGGAGGCCTGAAATTAAAATAGCGATATTTCGTTTCCTATTGATTTTTCAGCAAATATGCACATAACAAAAGTTGTTAATTTTGTAATTTAGAGTAACTTTTGTTATATGCACTTTTCCCGTATACGGAAGTATAAATGAGTTATACGCTAAAAACTATAGCGGGAGTCCACAATTTTATTTGGCACAAAAGACTCAATCGAACTAAACAAAACTCGCTATGTAAATTAATACTAACGATTTCTTTATAATAGACCAATATGAGGTAGGCAGGGAAGCGGCAGAACTGATAGGACAAAGCAAGTAGCTCGACACCTAGCCTCAGTGCTGCCAAATCCTTTAGGATATCAATTCTGTAATACATTAAATTATATTAACAAATCAGATTACATTATCTTCACAATACGAAAACGGTTCGATCGAATATTTTTCACGTTCTAATTAAATAATGTATTATATACACTTAGAGAAAACCGGCGTTTCTCATGAATTAATGTTTGGGATAAGAGAAGGGGGGGGGCAGTATACTTTATTTGGTGCAACTGTTGCTGGCGTTAAAAAATAACATAGTTTTGAATTATTAAGGATAACATTTTAACATGGATTTGAATTAACTTATCCAGGTGAGGTACCGGGTAGTTCATATTGGAATGAATTGTTGAGCATATCAATATTTCTACACAAATTACTTGCTTCATACCTTATTTTACAAAAAAAAAAAAATTATAAAATAAAAGTTAAACTAATTATATAATAAAACATAATATAATAAAAAGTAAACAGCTTTTGTTATGTGCACGATTGCCAAAAAATAAGAAGAAGATGAAATATCACGAGTTTTTATTTCAGGCCTCTCTTGTAACCCCCACTCCCGCCTGAACCTAAAAATTTTAATATAGCTTATAATCTTGGGAGAATTAATGCTAATTGACATACCGAGTTTTATTAAGTTCGGTTCAGTCGTTAGTGCCCAATAAAATAGTTGGCTCCCACTTTAGTTTTTTGTGTATATGACGTTTATACGTTGTTATAAACAAAAGAGAATATAACAAAATTTACTTGAAATAACAAAATAAACAACTTTTGTCATGTGCATATTTGTCGAAAAACCAATAGGAAACGAAATATCGCTATTTTTAATTTCAGGCCTCCCTTATAACCCCCACTCCTGCCCGTCCCTACAAATGTTGGTATGGCTTATTATAAGGAAAGCATTAGTACTAATACACATACCGAGTTTTATTTATTTCGGTTGGGTCTTTTGTCCCAAATAAAATTGTTCACTTCCGCTATAGGTTTTAGCGTATATCTCGTTTATAATTCGGTATACGAAAAAAGTATATAGAACATACGTTACTCTAAATAAGAAAATAAACAACTTTTGTTATGTGCATATTTGCCAAAAAACCAATAGGAAACGAAATATTGCTATTTTTAATTTCATGCTTCCCCTTAACCCCCACTCCTGTTCATCCAGGGGATATTAATATAGCCTAAAATCTAAGTTGGGTTAGTAGTAATATACATACCAAGTTTCATAAAATTCGGTTCAGCCGTTTATGCGTGAAAAGGTAACAAACAAACAAACATACACGAAAGAAACAAAATGCAGTTATGGTGTCTATGACATGTGAAACGAAAAGTTATCGTGAAATTTCGCGAAAAAATCAATGTACAGACACAGGTTAAAATTGTATCTATATATATATATATATATATATATATATATATATATATATATAAAATTGTAACCTCTGTCTGTACATTGATTTTTTTCGCGAAATTTCACTATAACATTTCGTTTCACATGTCATAGACACCATAACTGCATTTTGTTTCTTTGGTGTCTGTTTGTTTATTTGTTTGTTTGTTTGTTTATTTGTTTGTTACCTTTTCACGCAATATGAACATAACAAAAGTTTTTTATTTTGTTATTTAGAGTAAGTTTTGATATATACACTTTTGTCGTCCCCAAAGTCTTGCAATATGGATACCATCATTAGTCAGTCAACAATGATTTCCCGGGCATCGCCGGGTACCTTAGCTAGTACATATATATATAAAACAAAAGCTTTTTCTTTTGTTATTTAAAGTAACGTTTGTTACATTCACTTTTGTTTTATAACAATTTATAAACGAGATATACACTAAAAACCAAGGCGGGAGCCGACAGTTTTATTGGGCTCTAACATTGAACGGAACTTAACAAAACTCGGTATGTGAATTAGCACTAACTCCTCCATGATAATAAGCTGCACCAACATTTCTAGGGACGAGCAGGAGTGGGGGTTGTAAGAAAAGCCTGAAATTAAAAATAGTGGTATTTTGTTTTCTTTTGTTTTTTGGCAAATATACACATGACCAAAGGTTTTTTTTATTATGTTATTTAGAGTAACTTTTGTTATATTCTGTTTTGTCGTATACCTAAGTATAAATGCGATAGACGCTAAAACTTATTATTTGGCACAAAAGACTCACCCGAACTAAACCAAACTCGGTACGTGAATTAGCCTTAATTCTTCCATGATTATAAGCTATATTATAATTTTTAGGTTATAACGGGAGTGTAGGTTAAGAGGGAGACCTGAAATAAAAATTCGCGATATTTCATTTCGTATTGCTTTTTTTGGAAAACATTCAAATAACAGGTGTTTATTTTGTTGTTTAGACTAACTTTTGTTGTATAACGAACCATAACCGAGTGTTATAATAAAGGCATATAATGACAGATGTTATCTTCTTAGACTTTTTGATAGATAGATCTATGTGTGATATGGATTAGGGAAGTTATAAATCTCCGCCCTTAACCTGCTCATTTGTTATTTATTTTAATTAAAAAATAACTTCGTTTTTTATTTCCATTAAAAATCTAAAACATAAGAGCATTTGGATTATTCAATTTACATAGTGTATTACTTAAAGAAAACGTGGCTGAATTCGCACGTGTGAAAGCGGAAGTTGTGCGGAATTTAACTCTTGAATTGTGGTATATATTATCCTCTTCCTCCGATATGTTGACAATATTAAAATGACCATGTACTATCCATAACTATTAAACGTTACCTGGTATTGTCATTATAACAAAAGACAATATGGGTTTAAACTCATTGTAATTTGAAGTTGAGGGGGGGATTGCTACAATCTCTTTCCCACCCTCGCTTTTACAACCGAACTAAACCAAACTCGGCATGTGAATTAGCAAAAATTCTTAAACGATTATGAGCTATATTAAATCTTTTAGGTTCCAACGGGAGGGGTGGGGGTTATAAGAGAAGCCTCAAATAAAAATTCGCAGTATATAACATTTTCTGTTCGGTTTCAGTCACTGTTGGTCTTTGTACAGTATCAAGGGAAAGGAAGTTTAATTCAAACATAGTTTGGCGGACAGAATACTTTCTATGATTATGAATTATATATAAAAAAAACTACAAGCACAGGAGACGGAAAATATAAAAATAATGTGGACAGTGAAGCCTTACATAACAAATAATTTTATTATTAACAAACCCAAAGCAATGACGGGTATACATCGGGAAATATTTAAATAGTGTGACAAGTAAAGGCTAGCCAAAAAAAATACTATCATTATTAAAACTCAAATAAATACCCCAGCGAAGTTGTGTACCTTAGCTAGTATGTATATATATATATATATATATATATATATATATATATATATATATACTACTAGCTAAGGTACCCGGCTTCGCCCGGGAATTCATTTGAGGCTAAATGGTGATGGTATTTTTTTGGCAAGGCTTTACTTTGCACGTTATTTTGACATTTCCCATTCCCAGTGTTTAGGGTTTATACCCGTCGTTGCTGTGGATTTTTTAATAATAAAACTAATTTTTTATCTAAGACTTCACTGTCCTCCATATTGTCGTATTTGGGACAAAATACCCAACCGAAATAAATAAAACTCGTTATGTGTATTAAAACTAATCACTTTCATTATAACAAGCCATACCAACATTTCTAGGGACGGGCAGGAGTGGGGGTTATAAGGGAGGGCTGAAAATAAAAATAGCAATATTTCGTTTCCTAATGCATTTTTGGCAATTATGCACATAACAAAAGTTTTTATTTATTATTAAGTATTTTATTAGTATATTAAGTTATTTAGAGTAACTTATATTATATACACTTTTTTCGTATACCGAATTATAAACGAGATATACGCTAAAACCTATAGCGGAAGTGAACAATTTTATTTGGGACAAAAGACCCAACCGTGTACCTTAGCTAATATATATATATATATATATATATATATATATATATATATATATATATATATATATATTAGCTAAGGTACACGACTTCGCTCGGGAATTCATTTGAGTTTTAATGATGATAGTATTTTTTTTGGCTAGCCTTTACTTGTCACACTATTTAAATATTTCCCGATGTATACCCGTCATTGCTTTGGGTTTGTTAATAATAAAATTATTTGTTATGTAAGGCTTCACTGTCCACATTATTTTTATATTTTCCGTCTCCTGTGCTTGTAGTTTTTTTTATATATAATTCATAATCATAGAAAGTATTCTGTCCGCCAAACTATGTTTGAATTAAACTTCCTTTCCCTTGATACGGTACAAAGACCAACAGTGACTGAAAACCGAACAGAAAATGTTATTTACTGCGAATATTTATTTTAGGCTTCTCTTATAACCCCCACCCCTCCCGTTGGAACCTAAAAGATTTAATATAGCTCATAATCGTTTAAGAATTTTTGCTAATTCACATGCCGAGTTTGGTTTAGTTCGGTTGTAAAAGCGAGGGTGGGAAAGAGATTGTAGCAATCCCCCCCTCAACTTCAAATTACATTGAGTTTAAACCCATATTGTCTTTTGTTATAATGACAATACCAGGTAACGTTTAATAGTTATGGATAGTACATGGTCATTTTAATATTGTCAACATATCGGAGGAAGAGGATAATATATACCACAATTCAAGAGTTAAATTCCGCACAACTTCCGCTTTCACACGTGCGAATTCAGCCACGTTTTCTTTAAGTAATACACTATGTAAATTGAATAATCCAAATGCTCTTATGTTTTAGATTTTTAATGGAAATAAAAAACGAAGTTATTTTTTAATTAAAATAAATAACAAATGAGCAGGTTAAGGGCGGAGATTTATAACTTCCCTAATCCGAATCACACATAGATCTATCTATCAAAAAGTCTAAGAAGATAACATCTGTCATTATATGCCTTTATTATAACACTCGGTTATGGTTCGTTATACAACAAAAGTTAGTCTAAATAACAAAATAAACACCTGTTATTTGAATGTTTTCCAAAAAAACCAATACGAAATGAAATATCGCGAATTTTTATTTCAGGCCTCCCTCATAACCTACACTCCCGTTATAACCTAAAAATTATAATATAGCTTATAATCATGGAAGAATTAAGGCTAATTCACGTACCGAGTTTGGTTTAGTTCGGGTGAGTCTTTTGTGCCAAATAATAAGTTTTAGCGTCTATCGCATTTATACTTAGGTATACGACAAAAGAGAATATAACAAAAGTTACTCTAAATAACAAAATAAAAAAAAGTCCGTCACGCAGGGGCTGCGTAAACTAAGCAGATTTCCCAAGTGAAGTTTTACAATAGAGAAATCTGCCTAATATCAGGTGTAGTAGTAAGTAAACCCATTCACGAGAGACACCTATTCAGGAGTTACAGAAACGGCCGCCAGAGCTCTCGGCGGAAAGGCCGAACATAGCCGACCACACGCAGAATACAAATGCAAATATCTTGGTTAATATTCAAGATACAGAATAAATGTATAGAACAATATTTATAGTAAATTGAATTTGCAATAAGATTCATTCTATACAATTTATCCGACGCATAATAACGGAGATATTTCGACTTTTCGAAAATCCTCCCTCTAACCCCCCCCCTTCCCACTGGTCCCATTTCAGACATTAACGAACTTGATCTTCCTTTTTACATAAAATGATTAAATTCCGAGTTTGGTAACGATCAAACAAAAATTGCGACCGCTAGAGCGGTAACAGACAAATATATATATATATATATATATATATATAGATATATCTATACAGTTTTGAACGGACTTCATTTTCGTCATCTACTAGGTAGGATCGATGGACATTTGAAGAAAAATGTCGAAAATTCCGTCATGAGTACAGCCTCAATAGCTGATTTCCCTCAAGGGAAATCTGCTAAAACCTTTGGACATGTGTATATTTGCCAAAAAAACAAAAGAAAACAAAATACCACTATTTTTAATTTCAGGCTTTTCTTACTACCCCCACTCCTGCTCGTCCCTAGAAATGTTGGTGGAGCTTATTATCATGGAGGAGTTAGTGCTAATTCATATACCGAGTTTGGTTTAGTTCGGTTGAGTCTTTTGAGCCAAATAAAATTGTCGTTAGTGTATATTTCGATTATACTTTGTCATACAACAAAATTGAATATAAAAAAAGTTACTTTAAATAACAAAATAAACAACTTTTGCCATGTGCATATTTGCCGAGAAACCAATAGAAAACGAAATATCAATATTTTTAATTTCAGGCCTCAGGGCTCCCTTACAACCCCCACTCCTGCTCCTCCCTAGAAATGTTGGTACCGCTTATTATCACGGAGGAGTTAGTGCTAACACACATACCGAGTTTTGTTAAGTTCCGTTCAATGTTAGAGCGCAATAAAACTGTCGGCTCCCGCCTTGGTTTTTAGTGTATATCTCGTTTATAAATTGTTATAAAACAAAAGTGAATGTAACAAACGTTACTTTAAATAACAAAATAAACAGCTTTTGTTTTATATATATATATATATATATAAAACAGCTTTTGTTTTATATATATATATATATATATATATATATATATATATATATATATATACTAGCTCAGATACCCGGCTTCGCCCGGGAATTCATTTGAGGCTGAATGGTGATGGTATTTTTTAGCTGGCTTTACATTGCACAATATTTTGACATTTACCTGTCCCAGTGTTTAGGATTGATACCCGTCGTTGCCGTGGATTTGCTAATAATAGAATATTTGTTCGATAAGGCTTCACTGTCTTCGATATTTTTATATTTCCCGTTTCATATACATGTAAATATGGTGAATTTTTATTTCAGGCCTCCCTTATAACCCCCCTCCCGTTTGAACCTAAAAATTTTAATATAACTTATAATCATGGAAGAATTAATGCTAATTGACATACCGAGCTTTGTTAAGTTCGGTTCAGCCGTTAGTGCCCAATAAAATTGTTGGCTCCCGCTAAAGTTTTAACGTATAACTCATTTATACTTAGGTATACGACAAAAGTGTATATAACAAAAGTTACTCCAAATAACAAAATAAACAACTTTTGTTATGTTTATATTTGCGGAAAAAGCAATAGGAAGCGAAATATCGCTATTTTTAATTTCAGGCTTCCCATATAATACCCACTCCTGCCCGTCCATAGAAATGTTGGTATGGCTTATTATAATGAAGGTCTCACTGCTAATACACATACCGAGTTTTAATTAGTTCGGTTGAGTCTTTTGGCAAATAATATTGTTGACTCCCGCTATAATTTTTAGCGTATAACGCATTTAAACTTCGGTATACGACAAAAGTGTATATAACAAAAGTTACTCTAAATAATAAAATAAATAACTTTTGTTATGTGCATATTTGCCGAAAAAACAATAGGAAACGAAATATAGCTATTTTTAATTTCAGGCCTCCCTTATAACCCCCACTCCTCTTCGTCTTAGAGAATATTAGTATAGCCTAAAGTCTAAGTTGGGCTAGTAGTAATATACATACCAAGTTTCATAAAATTCGGTTCAGCCGTTTATGCGTAAAAAGGTAACAAAAAAACAAACAAACAAACAAACAAACATACACGAAAGAAACAAAATGCAGTTATGGTGTCTATGACATGTGAAACGAAAAGTTATCGTGAAATTTCGCAAAAAAAATCAATGTACAGACAGAGGTTACAATTATATATATATATATATATATATATATATATATATATATATATATATATGTATATATATACTAGCTAAGGCCGGGTGGCGATGCCCGGGAAATCATTGTTGACTGACTAATGATGGTATCCTTATTGCAAGACTTCAATGTGTACAAGTACACTTCACTCCACGAAGTAATGTTTTTCCGAAATAGCCAATCCTAAAGGGTAAATTTTGGGTATTAATAGAATAGAAATTTTAGTTATGAAGAATAAATAAAAATGTGTTCCTAATCTATCCCTCTACACATTTTGACTCACCGTTTTCGAATAATTCAAATCATAATCATGAATAGCATTTATTACAATTAAATATCATATATAATGGACATATTTCCTTTCAAAAACCAATCAGAGCAGATATAGTTTAAACATAGTTTAGCACGTAAGGTCATATTCATAATAGTAGATCTCAGTGGAAATCACTTCCCGTGTAGCCAGCATTAAACAGGAAATAAGTAAACTCAATAAACTTTATTAGCCTCCCGTCTATTTCCGTTCTCGCATTGAGCATGAGGGTTACACAGGTCTACAAAAATAATCTTTCTGAAATTTGATTTGATGATTTTGACCAATCTTTATGTTTTTTGATGTGCTGAAGCCGAACATGAGGTCAGTTTTTTTCTATCACGTAAGGAAATTGTTCAATCTCAGGTAAGGGCAGAGGTACTACCATTAAAAGAAAACAGAATTGGCGAATAAGAGCTTTCATTTATTTCCATGATCTTTTATTTATTTCAATGTTGTTTACTGTACAAAATACATAAATGTGTAGAAATAACAGCTTCAGAATTAACAATGGCATATTTAGTTATTATTTTTATGAAAACGTTTTTTTTTTCTCTTGAAAATTTCTCCGTGTTCGTTTCTGGGTGTGGGACTTTTCAGATGATTCACGCTGCAGCATCCAACAATAGTCAGCCATCATGTTTGCGTTCCATTTGCCCTGATACCTACGTTCCATTTCCTTCATGTCCTGATGGAACCTTTCCCCTTGTTCTCCACTTACTTCCCCTAAGTTTTCCGGAAAATAGTCCACATGCGAATGTAAGAAGTGAACCTTCAAACTCATGTTGCAACCTTGTAATTGAAATGCCTTCAACATGCGTTCCACGATACTTCTGTAGTTGGGATCCTTCACGTTACCAAGGAACATCTCAACAGCATCTTTAAAAGAATTCCAAGCTTCCTTCTCCTTCTCATTCATGGTCTGAGTGAAATGTAGATCTGTGGAAAGTGTCCGGATATCTGGGCCTACAAAGACCCCCTCTTTTTGCTTTGCATCACTTAATCCTGGGAACTTGGAGCATAAGTACTTAAAACATTCACCTTCTTTATTGAGGGACTTTACGAATTGTTTTATCTGTTATAGCTGCATCTTTTGGAAGTCCAAGATCTCTCACTAAGTCGTTCAACTCCTGTTGAGAAATAAGCTCAGGTTCATCCTCTGAACTGCTGGCTTTGAACTCACTGTGTACTTCATCGCTCTCCAACATAAAGGCTTCTCTATTAGCTTCCCTATCTATACTGTCCAAGTCACGAGGGGGCTGAGCAACTGTCAATCCAGGACCGTATGGTACCGGACGACTAGCAGATCCAGATTAGGGTAGTTAATGAGCTTATGATTTTTGTAATTATAGCCTTGAACATGACAAGTACAAAAGTAACAGTCATTAACGTGGTTTTTTTGCTCCCTCCACATCATTGGGATAGCAAATCTGAAAGATTGTAACTCTCCTTTGTACCATAAGCGAAGTTTTTCTACGCAGCTATGACATACTTTGTGAGGAGCCCACACTTTATCTTGATCTCCTATTCTCAAGCCAAAATATGCATAATATACATTTTTGACAAAACCTGTTATATTTCGTTGGTATTTCTTAACTGTGTACTCGCCACAGATAAAACAGAAGTAGTCTGGACTGGTAACACAACGACGATGAGACATTTTGTCAAAATGCACTTTCAAACCTTAAAATACGTTCTTAATCACTTTGACAAAACTAAGAGACCTCAGTGAATGTGTTCACTTCAGTTGATACTACTGAACTGAGAGAATGAACAGAAATTTAGCTCC
The DNA here is from genome assembly GCA_019009955.1 of Riptortus pedestris. NCBI lineage: Eukaryota > Metazoa > Arthropoda > Insecta > Hemiptera > Alydidae > Riptortus > Riptortus pedestris. Next base: position 140,800,391 of record CM032233.1, on the reverse strand, counting down.
AAGTTCCTGATACAACAAGTTCAATTTCGTTTATCTTTAGACGGTGACTACTGAGACCAAACAAGTACGTTCCTGTCTGAACAGGTCGTGCCTAGACACCCTCAGGCCTACAACATCTAATGAGGGAGTCATTGCCTACACCACCTAGTGAAAGATGTGTGTTTATAAAAAGAGAAATCGTTTGGAAAAAAAAAAAAAAAAAAAAACCTACTTCTTACCAAATTTATGTGTATAGCAGGTATATTATGTTCAATGGGTTTGAAAAAAATCTGTACGTGATAGAGAAAAACGGACTTCATTTTCGGGTTCAGCACACCAAAAAACATAAAGATTAGCTAAAATTATCTAATCAAATTTTTGGTTGTAGACCTGTGTTATCACCATTGTTTCCCTTAGATTATTGATTCAAAATATTTCTACCTGATGGAATTAAATAATAGTGTTACCCTAAAAATAATTTCATTTATATTCATAAAGCTAGTCGAGGGGAAGAGATCGTAGCCGTCTCTGCAACCTAAGTAATACTTTAAACAATCATATCGAGTTTAAACGCATATTGTCTTTTGTCATAATGGCATTACCATTAACGTTTAATGGTTATTAAGTACATATTTTTTTCAATAACATGAAGATATCGGAAATAAGATAATATATTACCGAAATCAAAGCGTTTTATTCCCTACTACTTCGGCTGTCACTCCTTGAGGAAATTCAGCATGATTTTGTTTAAATAATACATTATACAAATTAAATAATGGAAATGCTCTTATAGTTTAAATTTCTATTGGAAATAAATAACAAAGTTATTTTCTAGGGAAAATAAATAAATGAGGAGGGGGGGGGGCGGAGATTTATAACCTCACTAATCCGAATCATACTTAGAACTAAATAATCGAAATAGATAAGACTAAAACATAACATCATTTGATATAATATTCCTATATTAAAAACACTTAAATAAGTTCTAATAAAATCGTCGACTCCCGCTATTGATTTAGAGTATATCCCGTATTTACTTCATTTTACGGCAAAAGTGAATGTAGCAAAAGTTGCTCTAAATAACAAAGTAAACAACTTTTGTTATGTGCACGTTTCCCGAAAAGCAAATAGAAAATGAAATATCGCGAATTTTTACTTCAGGCCTCCCTTATAACTCCCACTCCCGTTCCAACCTAAAAAATTTAATATAGCTTCTAATCATAGAAGAATTAATGCTAATTCACATACCAAGTTTTGTTAAGTTCGGTTCAATCCTTAGTGCCCAACAAATTTGTTAGCTTCCGCTTTAGTTTTTAGTGTATATCTCGTTCAATACGACAAAAGTGAATATATCAAAAGTTACTTTAAATAACAAAACAAACAACTTTGGCATGTGCATATTTGTAGAAAAACCAATAGAAACCGAAATACTACTATTTTTAAATTCAGGCCTCTCTTATAACCCCGACTCTTGCCCGTCCCTAGAAATGTTGGTATGGCTTATGATAATTAAGGCGTCAGTGCTAATACGCATACCGAGTTTTATTTAGTTCGGTTGAGTCTTTTGTGCCAAATAATATTGTTGACCCCCGCTATAATGTTTAGCGTATAACGCATTTATAGTTACATAATAAAATAAACCACTTTTGTTATTCTCATATTTGCCGTAAAACCAATGTGAAATGAAATATCACTATTTTTAATTTCAGGCCTCCCTTATAACCCCAACTCCTGTTCGTCTCAGAGAATATTAATATGGCCTAAAGTCTAAGTTGGGTTAGTAGTAATATACATACCAAGTTTCGTTTTCGTTTCACATGTCATAGACACCATAACTGCATTTTGTTTCTTTCGTGCCTGTTTGTTTGTGTGTTACCTTTTCATGTATAAACGGTTGAACCGAATTTTATGAAACGGTATGTATATTACTACTAACCCAACTTAGACTTAAGGCTATATTAATATTCTCTAAGACGAACAGGAGTGGAAGTTATAAGGGTTGCCTAAAATTAAAAATAGTGATATTTCGTTTCCTATTGGGGTTTCGGCAATTATGAGCATAACATAATTGGTTTATTTTATTATGTAGAGTAACTTTTGCTATATACATTTTTTTCGTATACCGAATTATAAACGAGATATAGACTAAAACCTATAGCGGAAGTGAAAAATTTTATTTGGCACAAACGACTAAATAAAACTCGGTACGTGTATTAGCACAAAAGACCCAACCGAACTAAATAAAACTCGCCCCTATTAGTAGTAACGCCTGCATTATAATTAGCCATACCAACATTCCTAGGGACGGGCAGGAGGGCGGTTATAAGGGAGGCCTGAAATTAAAAATAGTGATATTTTGTTTCCTGTTGGGGTTTCGGCAAATATACACATATCAAAAGTTGTTTACTTTGTTATTTAGAGTAACTTTTGTTATATTATAACAAAGTATAAACGAGATATACACAAAAACTAAACCGGGAACCAACAATTTTATTGGGCTCTAACGATTGAACCGAAGTTCACAAAACTCGGTATATGAATGAGCATTAATTCTTTCATGATTGTAAGCTATATTAAATTGTTAGGTTCAAACGGGATCGGGGTTTATAAGGGAGGCCTGAAATAATTATTCGCGATATTTCATAGTCTATTTTTTTTTGACAAATGTGCACATAACAAAAGTTGTTTACTTTGTTATTTAGAGTAACTTTGTTTTATACATTTTCTTTGGGAGCAATGTTTGAAACAAGTAATTTGCGTAGAAATATTGATATGGTAAACAATTCTTTCCAATTTGAACTACCAGGTACCTAACCTGGAAAAATTAATTCAAATCTATGTTAATATTTTGTCCATAATAATTCAAATCTATGCATAATGCACAGGAGACGGGAAGAATGACAATATGGAGGACAGGGAAGTCTTACATAAAAATTTAGTTATTATTAAAAATTAATTTTTATTAACAAATCCACAGCATCGAGGGGCATTAACCCTAAACACTGGGATGGGTAAATGTCAAAATATTGTACAAAGTAAAGCCTTGCCAAAAATATTACATCTCTATTCAGCCTCAAATGAATTCTCGAGCGATCCGAGTATCCGAGCTAGTATATATATATATCCGTTCTAACCTAAAAATTTTAATATGGCTTATAATCATGTAAGAATTAATACTAATTGACATACCGAGTTTTTTTAGTTCGGTTTAATCGTTAGCGCCCAATGAAATAGTTGACTCCCGCTTTAGTTTATAGTGTATATCTCGTTTACACTTTGTTAAATGATAAAACTGAATATGACAAAAGTTACTCTAAATAACAAAATAAACAACTTTTGTTATGTTCATATTTGCCGAAAAACGAATAGAAAACGAAATACCGCTATTTTTAAATTCAGACCTCCCTTACAACCCCCACTCCTGCCCCTCCCTAGAAATGTTGGTATGGCTTGTTGTAATGAAAACGTTAGTGATAATACACATACCGAGTTTTATTTATTTCGGTTGAGTCTTTTGTGCCAAATAAAATTGTTGACTCCCGTTATAATTTTTAGCGTATAACGCCTTTATACTTCCGTATACGGCAAAAGTGTATATAACAAAAGTTATTGTAAATAACAAAATAAAAAACTTTTGCTATGGGCATATTTGCTGAATAAGCAATAGGAAACGAAATATCGCTATTTTTAATTTCAGGCCTCGCATATAACCCCCACTCCTGGCCGCCCCTAGAAATGTTAGTATGGCTTATTATAAGGAAGGCGTTAGTGCTAATACACATACCGAGTTTTAGCAGATTTCCCTTGAGGGAAATCAGCTATTGAGGGTGTACTCATGACGGACTTTTCGAAATTTTTCTTCAGTTGTCCATCGACCCTACCTAGTAGATGACGAACATGAGGTCCGTTCAAAACTGTATATATATATATATATATATATATATATATATATATATATATATATATATATATATATATATTTGTGTGTTACCACTCTTGGTTTAGGTGTGTGGGACCACTGGGTTTAGAGGGGAGGATTTTCGAAAATTCGAAATATCTCCGTTACTATTCGTCGGATCGAAAAATTGTACAGAATCAATCTTATTACACATTAAATTTACTATAAATATTGTAATATACATTTATTCTCTATCTTGAATATTAACCGAGATATTTGCATTTTTATTAAATCTGGGCGGCTAACGGACGAAGTGTCTTTCCCGCCAAAACCGGAGTTAGTTCGACCGTTTCATTAACTCGGCTCTCGTGAAATTTCTCTTTTGTAAAACGTCACGTGGGAAATCTGCTTAGTTTACGCAGCCCCTGCGTGACGGACTTTTATTTATTTCGGTTGGGTCTTTTGTCCCAAATAAAATTGTTCACTTCAGCTATAGGTTTTTGCGTATATCTCGTTTATAATTCGGTATACGAAAAAAGTGTATATAACAAATGTTACTCTAAATAACCAAATAAACAACTTTTGTTATGTGCATATTTGCCGAAAAACCAGTAGAAAACGAAATATCGCTATTTTTAATTTCAGACCTCCCTTATAACCCCCACTCCTGTTCGTCTCAGAGAATATTAGTATAGCCTAAAGTCTAAGTTGGGCTAGTAGTAATATAGGTACATACCAAGATTCATAAAATTCGGTTCAGCCGTTTATGCGTGAAAAGATAACAAACAAACAAATAATAAAACAAAAAAAAATAACGAACCCATGAGTGAGTTTCCCACTATATGCTAGTTCGGCCGTTTCCGTAACTTGGCTTGCTAGGCTCTCGTATATGGAGATTTCTCTGTTGTATAACTTGGGAAATCAGCTTAGTTTACGCCGCCCCTGCGTGACGGACTTTTTGTTCTTCGAAACTAAAATTTCTATAATACTACTCCCCAAAATATACCCTTTAGACTTGGCTATTTCGGGAAAACAATACGTCCTGGAGGGAAGTATAATTGTACACTTCAAGTCAAGATATAAAAATACCATTATTAGTCAGTCAACAATGATTTCCCGGGCATCGCCGGGTACCTTAGCTAGTATATATATATCTATACATATATAAAATTGTAACCTCTGTCTACATTGATTTTTTTCGCAAAATTTCACGATAACTTTTCGTTTCACATGTCATAGACACCATGACTGCATTTTGTTTCTTTGGTCTCTGTTTGTTTGTTTGTTTGTTACCTTTTCACGCATAAACGGCTGAACCGAATTTTATGAATCTTGGTATGTACCTATATTACTACTAGCCCAACTTAGACTTTAGGCTATACTAATATTCTCTGAGACGAACAGGAGTGGGGGTTATAAGGGAGGTCTGAAATTAAAAATAGCGATATTTCATTTTCTACTGGTTTTTCAGCAAATATGCACATAACAAAAGTTGTTTATTTGGTTATTTAGAGTAACATTTGTTATATACACTTTTTTCGTATACCGAATTATAAACGAGATATACGCAAAAACCTATAGCTGAAGTGAACAATTTTATTTGGGACAAAAGACCCAACCGAAATAAATAAAAGTCCGTCACGCAGGGGCTGCGTAAACTAAGCAGATTTCCCACGTGACGTTTTACAAAAGAGAAATTTCACGAGAGCCGAGTTAATGAAACGGTCGAACTAACTCCGGTTTTGGCGGGAAAGACACTTCGTCCGTTAGCCGCCCAGATTTAATAAAAATGCAAATATCTCGGTTAATATTCAAGATAGAGAATAAATGTATATTACAATATTTATAGTAAATTTAATGTGTAATAAGATTGATTCTGTACAATTTTTCGATCCGACGAATAGTAACGGAGATATTTCGAATTTTCGAAAATCCTCCCCTCTAAACCCAGTGGTCCCATTTCAGCCGTTAACGAACTTGATCTTTCTTTTTACATAAAACGACTAAATATCGATTTTAGTAATGATCAAACAAAAATTGCGGCCGCTAGAGCGGTAACACACAAATATATATATATATATATATATATATATATATATACAGTTTTGAACGGACCTCATTTTCGTCATCTACTAGGTAGGTTCGATGGACATCTGAAGAAAAATTTCGAAAATTCCGTCATGAGTACAACCTCAATAGCTGATTTCCCTCAAGGGAAATCTGCTAAAACTCGGTATGTGTATTAGCACTAACGCCTTCCTTATAATAAGCCATACTAACATTTCTAGGGGCGGCCAGGAGTGGGGGTTATATGCGAGGCCTGAAATTAAAAATAGCGATATTTCGTTTCCTATTGCTTATTCAGCAAATATGCCCATAGCAAAAGTTTTTTATTTTGTTATTTACAATAACTTTTGTTATATACACTTTTGCCGTATACGGAAGTATAAAGGCGTTATACGCTAAAAATTATAACGGGAGTCAACAATTTTATTTGGCACAAAAGACTCAACCGAAATAAATAAAACTCGGTATGTGTATTATCACTAACGTTTTCATTACAACAAGCCATACCAACATTTCTAGGGAGGGGCAGGAGTGGGGGTTGTAAGGGAGGTCTGAATTTAAAAATAGCGGTATTTCGTTTTCTATTCGTTTTTCGGCAAATATGAACATAACAAAAGTTGTTTATTTTGTTATTTAGAGTAACTTTTGTCATATTCAGTTTTATAATTTAACAAAGTGTAAACGAGATATACACTATAAACTAAAGCGGGAGTCAACTATTTCATTGGGCGCTAACGATTAAACCGAACTAAAAAAACTCGGTATGTCAATTAGTATTAATTCTTACATGATTATAAGCTATATTAAAATTTTTAGGTTAGAACGGAGTGGGGGTAATAAGGGAGGCCTGAAATAAAAATTTGCTATATTGCATTGTCTATTTGTTTTTCGACTAACATGCACATAACAAAAGTTGTTTACTTTGTTATTTAGATTAACTTTTGTTTTATACATTTCTCCAGGAGCAATGAGTGTAGCAAGTAATTGGCGTAGAAATATTGATATGCTCAACAATTCATTCCTATTTGTACTATCAGGTACCTCAGCTGGAAAAAAAATTCAAATCAATGTTAATGTTTTGTCCTTATTAACTGAAATCTATGCATAATGCACAGGAGACGGGAAATATGACAATTTGGAGGACAGTGACGACTTACATAAAAAATTAATTTTATTATTAACAAATGCCAACAACGTTTATACCCCTAAACACTGGGACGGGTAAATGTCAAAATATTGTGCAAATTAAAAACTTGCCAAAAAAATACCATCACCATTCAGCCTCAAATCAATTCCCGGGCGAAGCCGGGTATCTGAGCTAGTATATATATATAATTGTAACCTCTGTCTGCATTTTGTTTGTTTCGTGTATGTTTGTTTGTTTGTTATCTTTTCACGCATAAACGCCTAAACCGAATTTTATGAAACTTGGTATGTATATTACTACTAGCCCAACTTAGACTTTAGGCTATATTAATATTCTCTAAGACAAACAGGAGTGGGGGGTTATAACGGATGCCTGAAATTAAAAATAGCGATATTTCGTTTCCTATTGGTTTTTCGGCAAATATGCACATAACAAAAGTTGTTTATTTTGTTATTTAGAGTAACTTTTGTTATATTCACTTATGTTTTATAACAGAGTATAAATGAGGTATTCACCCAAAACTAAAGCGGGAGCCAACTATTTTATTGGGCACTAACGGTTGAACCGAATTTAACAAAACTCGGTATGTGAATTAGCATTAATTTATCCATGATTATAAGCTTTATTGAAATTTATGGGTTCAAACGGGAGTGGGGGTTATAAGGGAGGCCTGAAATGAAAAATTGCGATATTCCGTTTCCCATTTTTTTTTCAACGGATCCACGTAACATAAGTTGCTTATTGTGTTATTAAAACGAGCTTTTGTTATATATGCTTTTTTCGTATACTGAAGTATAAACGATATATACGCTAAAACCGGAAGCGGAAGTCAACAATTTTATTGGGCCCAAAACACAACCGAATTAAACAAAACTCGGCATGTGAATTAGCATTCTCTCCTTCATGCAAATAAGCTATGTTAACATTTCTGTGGATGACACGAGGGGAGGGGAGGGGGTTATCCTGAAGCCGGTTATCTCATGCACATTACAGAAGGTTTTTATTTGTTATTTAGAATAACTTTTGATGTATCCACTTTTGTCGTTTGTCAAAGTATAAACGAGGTATTCGCTAAAACTATAGCGGGGGTAAACAATTGTATTAATTTGTAATTAATGTTTATTTGTTATACGCGTAATAATGTTGTTTTTCGACTTTTATGGTAGTTCTATGAATAATTCATATTAGTTAAGTTATAAATCTCAAGCGGAAGGGAAAGACGCACGGAGGCCCGCCCACACAGTTAATTGTATTAACTTATTTCCTGTTAAATGCTGGCACTATTGGAATTTCTTTCTACTTATAACCGACTATTTCTAAACTATGTGTGCTCGGAGTGGGTTTGACAGAAAATATGTGCATTATAGATACTATTTCATTATAATAAATACTATCCATGATCATGATTTGAATTATTCACGGTGTGTCAAAGAGTAGAGAGGGATTGATTGGGAACTCATTTTCATTTACTCTTTTTAATTATACATTCTATTCTATAAGTCCCCACAGTTACCCTTATGGAAAAATAATACGCCCAGACAGGAAGTATAATTGTACACATTGAAGCCTTGCTATAAAAATACCCTCAATGATTTCCCGAGCGAAGCCGGGTACCTTAGCTAGTATATATATATATATATATATATATATATATATATATATATATATATATATATATATATACTAGCTCAGATACCCGGCTTCGCCCGGGAATTCATTTGAGGCTGGATGGTGATGGTATTTTATTTTCCAAGGCTTTACTTTGCACAATATCTTGACATTTACCCTTCCCAGTGTTTAGGGCTAATACCCGTCGTTTCTGTGGATTTGTTAATAATAAAATTAATTTTTTATGTATGACTTCACTGTCCTCCACATTGTCATATTTCCCGTTTCCTGTCCATTATGCATAGATTTAAATTATTAAGGACAAAATATTATAATAATATATTATAATTTGAATTAATTTTTCCAGATGAGGTACCTGGTAGTTCATATTGAAAAGAATATTTGAGCAAATTTCTCTAAATAGCAAAGTAAACAACTTTTGTTAAGAGCATATTTGCCGAAAAACGAATAAAAAACGAAATACCGCCATTGTTTAATTCAAGCCTCCCTTGCAACCCCCACTCCTGCCCGTCCCTAGAAATGTTGGTAAAGCTTATTATAATGAAAGCATTAGTGTTAATACACATACCGAGTTTTATTTATTTCGGTTGGGTCTTTTGTCCCAAATAAAATTGTTCACGTCCGGTATAGGTTCACGCTATAGGTTTTAGCGTATATCTCGTTTATAATTAGGTACACGAAAAAAGTGTATATAACATACGTTACTCTAAATAACAAAATAAACAACTTTTGTTATGTGCATATTTGCCAAAAAAACCAATAGGAAACGAAATATCTCTATTTTTAATTTCATGCTTCCTCCTAACACCCACTCCTGTTCGTCCAGGGGATATTAATATAGCCTAAAGTCTAAGTTGGGTTAGTAGTAATATACATACCAAGTTTCATAAAATTCGGTTCAGCCGTTTATGCGTGAAAAGGTAACAAACAAACAAACAAATAAACAATCCACACGGAAGAAACAAAATGCAGTTATGGTGTCTATGACATGTGAAACGAAAAGTTATCGTGAAAATTCGCGAAAAAAATCAATGTACAGACAGAGGTAACAATTATATATATATATATATATATATATATATATATATGAAGTTTTTGTTTTTTGGAATCTTGGTCAGTGTTGGTGGAAAAATCTTAGTTCATTCCAATATTATGAGAATATTTATTTTCTCTTCTTCTGGGCTAAAAAGTACAGGTTCTATTTTATATATATATTTCACATAGTTATTAGAGTGTAATAGATAGTGTTTGTGTTAATTCTACTTACCAAGACTAAAGATATTTAAAAGCTATTGTACATCACTGTAGTTCCTTTGTTTACATTAGGAGTACTGAGTATAACCTCAAGTTTGTTATAATTGGCTTGGTCACTGCCTTATGTTTTGTATTACTACAGTATATTGTCTTTTGTTTGTTGAACTATGTTTTAACTATTGATATGTGTTATTATAATTATTGTTATATTATTTTTTTATTAAAGCTATTTTTATGTAGTAATAAAATTGATATAATATTGTTATTTCACTATGTTACATTTGTTATTGGTATATGTTATCACAGTTATTGTTATATTATGTTAAAGCTATGTTGAAGTTATATTAAAGTTAGAATGCTATTGTTATTTAATATATTATTATGCTACAACTAATTATTGTTGTGTGTTGTTACAAT
>CM032233.1:140710000-140785000 GCA_019009955.1 Riptortus pedestris | reverse complement strand
GGCAGATATAACTCTACTTAGCATGGCTGTCCTATTGGCATCTACTCAGCGAGCCTGAGCCCAGGCTGGCAGATATAACTCTACTTAGCAGGGCTGTCCTACTGGCATCTACTCAGCGAGACTGGGCCCAGGCTGGCAGATATAACTCTACTTAGCAGGGCTGTCCTACTGGCATCTACTCAGCGAGACTGGGCCCAGGCTGGCAGACCTAACTCTACTTAGCAGGGCTGCCTTACTGGCATCTACTCAGCGAGACTGGGCCCAGGCTGGCAGACCTAACTCTACTTAGCAGGCCTGACCTACTAGCATATACTCAGCGAGACTGGGCCCAGGCTGGCAGACCTAACTCTACTTAGCAGGCCTGACCTACTGGCATCTACTCAGCGAGACTGGGCCCATGCTGGCAGATATAACTCTACTTAGCAGGGCTGTCCTATTGGCATCTACTCAGCGAGACTGGGCCCATGCTGGCAGATATAACTCTACTTAGCAGGGCTGTCCTACTGGCATCTACTCAGCGAGACTGGGCCCATGCTGGCAGATATAACTCTACTTAGCAGGGCTGTCCTACTGGCATCTACTCAGCGAGACTGGGCCCATGCTGGCAGATATAACTCTACTTAGCAGGGCTGTCCTACTGGCATCTACTCAGCGAGACTGGGCCCATGCTGGCAGATATAACTCTACTTAGCATGGCTGTCCTATTGGCATCTACTCAGCGAGACTGGCCCGCCTGGGGCCCCGCTGATAATGCCAAGGGGCCCCGTAAGAGAGTTATTTCCACTGGGCCCCCTCGTGAGTAATCCATAACAGCCCCCCAAGTAGAGTTTAAAAGCCCCCCGGGGCCCTCTCGCGAGTAGATGCCATAGGGCCCCTGCTGTAGAGTTATACTCCGCAGGCCCAGTCTCGCTAGTAATCCTAGGCAGCCCGTAATAAGTTATACTGCCCGCTGGGCCCAGTCCGTGAGTAACCCAAAAGGGGGGCCCTGCTAATAAAATTTTTGCCACCCGGGCCCCCTCCCGCTGAGTAAGCCATAGGGGACCCGCTAAAAGTTTATCTGCCAGCCTGGGCCCGTCCCGGTAAAGCCAAAGGAAACCTGCTAATAATTTTATCCCCCTGGGGGAGTCCGCTGATAATCCATAGGCACCCCCAATGAGTTATTCCGCCCCGGGCCCCTCCGCTAGTAATGCCCGTAGGGGGGCCTCTAATAGAGTTAATTGCCGCCCGGGGGCCCCGGGGAGTAAAGCCATAGGGAGCCCCCCAAGTAAGTTAAACGCCCGCCGGGGGCCCTTCGTAGTAGATGAAAAGGCACCTGCTAATAGGTTTATCTGCCAGTGGGCCAGTTTCCCCCGGGGGGGAAGCCATAGGGCAGCCCCCCTAATAATTAATTTTTCCGCCTGGGCCCCTTTGGGGTGTGCCCCTAGGAGCCCCGCAAGAGATTTTTCTCCAGCGGGCCAGTCTCGCTATGATGCCTAGGAACCCTCTAAAAGTTAATCGCCCCCGGGCCCCTCGCTGAGTAGATGCCAGTAGGGCATCCCTGCAAAGTAGAGTTATATCTGCCAGCCGGGGGGGTCCCCAGTCTCGCTGATAGATGCCAATAGGAAAGCCCTGCTGAAGTAGAGTTTATATCTGCCATCATGGGCCCAGGCTCGCTGAGTATATGCCATAGGACAGACTTGCTAAGTAAGTTATATCTGCCAGCATGGGCCCAGTCCGCTGAGTAGAGCCTAAACCCTGCTAAGTAGAGTTATATCTGCCAGCATGGGCCCAGTCTCGCTGAGTAGATGCCAGTAGGGCAGCCCTGCTAAGTCGAGTTATATCTGCCAGCCTGGGGCCAGTCTCGCTGAGTAGATGCCAGTAGGACAGCCCTGCTAAGTAGAGTTATATCTGCCAGCATGGGCCCAGTCTCGCTGAGTAGATGCCAGTAGGGCAGCCCTGCTAAGTAGAGTTATATCTGCCAGCATGGGCCCAGTCTCGCTGAGTAGATGCCAGTAGGACAGCCCTGCTAAGTAGAGTTATATCTGCCAGCCTGGGCCCAGTCTCGCTGAGTAGATGCCAGTAGGACAGCCCTGCTAAGTAGAGTTATATCTGCCAGCATGGGCCCAGTCTCGCTGAGTAGATGCCAGTAGGACAGCCCTGCTAAGTAGAGTTATATCTGCCAGCATGGGCCCAGTCTCGCTGAGTAGATGCCAGTAGGGCAGCCCTGCTAAGTAGAGTTATATCTGCCAGCCTGGGGCCAGTCTCGCTGAGTAGATGCCAGTAGGGCAGCCCTGCTAAGTAGAGTTATATCTGCCAGCCTGGGCCCAGTCTCGCTGAGTAGATGCCAGTAGGGCAGCCCTGCTAAGTAGAGTTATATCTGCCAGCATGGGCCCAGTCTCGCTGAGTAGATGCCAGTAGGTCAGCCCTGCTAAGTAGAGTTATATCTGCCAGCCTGGGCCCAGTCTCGCTGAGTAGATGCCAGTAGGGCAGCCCTGCTAAGTAGAGTTATATCTGCCAGCCTGGGCCCAGTCTCGCTGAGTAGATGCCAATAGGACAGCCCTGCTAAGTAGAGTTATATCTGCCAGCATGGGCCCAGTCTCGCTGAGTAGATGCCAGTAGGTCAGCCCTGCTAAGTAGAGTTATATCTGCCAGCCTGGGCCCAGTCTCGCTGAGTAGATGCCAGTAGGACAGCCCTGCTAAGTAGAGTTATATCTGCCAGCATGGGCCCAGTCTCGCTGAGTAGATGCCAGTAGGACAGCCCTGCTAAGTAGAGTTATATCTGCCAGCCTGGGCCCAGTCTCGCTGAGTAGATGCCAATAGGACAGCCCTGCTAAGTAGAGTTATATCTGCCAGCCTGGGCCCAGTCTCGCTGAGTAGATGCCAATAGGACAGCCCTGCTAAGTAGAGTTATATCTGCCAGCATGGGCCCAGTCTCGCTGAGTAGATGCCAGTAGGACAGCCCTGCTAAGTAGAGTTATATCTGCCAGCATGTGCCCAGTCTCGCTGAGTAGATGCCAGTAGGTCAAGCCTGCTAAGTAGAGTTATATCTGCCAGCCTGGGCCCAGTCTCGCTGAGTAGATGCCAGTAGGACAGCCCTGCTAAGTAGAGTTATATCTGCCAGCATGGGCCCAGTCTCGCTGAGTAGATGCCAGTAGGACAGCCCTGCTAAGTAGAGTTATATCTGCCAGCCTGGGCCCAGTCTCGCTGAGTAGATGCCAGTAGGGCAGCCCTGCTAAGTAGAGTTATATCTGCCAGCCTGGGCCCAGTCTCGCTGAGTAGATGCCAATAGGACAGCCCTGCTAAGTAGAGTTATATCTGCCAGCCTGGGGCCAGTCTCGCTGAGTAGATGCCAGTAGGGCAGCCCTGCTAAGTAGAGTTATATCTGCCAGCCTGGGGCCAGTCTCGCTGAGTAGATGCCAGTAGGGCAGCCCTGCTAAGTAGAGTTATATCTGCCAGCCTGGGCCCAGTCTCGCTGAGTAGATGCCAGTAGGACAGCCCTGCTAAGTAGAGTTATATCTGCCAGCATGGGCCCAGTCTCGCTGAGTAGATGCCAGTAGGACAGCCCTGCTAAGTAGAGTTATATCTGCCAGCATGGGCCCAGTCTCGCTGAGTAGATGCCAGTAGGACAGCCCTGCTAAGTAGAGTTATATCTGCCAGCATGGGCCCAGTCTCGCTGAGTAGATGCCAGTAGGACAGCCCTGCTAAGTAGAGTTATATCTGCCAGCCTGGGCCCAGTCTCGCTGAGTAGATGCCAGTAGGGCAGCCCTGCTAAGTAGAGTTATATCTGCCAGCATGGGCCCAGTCTCGCTGAGTAGATGCCAGTAGGACAGCCCTGCTAAGTAGAGTTATATCTGCCAGCATGGGCCCAGTCTCGCTGAGTAGATGCCAATAGGACAGCCCTGCTAAGTAGAGTTATATCTGCCAGCATGGGCCCAGTCTCGCTGAGTAGATGCCAGTAGGACAGCCCTGCTAAGTAGAGTTATATCTGCCAGCCTGGGCCCAGTCTCGCTGAGTAGATGCCAGTAGGACAGCCCTGCTAAGTAGAGTTATATCTGCCAGCATGGGCCCAGTCTCGCTGAGTAGATGCCAGTAGGGCAGCCCTGCTAAGTAGAGTTATATCTGCCAGCATGGGCCCAGTCTCGCTGAGTAGATGCCAGTAGGACAGCCCTGCTAAGTAGAGTTATATCTGCCAGCATGGGCCCAGTCTCGCTGAGTAGATGCCAGTAGGGCAGCCCTGCTAAGTAGAGTTATATCTGCCAGCCTGGGCCCAGTCTCGCTGAGTAGATGCCAATAGGACAGCCCTGCTAAGTAGAGTTATATCTGCCAGCATGGGCCCAGTCTCGCTGAGTAGATGCCAGTAGGACAGCCCTGCTAAGTAGAGTTATATCTGCCAGCATGGGCCCAGTCTCGCTGAGTAGATGCCAATAGGACAGCCCTGCTAAGTAGAGTTATATCTGCCAGCATGGGCCCAGTCTCGCTGAGTAGATGCCAGTAGGACAGCCCTGCTAAGTAGAGTTATATCTGCCAGCATGGGCCCAGTCTCGCTGAGTAGATGCCAGTAGGGCAGCCCTGCTAAGTAGAGTTATATCTGCCAGCATGGGCCCAGTCTCGCTGAGTAGATGCCAGTAGGACAGCCCTGCTAAGTAGAGTTATATCTGCCAGCCTGGGCCCAGTCTCGCTGAGTAGATGCCAGTAGGACAGCCCTGCTAAGTAGAGTTATATCTGCCAGCATGGGCCCAGTCTCGCTGAGTAGATGCCAGTAGGTCAGCCCTGCTAAGTAGAGTTATATCTGCCAGCCTGGGCCCAGTCTCGCTGAGTAGATGCCAGTAGGACAGCCCTGCTAAGTAGAGTTATATCTGCCAGCATGGGCCCAGTCTCGCTGAGTAGATGCCAATAGGACAGCCCTGCTAAGTAGAGTTATATCTGCCAGCATGGGCCCAGTCTCGCTGAGTAGATGCCAGTAGGACAGCCCTGCTAAGTAGAGTTATATCTGCCAGCATGGGCCCAGTCTCGCTGAGTAGATGCCAGTAGGACAGCCCTGCTAAGTAGAGTTATATCTGCCAGCATGGGCCCAGTCTCGCTGAGTAGATGCCAGTAGGACAGCCCTGCTAAGTAGAGTTATATCTGCCAGCCTGGGGCCAGTCTCGCGAGAATCCAATAGGACAGCCCTGCTATGTAGAGTTATATATCTGCCACCTGGGCCCCATTGTCGCTGAGTAGAATGCCAATGACAGCCATGCTAAGTGGAGTTTATATCTTGCCAGCCTGGCTCAGGCTCGCTGAGTAATCCAATAGGAACCAGCCATCTAAGATAGAGTTATATCTGCCAGCATGGGCCCATTCTCGCTGAGTAAAGCCCTAGGGCAGCCCGCTAAGAAGTATATCTCCGCTGCCGGGCCGCGAGTAGCCAAGGCAAACCGGGAATAAATTATCTGCCGCCGGGGGCCCTCCGCTAGTAGTGCCAGTAGGCACCCCTAAGAATTATTTCCCGCAGGGCCCTCCGCTGAAAGCCAATAGGCAGCCCCCGAAGTAGAGTTTTTTGCCCCGGGCCCCGTCCGCTGATAGATGCCCAAAGGGAAACCCCCTAAATAATTATATCTGCCCCTGGGGCCCGCTCGTGATAATGCCCCCTGGGGGAGCCTGCAAGTGAGTTATTCGCCCGCTGGGGCCCCTCCCTGATAGATGCCATAGGACACCCGCTAAGTAATTACGCCACATTGGGATCTCGCTGGTAATCCAGGGAGCCCGCTAATAAGTTATTCCCTGGGCCCGTCTCGCTGGTAATGCCCGTAGCACCCGCAAGTAATTTTCTGCCAGTGGGGCCGCTCGCGAGTAATGCCATGGCAGCCCGCTAAATAGATTAATCGCCCCTGGGCCATCTCCTGGTGTGCCGGAAGCCCCGCAATGAGTTTTATTGCCCCTGGGCCAGCTGCGAGTGATGCCAAGCACCTGCTAAGGGAAATTTACGCCAGGGCCCTTGGTGGGGGTGGGGGGGGGGGGGTGGGTGGGGGGGGGGGGCGGGCGGGGGCAGGGGTGGGGGGGTCGGTGGGGGGGGCGGGGGGTGGCCGGGGGGGGGAGTGGGGGGGGGGGGGGGTGGGGGGGGGGGGGGGTGGGGGTGGGGGGGGGGGGGGGGGGGGGGGGGGGGTGGGGGGGGGGGGGGGTGGGGGGGGGGGGGGGTGGGGGGGGGGGGGGGTGGGGGGGGGGGGGGGTGGGGGGGGGGGGGGGTGGGGGGGGGGGGGGGTGGGGGGGGGGGGGGGTGGGGGGGGGGGGGGGTGGGGGGGGGGGGGGGTGGGGGGGGGGGGGGGTGGGGGGGGGGGGGGGTGGGGGGGGGGGGGGGTGGGGGGGGGGGGGGGTGGGGGGGGGGGGGGGTGGGGGGGGGGGGGGGTGGGGGGGGGGGGGGGTGGGGGGGGGGGGGGGTGGGGGGGGGGGGGGGTGGGGGGGGGGGGGGGTGGGGGGGGGGGGGGGTGGGGGGGGGGGGGGGACTGGCCGGTAGAACAACAGACTCTTGACGCACGTCGCTTGTCATCAGCTGGCAGCCGATACGTGCCGAGCGATACCAACTACCGCCGATTCCCGCCATTCACTACTTAATAAACTAAATACCTAAATTATTTATACTTATAATTTACTATTATTATTTAATTAATAAATATAAATTTTTACATTATGTTGTTGGCCAAAACACGTCCCATATAAATTCCTGAAAGCATTCGCAAACTTCTCCGCATTTTAGCAGATTTCCCTTAACAAACAAAGCCACGCTGAATTTACACAAGGAGTGATGGCGGAAGTTGTGTGGGATCTGACGTCTACTTACAAGCAACTATTTCTGAAGTATGTGTGCCCGGAGCGGGTTTAACAGAAAATATGTGCATTATAGATACTATTTAATTATAATAAATGCTAACAATGATTATGATTTGAATTATTCACGGTGTGAAACAGTAGAGAGGGATTGATTGGGAACGCATTTTCATTTATTCTTTTTAATTCGAATTTCTATTCTATAAGTCCCCTACAGTTACCTGGCCCTTACGGAAAAATAATAGGCCGAGACGGGAAGTATAATTGTACATATTGAAGCCTTGCTATAAACATACCCTCAATATTCAGTCTCTAATGATTTCCCATGCGAAGCCGGGTACCTTACCACTAGGTATACATACCAAGTTTCATAAAATTCATTTTGTTATTTAGGGTACCTATTGCTACATTAACTTTTGTCGTAAAATGATGTAAACACGGGATATACGTTAAAACTATAGCGCAAGTCAACAATTTAATTAGTACTTATTTAAGAGTTTTTAATATATGCATATTATGGCAAATGTGGTGTAATGTTTTAGTCTTATATGATAGTTCTACGTATGAATTCGATTAGTGAGGTTATAAATCTCCTCTCTCCTCATTTATTTATTTTTCCCTATAAAAAAACTTTGTTATTTATTTCCAATAAAAATGTAAACTATAAGTTCATTTCCATTATTTTATTTACGCTCATACGAAAGCGGAAGTTGATAGGAGGCTAAAATAAATAATTAAGTTAACTTATTTCCAGTGAAATGCTTGCATTACTGGAATGATTTCTACTGACATTTACTATAACGAATATAATATCGTGTACAAAACTATGCTTAAACTATATGTGCTCCGATTAGTTTTGAGAAGAAATATGTACATTATAATAAATCCTATCTATGATTATAGTTTGAATTATTCTAAAACGGTGTGCCAAAAAGTAGAGAGGGTTTGATGAGGAACACATTTTCATTTATTCTTCAAAACTAAAATTTCTTTTCTATAAGTCACCCAACTGAACCTTACGGGAAATCAAGGCGCCCAGTCGGGAAGTGTAGCTGTTGTAAACTTAGAAAATAAATTTCGTAATAAGCCCCAGGACATACGAAGCGGAGGGTTATTTAAATCGTTAATAATACTTACTTACGCCATTAATGATATTTATATAATGTGGACAATTATACCCTTATAGTCTAAACGTGACACCGAGTAATTGATAAAGGTCCATTTGCTCCATTCAGGGTAAACGTTGCCCTAGGGAAATCAGCTATTTGCAAATTACCTGAAAAGTCCCTTTCACAAACACGCACACACACAAAAACAGGCTGCTGGTAGGTAAGAGGTAGTAAGGCATGGCCGGGACTGAATTGGAATTAGGGGTGGAAGACAGGCAAGCTACAGCAAAACATTTTAGCAAGGAGAAAGTAGTGGTTGTGGCAGTGAGGCATGGCCGGGACTGAAGGAGCGGAGGTTGTAGTGGCCGACATGTTGGCTACACCGACACATATTAGCAAGGAGAAAGTAGTAGTTGTGGCAGTGAGGCATGGCCGGGACTGAAGGAGCGGAGGTTGTAGTGGCCGACATGTTGGCTACACCGACACATATTAGCATGGAGAAAGTAGTGGTTGTGGCAGTGAGGCATGGCCGGGACTGAAGGAGCGGAGGTTGTAGTGGCCGACATGTTGGCTACAGCGACACATGTTAGCAAGGAGAAAGTAGTGGTTGTGGCAGTGAGGCATGGCCGGGACTGAAGGAGCGGAGGTTGTAGTGGCCGACATGTTGGCTAGAGCGACACATGTTAGCAAGGAGACAGTAGTGGTTGTGGCAGTGAGGCATGGCCGGAACTGATGGAGTGAAGGTTGTAGTGCCGACATGCTAGCTAGAGCGACATATGTTAGCAAGCAGACAGTAGTGGTTGTAGCAGTAAGGCATGGCCGGCACTGAAGGAGCGGAGGTTGTAGTGGCCGACATTTTGGCTACAGCGACACATGTTAGCAAGCAGACAGTAGTGGTTGTGGCAGTAAGGCATGGCCGGCACTGAAGGAGCTGAGGTTGTAGTGGCCGACATTTTGGCTACAGCGACACATGTTAGCAAGCAGACAGTAGTGGTTGTGGCAGTGAGGCATGGCCGGGACTGAAGGAGCGCAGGTTGTAGTGGCCGACATTTTGGCTACAGCGACACATGAGAGCAAGCAGACAGTAGTGGTTGTGGCAGTAAGGCATGGCCGGCACTGAAGGAGCGGAGGTTGTAGTGGCCGACATTTTGGCTACAGCGACATATGTTAGCAAGCAGACAGTAGTGGTTGTGGCAGTAAGGCATGGCCGGCACTGAAGGAGCGGAGGTTGTAGTGGCCGACATTTTGGCTACAGCGACACATGTTAGCAAGCAGACAGTAGTGGTTGTGGCAGTGAGGCATGGCCGGGACTGAAGGAGCGGAGGTTGTAGTGGCCGACATGTTGGCTACAGCGACACATGTTAGCAAGCAGACAGTAGTGGTTGTGGCAGTGAGGCATGGCCGGTACTGAAGGAGCGGAGGTTGTAGTGGCCGACATGTTGGCTAGAGCGACACATGCTAGCAAGCAGACAGAAATGGTTGTGGCAGTGAGGCATGGCCGGGACTGAAGGAGCGGAGGTTGTAGTGGCCGACATGTTGGCTACAGCGACACATGTTAGCAAGCAGACAGTAGTGGTTGTGGCAGTGAGGCATGGCCGGGACTGAAGGAGCGCAGGTTGTAGTGGCCGACATGTTGGCTACAGCGACACATGTTAGCAAGCAGAAAGAAGTGGTTGTGGCAGTGAGGCATGGCCGGGACTGAAGGAGTGGAGGTTGTAGTGGCCGACATGATGGCTACAGCGACACATGTTAGCAAGCAGACAGTAGTGGTTGTGGCAGCGAGGCATGGCCGGGACTGAAGGAGCGGAGGTTGTAGTGGCCGACATGATGGCTGCAGCGACACATGTTATCTAGCAGACAGTAGTGGATGTGGCAGTGAGGCATGGCCGGCACTGAAGGAGCGGAGGTTGTAGTCGCCAACATGATGGCTGCAGCGACACATGTTATCTAGCAGACAGTAGTGGATGTGGCAGTGAGCCATGGATGGGACTGAAGGAGCGGAGGTTGTAGTCGCCAACATGATGGCTGCAGCGACACATGTTATCTAGCAGACAGTAGTGGTTGTGGCAGTGAGGCATGGCCGGGACTGAAGGGGCGGAGGTTGTAGTGGCCGACATGCTGGCTAGAGCGACACATGTTAGCAAGCAGACAGTAGTTAGCTTTATCTATAATGTACTGGGAACTAATAGCTTAGCTGTTAGCTGTTTACTTATAGCTAATTTTTGTAACTTAATTAGCTATTAGCTGAAATAGGCAACCAATTTTTTTATAGCTAGTAGAATTAGTTATTGCTGTAGCTAATAACTGATTAGTTTTATTTGTAGTTGCAACTAAAAAACTAAGAAATAACATAGGATATTGGGGAAGTTTATTATGAGGGTAGATAATTGAACCCCGAATAAAAACAAATTCAACGAATATTAACAGAAAAATTTATTAACAATTGAATTACATTTTGGAAAAAAAATAAAAAATAACCATTTTAAAATACATAAGCAACGTACTTTAAAATACTTAGAACTAGGAAAACAATTTTTTCCAAAACATTAACTACAAAAATAAATAATGACATGAGCTAGTACGATTGAATTAAATTTGTTCACTTATTCAAGAAATTAATTAAAAATTACAATATACGTTTAAAATAATATTCGAAAAAACTTTAGAAAAACTTAATTCCCTTCTACGCTTCATTGAAAATAAATTCATTGGCTTTCAATACTACTCTTATTTCGAAATTTTTATCTGTCAACCTATTTGCTTTCGGCCTGTTAGTAAGAGTTGCAAAAGAAAAAAGCCTCTCTACTGGTGCCGAAGAAGGAAGGGGAGTGTTAAACTTCATGAAGACTTTCTTGATAGCCGGAAAAGCGTCCAAACTTTTGACATCTGTTAGTCCACAGCCGAAATAATTTAAAATTTCAATCTGTGCTTTAGCTTCATCATGATTAGTGACCGCTAGTTCTTCGTTTACTCCGAAATCAAAGAAGTCCATGAATGCAGGAGTTTTTTCTCGATCTGCACGTGTCGATAGAGACGGGGTGTTCTCCTTAGTTGAAGCTAATATTTCTTGGATTACAGCATTCTTGAAAAGTTGTAATATTTTTTCTTGAAATTGAACGTCAACGCATGGAAACCACCGCTTTTTGAAAGTAGGATGTGATATAGCTGCTAATGCTGCTGATTCTGATGTTACCGAGGTTAGGCTAAAGAAATCATAAAATCTTCTTTCCACGCTCGATGTATAGATTTCAAGTAAAGGAGTGCAATACAACCATGATGTCTCATTGAGCAAGTGCAGTTTTCTTCGGAGCGTTACTAATCCAGGAAGGAGCATGCCAAAGAAAACATTTTTTTCACCTTGGAGGATATCGATGATAAGAGGCCAAGGGTTCTGAACACTCAATATATTCGTGTATATACAAAAAATCCTCCACAAGAAGCTGTTGGCTGCTTTTTATTTTTAAATTTCGATATAGGTGATGGATTTTATCCTTGATGCTGTATATCTTTTTAAGGGATTCAAATAACGAATTCCATCTCGTATCACCTGGTCTCGGTAACGTGTGTCCTAATACTTCTTGAATTATTTCCGCGGTCTTCGGCCTGGAAGCAAAACTCCATAGAGCACTGCACTTACCAAATACATTTTTATGACGTTCAGCTAAATTCGGATGTTTTTTAAAACCATTAGTTACATCAGAAGTTGCACACAAATGTAAAGTATGTGAGGCACATCGATAATGATTTGGCAGAGTTTTTTTCCATTACCTGAGAAAAATGCTCGGTATTGGAAGATGCTTTCGAGGGAGATGCACTGCCGCTTTGTTCCATAGCTACATCATCCTCAGAGTCTGTTGAGCTCTGTGCAAAGTCATTTTCCTCAACATTATCAAGGAAAAGGCACGGTTCATTTTCAGCACTTATTTCTATAACATTTTTGTTTATACCAAAAGTTTTGAACGCCTTTACAAAATTTGAAGCATTATCTGTAATCGTAGCCCTTAACTTTGAGCAAGTTAAACCAAAACTCAAATGGATATTTTGTAATAGGGAGGCAATTCTGTCGTAGGAGTGGGTTTTCGAAAATCGTTTACACGCTAAAGCCGCGGATTTTCTTTGATAATTGTCATCTATCCAATGGGCAGTAACCCCAAAGAAACTTCTTCGTCTCCCTGACCATATGTCGGCAGACGTACAAACATAATCGACGTTTTTCAGCTGGTCCTTAATATTATAGTTGTTTTCATTATATAGCTCTTCTACTTTTCTTACAACAGATCGCCGAGAAGGAAGTCGAAGTCCAATGTCGAGCGAGGAGACAGTAGTGGTTGTGGCAGTAAGACATGACCAGGACTGATGGAGTGGACGTTGTAGTAGCCGACATGCTGGATAGAGCGACACATGCTAGCAAGCAGACAGTAGTGGTTGTGGCAGTGAGACATGGCCAGGACTGATGGAGTGGACGTTGTAGTATCCGACATGCTGGATAGAGCGACACATGCTAGCAAGCAGACAGAAATGGTTGTGGCAGTGAGGCATGGCCGGGACTGATGGAGTGGACGTTGTAGTATCCGACATGCTGGATAGAGCGACACATGCTAGCAAGCAGACAGAAATGGTTGTGGCAGTGAGGCATGGCCGGGACTGAAGGAGCGGAGGTTG
Source organism: Riptortus pedestris (assembly GCA_019009955.1). Classification (NCBI taxonomy): domain Eukaryota; kingdom Metazoa; phylum Arthropoda; class Insecta; order Hemiptera; family Alydidae; genus Riptortus; species Riptortus pedestris. The sequence goes on along the minus strand of CM032233.1, from coordinate 140,772,446 downwards.
TAGTGGCCGACATGTTGGCTGGAGCAACACATGTTAGTAACCACACAATAGTGGTTGTGGCAGTGAGGCTTGGCCGGAACTGATGGTGTGGAGGATGGAGTGGCCGACATGCTGGCTAGAGCGACACATGTTAGCAAGTACAAAGTAGTGGTTGTGGCAGTGAGGCAAGGCTGGGACTGATGGAGTGACAGTAGTAGTGGGTGACATGCTTGCTAGAGCGAAACGTCTTAGCAAGCAGACAGTAGTGGTTGTGGCAGTGATGCATGGCCAGGACTGAAGGAGCAGAGGTTGTAGTGGCCGACATGCTGGCTGGAGCGACACATGTTAGCAAGCAGACAGTAGTGGTTGTGTCAGTGAGGCATGGCCGGGACTGATGGAGTGGAGGATGGAGTGACCGACATGCTAGCTACATCAACACATGTTAGCAAGCAGACAGTAGTGGTTGTGGCAGTGAGACATGGCCCGGACTGATGAAGTTGAGGTTGTAGTAGCCGACATGCTGGCTAGAGCGACACATGCTAGCAAGCAGACAGTAGTGTTTGTTGGCAACGAGGCATGGCCGGTACTGAAGGAGCGGAGGTTGTAGCAACCGACATGCTGGCTAAAGCGACACATGTTAGCAAGCAGACAGTAGTGGTTGTGGCCGTGAGACATGGCCAGGACTGATGGAGTGGACGTTGTAGTAGCCGACATGCTGGATAGAGCGACACATGCAAGCAAGCACACAATAGTTGTTGTGGCAGTGAGGCATGGCCGGGACTGAAGGAGCGGAGGTTGTAGTTACCGAAATGTTGGCTACAGCGACACATGTTAGCAAGCACAAAGTGGTGGTTGTTGCTGTGAGGCATGGCCGGGCTGATGGAGTGGATGTAGTGGTGGCCGACATGCTGACTAGAGCAACACATGTTAGTAAGCAGACAGTAGTGGTTGCAGCGGTGAGGCATGGCCGGGACTGATGGAGTGCCGGTAGTAGTGACCGACATGTTGGCTACAGCGACACATATTAGCAAGCACAATGTAGTGGTTGAGGCAGTGAGGCATGACCGGGACTGAAGAAGGGGAGGTTGTAGTGGCCGACATTCTGGCTAGAGCGACACATGTTAGCAAGCAGACAGTAGTGTTTGTGACAGTGAGGCATGGCCGGTACTGAAGGAGCGGAGGTTGTAGTTGCACACATGCTGGCTACAGCGAGTCATGTTAGCAAGCAGACAGTAGTGGTTGTGGAAGTAAGGCATGGCCAGGACTTATGGAGTGGAGGTTGTAGTAGCCGACATGCTGGATAGAGCGACACATGTTAGCAAGCAGACAGAAGTGGTTGCGGCAGTGAGGCTTGGCCGGGACGGAGGGAGTGACGGTAGTAGTGGCCGACATGCTGGCTGGAGCGACACATGTTAGCAAGCACACAGTAGTGGTTTTGGCAGTGAGGCATGGCCGGGCCTGATGGAGTGGAGGTTGTAGCAACCGACATGCTGGCTAGAGCGACACATGTTAGCAAGCAGACAGTAGTGGTTGTGGCCGTGAGACATGGCCAGGACTGATGGAGTGGAGGTTGTAGTAGCCGACATGCTGGCTAGAGCGACACATCCTAGCAAGCAGACAGTAGTGTTTGTGGCAGCGAGGCATGGCCGGTACTGAAGGAGCGGAGGTTGTAGCAACCGACATGCTGGCAAGAGCGACACATGTTAGCAAGCAGACAGTAGTGGTTGTGGCCGTGAGACTTGGCCAGGACTGATGGAGTGGACGTTGTAGTAGCCGTCATGCTGGATAGAGCGACACATGCTAGCAAGAAGACAGTAGTGGTTGTGGCAGTGAGGCATGGCCGGGCCTGATGGAGTGGAGGTTGTAGCAACCGACATGCTGGCTAGAGCGACACATGTTAGTAAGCACACAATAGTGGTTGTGGCAGTGAGACATGGCCGGGACTGATGGAGTTGAGGTTGTAGTAGCCGACATGCTGGCTAGAGCGACACATGCTAGCAAGCAGACAGTAGTGTTTGTGGCAACGAGGCATGGCCGGTACTGAAGGAGCGGAGGTTGTAGCAACCGACATGCTGGCTAAAGCGACACATGTTAGCAAGCAGACAGTAGTGGTTGTGGCCGTGAGACATGGCCAGGACTGATGGAGTGGACGTTGTAGTAGCCGACATGCTGGATAGAGCGACACATGCTAGCAAGCACACAATAGTGGTTGTGGCAGTGAGGCATGGCCGGGACTGAAGAAGCGGAGGTTGTAGTAGCCGAAATGTTGGCTACAGCGACACATGTTAGCAAGCACAAAGTGGTGGTTGTTGCTGTGAGGCATGGCCGGGCTGATGGAGTGGATGTAGTGGTGGCCGACATGCTGACTAGAGCAACACATGTTAGTAAGCAGACAGTAGTGGTTGCAGCGGTGAGGCATGGCCGGGACTGATGGAGTGCCGGTAGTAGTGACCGACATGTTGGCTACAGCGACACATATTAGCAAGCACAATGTAGTGGTTGTGGCAGTGAGGCATGACCGGGACTGAAGAAGGGGAGGTTGTAGTGGCCGACATTCTGGCTAGAGCGACACATGTTAGCAAGCAGACAGTAGTGTTTGTGGCAGTGAGGCATGGCCGGTACTGAAGGAGCGGAGGTTGTAGTTGCACACATGCTGGCTACAGCGAGTCATGTTAGCAAGCAGACAGTAGTGGTTGTGGAAGTAAGGCATGGCCAGGACTGAAGGAGTGGAGGATGTAGTGGCCGACATGCTGGCTAGATCGACACATGTTAGCAAGCAGACAGTAGTGGTTATGGCAGTAAGACATGGCCGGGACTGATGGAGTGACGGTAGTAGTGGCCGTATTATGTATATATTTTTGTAATATATAAATATTTATTTTTCATATAATGGATCATATACAATTTTTTAAGTAGGCCTTTTAGGTTGTGTCTGAAGTAATCCCTCCCAGGCAAAATGACTGATGGAGTGGAGGTTGTAGTGGCCGACATGCTGGCTAGAGCGACACATGTTAGCAAGCCAACAGTAGTGTATGCGGCAGTGAGGCTTGGCCGGGACGGAGGGAGTGACGGTAGTAGTGGCCGACATGCTGGCTAGAACGACACGTGTTAGCAAGCACAAAGTAGTGGTTGTGGCAGTGAGGCATGGCCGGGGCTGATGGAGTGGAGGATGGAGTGACCGACATGCTGGCTAGATCGACACATGTTAGCAAGCAGACAGTAGTGGTTGTGGCAGTGAGACATGGCCGGGACTGATGGAGTGACGGTAGTAGTGGCCGTAGTATGTATATATTCCTGTAATATATAAATATTTATTTTTCAAACAATGGATCATATACAATTTTTTAAGTAGGCCTTTTAGGTTAAGTGTCTGAAGTAATCCCTCCCGGGCAAAATGACTGATGGAGCGGAGGTAATAGCAACCGACATGCTGGCTAGAGCGACACATGTTAGCATGCAGACAGTAGTGGTTGAGGCCGTGAGACATGGCCAGGACTGATGGAGTTAAGGTTGTAGTAGCCAACATGCTGGCTAGAGCGACACATGCTAGCAAGCAGACAGTAGTGTTTGTGGCAGCGAGGCATGGCCGGTACTGAAGGAGTGGATGTAGTGGTGGCCAACATGCTGACTAGAGCAACACATGTTAGTAAGCAGACAGTAGTGGTTGCAGCGGTGAGGCATGGCCGGGACTGATGGAGTGCCGGTAGTAGTGACCTACATGTTGGCTACAGCGACACATATTAGCAACCACAATGTAGTGGTTGTGGCAGTGAGGCATGACCGGGACTGAAGAAGGGGAGGTTGTAGTTGCCGAAATGTTGGCTACAGCGAAACATGTTAGCAAGCAGACAGTAGTGGTTCTGGCTGTGAGACATGGCCAGGACTGATAGAGTGGAGGTTGTAGTGGCCGACATGCTGGCTGGAGCGACACATGATAGCACGCAGACAGTAGTGGTTGTGGAAGTAAGGCATGGCCAGGACTTATGGAGTGGAGGTTGTAGTAGCCGACTTGCTGGATAGAGCGACACATGTTAGCAAGCAGACAGAAGTGGTTGCGGCAGTGAGGCTTGGCCGGGACGGAGGGAGTGACGGTAGTAGTGGCCGACATGCTGGCTGGAGCGACACATGTTAGCAAGCACAAAGTAGTGGTTTTGGCAGTGAGGCATGGAAGGGGCCTGATGGAGTGGAGGTTGTAGCAACCGACATGCTGGATAGAGCGACACATGCTAGCAAGCAGACAGTAGTGGTTGTGGCAGTGAGGCATGGCCGGGACTGAAGGAGCGGAGGTTGTAGTTGCAGAAATGTTGGCTACAGCGACACATGTTAGCAAGCAGACAGTAGTGGTTGTGGCCGTGAGACATGGCCAGGACTGATGGAGTGGAGGTTGTAGTAGCCGACAAGCTGGCTAGAGCGACACATTTTAGCATGCAGACAGTAGTGGTTGTGGCAGTGAGGCGTGGCAAGGGCTGAAGGAGTGGAGGTTGTAGTGGCCGACATGTTGGCTTCTGCGACACATATTAGCAAGCAGACAGTAGTGGTTGTGGCAGTGAGGAATGGCCGGGGCTGATGGAGTGGATGTCGTGGTGGTCGTATTATGTATATATTTTTGTAATATATAAATATTTATTTTTCATATAATGGATCATATACAATTTTTTGAGTAGGCCTTTTAGGTTGTGTCTGAAGTAATCCCTCCCAGGCAAAATGACTGTTGGAGTGGAGGTTGTAGTGGCCGACATGCTGGCTAGAGCGACACATGTTAGCAAGCAAACAGTAGTGGTTGCGGCAGTGAGGCTTGGCCGGGACGGAGGGAGTGACGGTAGTAGTGGCCGACATGCTGGCTGGAGCGACACATGTTAGCAACCAGACAGTAGTGGTTGTGGCTATGAGGCATGGCCAGGACTGATGGAGTGGAGGTTGTAGTGGCCGACATGCTTGCTAGAGCAACACATGTTAGTAAGCACACAATAGTGGTTGTGGCAGTGAGGCATGGCCGGGACTGATGGAGTGGAGGATGGAGTGACCGACATGCTAGCTACATCGACACATGTTAGCAAGCAGACAGTAGTGGTTGTGGCAGTGAGACATGGCCGGGACTGATGGAGTTGAGGTTGTAGTAGCCGACATGCTGGCTAGAGCGACACATGCTAGCAAGCAGACAGTAGTGTATGTGGCAACGAGGCATGGCCGGTACTGAAGGAGCGGAGGTTGTAGCAACCGACATGCTGGCAAGAGCGACACATGTTAGCAAGCAGACAGTAGTGGTTGTGGCCGTGAGACTTGGCCAGGACTGATGGAGTGGAGGTTGTAGTAGCCGACATGCTGGCTAGAGCAACACATGTTAGTAAGCAGACAGTAGTGGTTGTGGCAGTGAGGCATTGCCGGGACTGAAGGAGCAAAGGTTGTAGTGGCCGACATGTTGGCTAGAGTGACACATAATAGCAAGCAGACAGAAATGGTTGAGGCAGTGAGGCATGGCCGGGACTGAAGGAGCGGAGGTTGTAGTGGCCGACATGTTGGCTGGAGCGATACATGTAAGCAAGCAGACAGTAGTAGTTGTGGCCGTGAGGCATGGACGGGAATGAAGGAGCGGAGGTTGTAGTGGCCGACATGCTGGCTAGAGCGACACATGTTAGCAAGCAGACAGTAGTGGTTGTGGCAGTGAAACATGGCCGGGACTGATGGAGTGACGGTAGTAGTGGCCGTAATATGTATATATTTTTGTAATATATAAATATTTATTTTTCATAGAATGGATCTTATACAATTATTTAGTTGGCCTTTTAGGTTAAGAGTCTAAAGTAATCCCTCCGGGCAAAATCATGGCTAGGACTGAAGGAGTGGAGGTTGTAGTGGCCGACCTGCTGGCTGGAGCGACACATGTTAGCAAGCAGACAGTAGTGGTTGTGGCAGTGAGGCATGGCCGGGACTGAAGGAGCGGAGGTTGTAGTGGCCGACATGATGGCAGCTGCGACACATGTTAGCAAGCAGACAGTAGTGGTTGTGGCAGTGAGGCATGGCCGGGACTGATGGAGTGGAGGTTGTAGTGGCCGACATGCTGGCTAGAGCGACACATGTTAGCAAGCAGACAGTAGTGGTTGTGGCAGTGAGGCATGGCCGGGACTGAAGGAGTGGAGGTTGTAGTGGCCGACATGCTGGCTAGAGCGACACATGTTAGCAAGCAGACAGTAGTGGTTGTGGCAGTGAGGCATGGCCGGGACTGAAGGAGCGGAGGTTGTAGTGGCCGACATGCTGGCTAGAGCGACACATGTTAGCAAGCAGACAGTAGTGGTTGTGGCAGTGAGGCATGGCCGGTTCTGATGGAGTGGAGGTTGTAGTAGCCGACATGCTGGCTAGAGCAACACATGTTAGTAAGCACACAATAGTGGTTGTGGCAGTGAGGCATGGCGGTACTGATGGAGTGGAGGTTGTAGTGGCCGACATGTTGGCTGGAGCGACACATGGAAGCAAGCAGACAGTAGTGGTTGTGGCAGTGAGGCATGGCCGGGACTGAAGGAGCGGAGGTTGTAGTGGCCGACATGTTGGCTGGAGCGACACATGGAAGCAAGCAGACAGTAGTGGTTGTGGCCGTGAGGCATGGCCGGGACTGATGGAGTGGAGGTTGTAATAGCCGACATGCTGGCTAGATCGACACATGTTAGAAAGCAGACAGTAGTGGTTGTGGCAGTGAAACATGGCCGGGACTGATGGAGTGACGGTAGTAGTGGGCGTAATATGTATATATTTTTGTAATAAATAAATATTTATTTTTCCTAGAATGGATCTTATACAATTTTTTAAGTAGGCCTTTTAGGTTAAGTGTCTGAAGTAATCCCTCCCGGGCAAAATGACTGTTGGAGTGGAGGTTGTAGTGGCCGACATGCTGGCTAGAGCGACACATGTTAGCAAGCAAACAGTAGTGGTTGCGGCAGTGAGGCATGGCCGGGACTGAAGGAGTGGAGGTTGTAGTGGCCGACATGCTGGCTAGATCGACACATGTTAGCAAGCAGACAGTAGTGGTTGTGGCAGTGAGGCTTGGCCAGGACTGTAGGAGCAGAGGTTGTAGTGGCCGACATGCTTGCTAGAGCGACACGTCTTAGCAAGCAGACAGTAGTGGTTGTGGCAGTGAGGCATGGCCGGTACTGAAGGAGCGGAGGTTGTAGTGGCCGACATGTTGGCTACACCGACACATATTAGCAAGCAGACAGTAGTGGTTGTGGCAGTGAGGCATGGCCGGGAATGAAGAAGGGGAGGTTGAAGTGGCCGACATGCTGGCTAGAGCAACACATGTTAGTAAGCACACAATAGTGGTTGTGGCCGTGAGACATGGCGAGGACTGATGGAGTGGAGGTTGTAGTAGCCGACATGCTGGCTAGAGCGACACATGCTAGCAAGCAGACAGAAATGGTTGTGGCAGTGAGGCATGGCCGGGACTGAAGGAGCGGAGGTTGTAGTGGCCGACATGTTGGCTGGAGCGACACATGTAAGCAAGCAGACAGTAGTGGTTGTGGCCGTGAGGCATGGCCGGGACTGATGGAGTGGAGGTTGTAATAGCCGACATGTTGGCTAGATCGACACATGTTAGCAAGCAGACAGTAGTGGTTGTGGCAGTGAAACATGGCCGGGACTGATGGAGTGACGGTAGTAGTGGCCGTAATATTTTGGCTAATAAATATTTAAGAATGGTTAATTTTTTTAGTAGGCTTTTAACAATTTGAGAATTTTTTTTAGTTGAGGCATGGCCGGGACTGATGGAGTGGAGGTTGTAATAGCCGACATGCTGGCTAGATCGACAGATGTTAGCAAGCAGACAGTAGTGGTTGTGGCAGTGAGGCATGGCCAGGACTGAAGGAGTGGAGGTTGTAGTGGCCGACATGCTTGCTAGAGCGACACGTCTTAGCAAGCAGACAGTAGTGGTTGTGGCAGTGAGGCATGGCCAGGACTGAAGGAGTGGAGGTTGTAGTGGCCGACATGCTTGCTAGAGCGACACGTCTTAGCAAGCAGACAGTAGTGGTTGTGGCAGTGAGGCATTGCCGGGACTGAAGGAGCGGAGGTTGTAGTGGCCGACATGTTGGCTACAGCGACACATGTTAGCAAGTACAAAGTAGTGGTTTTGGCAGTGAGGCATGGCTGGGACTGAAGGAGCGGAGGTTGTAGTGGCCGACAAGCTGGCTAGAGCGACACATGTTAGCAAGCAGACAGTAGTGGTTGTGGCAGTGAGGCATGGCCGGGACTGAAGGAGCGGAGGTTGTAGTGGCCGACATGCTTGCTAGAGCGACACGTCTTAGCAAGCAGACAGTAGTGGTTGTGGCAGTGAGGCATGGCTAGGACTGAAGGAGTGGAGGTTGTAGTGGCCGACATGCTGGCTAGATCGACACATGTTAGCAAGCAGACAGTAGTGGTTGTGGCAGTGAGGCATGGCCGGGACTGAAGGAGCGGAGGTTGTAGTGGCCGACATGCTGGCTAGAGCGACACATGTTAGCAAGCAGACAGTAGTGGTTGTGGCAGTGAGGCATGGCCAGGACTGATGGAGTGGAGGTTGTAGTGGCCGACATGCTGGCTGGAGCGACACATGTTAGCAACCAGACAGTAGTGGTTGTGGCTATGAGGCATGGCCAGGACTGATGGAGTGGAGGTTGTAGTGGCCGACATGCTGGCTGGAGCGACACATGTTAGCAAGCAGACAGTAGTGGTTGTGGCAGTGAGGCATGGCCGGTACTGAAGGAGCGGAGGTTGTAGTGGCCGACATGTTGGCTACAGCGACACATATTAGCAAGCAGACAGTAGTGGTTGTGGCAGTGAGGCATGGCCGGGACTGAAGGAGCGGAGGTTGTAGTGGCCGACAAGCTGGCTAGAGCGACACATGTTAGCAAGCAGACAGTAGTGGTTGCGGCAATGAGGCATGTCCGGGACTGATGGAGTGACGTTAGTAGTGGCCGACATGCTGGCTGGAGCGACACATGTTAGCACGCAGACAGTAGTGGTTGTGGCAGTGAGGCATGGCCGGTACTGAAGGAGCGGAGGTTGTAGTGGCCGACATGCTGGCTAGAGCAACACATGTTAGTAAGCAGACAGTAGTGGTTGTGGCAGTGAGGCATTGCCGGGACTGATGGAGTGACGGAAGTCGTGGCCGACATGCTGGCTGGACCGACACATGTTAGCAAGCACACAGTAGTGTTTTTGGCAGTGAGGCATGGCCGGGACTGAAGGAGCGGAGGTTGTAGTGGCCGACATGCTGGCTAGAGCGACACGTCTTAGCAAGCAGACAGTAGTGGTTGTGGCAGTGAGGCATGGCCGGGAATGAAGAAGGGGAGGTTGAAGTGGCCGACATGCTGGCTAGAGCAACACATGTTAGTAAGCACACAATAGTGGTTGTGGCCGTGAGACATGGCGAGGACTGATGGAGTGGAGGTTGTAGTAGCCGACATGCTGGCTAGAGCGACACATGCTAGCAAGCAGACAGAAATGGTTGTGGCAGTGAGGCATGGCCGGGACTGAAGGAGCGGAGGTTGTAGTGGCCGACATGTTGGCTGGAGCGACACATGTTAGCAAGCAGACAGTAGTGGTTGTGGCCGTGAGGCATGGCCGGGACTGAAGGAGCGGAGGTTGTAGTGGCCGACATGTTGGTTGGAGTGACACATGTAAGGTCCGGGACAAAAAGATAGCCCACCCAATATTTTTTCTCTTAATCATTTTTAACTATTGATATAATTTGTATTTATTAATATGTAGTGTATTCTGCTCAAATTTGAACCGATGATCAATCTAATACGAATCGGAAAAAAATAATTTGTAAGAATTAATAAATAATACTTGATTTGGGGTAAGACAAAAAGATAGCACAGTGAACAATAATAATAAAATCCTTTATTAAAAATACATTAAAAGAATACAAATGAAAATTCAATATCCTGTATACGCACCACCTTTTTCTAATGCAGCAATCATACGATTTGAAAGTATGTTAAAATGGCGACGAATCAACTCTTGAGGTAGTTTGGTCCACTCCTCCTGAATTGTTTTTTTCAATTCTTCAACGCACTCAAATTGTCGGCTCCCACTGTAAACACTTCTAGCAAGATGTCCCCATACATTTTCGATGCTATTAAAGTCCGGGGAACGAGCCGGCCAACCTATAATTCTGATCCTTCCTTTTCTAAAAAATTCTTTTGCAACTTTCGCCGTATGAACTGGAGCATTATCTTGTTGAAGAATTACGTTCTGTTTAGGAACAAGTAGAAAATATTTTTGTAGTTGGTTTTCTAACAAATTAAAACATTGCTGACTGTTCATTCTACCAGAAATAAACACGATATCAGTTTTGTGATCATAGCCAATGCCTCCCCATATCATGACGCTGCCTCCTCCCATTTGCCTCTTGGAAAACATTTTTTCTTCTTTCCGTAGATCATGGTAATAGTGAGCCCAGCCATCAGGACCGTCGAGGTTGAATTTTTTTTCGTCGGTGAACAAGATTTCTTTCCACTCGTCTTTCCATTGGACATGTTCACGGGCAAACTCCTTACGCCTTTCTTTATGCGCCATGCTTAGAGGTGGCATACCTTTCATTTTCTTTCTTTTGATGTGAGGAGCTGCACGAATGATCCTCTGGACGTTTTTCAAATTCGTCACTACACCAGCTCTAGCCGCAATTTGACGGACCGTTAATGATGAGTTGGATGCAACCCTTAAAATTGCTCGTTTTTGCCGTGTTGTTAAAGCCGGCGGCCTTCCAGGAGATTTCTTCGTCCCATAGCTTTCTGGAGACTTCAAAAAATTTAAAATCACTTTTCTACTCTACCGGTATTTTTTGAAATATCGGAAATACAAAACCCTCGATTTTTCATTCGCTGAATGATATTTTTTTCACCTGGTGATAATGATTTTGCTCGTCCCATCTCACTAAAATAATGTTAACAACTTAAAAGAATAAACAGAACTGGATTAGCCTTGTCTACTCAGAGGGATTTGGTTTTCTTTGTAAAGAAACAATAGGTGTGCTATCTTTTTGTCTTACCCCAAATCAAGTAATAATATTAATTCTCACAAGCTGTTTTTCCTACCTCCTTAATCCTTAATGGATCCTTAATCCTTAACGAAACCTTAATTCTTAATGAATCCTTAATCCTTTAATCCTTAACCCCTATTGATTAAGAGAAAAAATATAGGGTGGGCTATCTTTTTGTCCCGGACCTTAAGCAAGCAGACAGTAGTGGTTGTGGCCGTGAGGCATGGCCGGGACTGATGGAGTGGAGGTTGTAATAGCCTTCATGTTGGCTAGATCGACACATGTTAGCAAGCAGACAGTAGTGGTTGTGGCCGTGAGGCATGGCCGGGACTGATGGAGTGGAGGTTGTAATAGCCGACATGTTAGCTAGATCGACACATGTTAGCAAGCAGACAGTAGTGGTTGTGGCAGTGAAACATGGCCGGGACTGATGGAGTGACGGTAGTAGTGGCCGTAATATGTATATATTTTTGTAATATATAAATATTTATTTTTCATAGAATGGATCTTATACAATTTTTTTAGTTGGCCTTTTAGGTTAAGTCTTTGATGTAATCCATCCCGGGCAAACATTTGAGAATTTTTTTTGATAGTTTATTGGGCATTGGGCAGTGAGGCATGGCCAGGACTGAAGGAGTGGAGGTTGTAGTGGCCGACATGCTTGCTAGAGCGACACGTCTTAGCAAGCAGACAGTAGTGGTTGTGGCAGTGAGGCATGGCCAGGACTGAAGGAGCAGAGATTGTAGTGGCCGACATGCTTGCTAGAGCGACACGTCTTAGCAAGCAGACAGTAGTGGTTGTGGCAGTGAGGCATGGCCAGGACTGAAGGAGTGGAGGTTGTAGTGGCCGACATGCTGGCTAGATCGACACATGTTAGCAAGCAGACAGTAGAGGTTCTGGCAGTGAGGCATTCCCGGGACTGAAGGAGCGGAGGTTGTAGTGGCCGACATGCTTGCTAGAGCGACACGTCTTAGCAAGCAGACAGTAGTGGTTGTGGCAGTGAGGCATGGCCAGGACTGAAGGAGTGGAGGTTGTAGTGGCCGACATGCTGGCTAGATCGACACATGTTAGCAAGCAGACAGTAGTGGTTGTGGCAGTGTGACATGGCCGGGACTGAAGGAGCGGAGGTTGTAGTGGCCGACATGCTTGCTAGAGCGACACGTCTTAGCAAGCAGACAGTAGTGGTTGTGGCAGTGAGGCATGGCTAGGACTGAAGGAGTGGAGGTTGTAGTGGCCGACATGCTGGCTAGATCGACACATGTTAGCAAGCAGACAGTAGTGGTTGTGGCAGTGAGTCTTGGCCAGGACTGTAGGAGCAGAGGTTGTAGTGGCCGACATGCTTGCTAGAGCGACACGTCTTAGCAAGCAGACAGTAGTGGTTGTGGCAGTGAGGCATGGCCAGGACTGAGGGAGCAGAGGTTGTAGTGGCCGACATGCTTGCTAGAGCGACACGTCTTAGCAAGCAGACAGTAGTGGTTGTGGCAGTGAGGCATGGCCAGGACTGAAGGAGTGGAGGTTGTAGTGGCCGACATGCTGGCTAGATCGACACATGATAGCAAGCAGACAGTAGTGGTTGTGGCAGTGAAACATGCCCGGGACTGATGGATTGACGGTAGTAGTGGCCGTAATATGTATATATTTTTGTAATATATAAATTTTTTTTTTTCATAGAATGGATCTTATACAGTTTTTTAAATAGGCCTTTTAGGTTAGGACTCTGATGTAATCCCTCCCGGGCAAACATTTGAGAATTTTTTTTGATAGTTTATTGGGCATTAGCTAGAAAAGTCTTACAGATATTTTTTATTTGAAATTGATCATGATCATATTTAAACTTTTCCTATCCCTTTTTGGAATTGATTCACATGGAAGTATTTTTCTTTTTAATATGTGTGAGCTGACACACATGAAAATATGTAGTCATAAAATTTATAAATTATATTAGGATGTTCCTTGTCAACACTATTCTATATTTGCATGCCACACAATAAGCTAATATTTCCTACATATGCCAATATGGGCAAAATTTTATTGAACGTGAGCTGAGTCTCCACATATATGTTCTGGATAATTCATCATGTCTTGGTGTAACTGGGGACCCTGACTATGATTAGTCATTTTTCATTCTGATTTATTATTTATGGACATATATGTGCCCTTTTGTAGTGGGCGGTTCCTGTTTGGTCCTCAGTCGTTTGGGGCATTATTTTGGGATACTATTCTTTTTTTTGGTTTTGGGACCAATATTATGATTGCGTTGAACATCACTGTAAGGTGTTCAGGATGCCCTACCTCCAACTAGAATATATTGGCTTACACTATTTATTGCACACCAGGCAAGGACTTCAACTTTTTAGTGTTATGTGTAGTGTATATTGGTAGTGTTATGTGTAGTGTATATTGGCTTAAACTATTTATTACACACCAGGCAAGGACTTAAACTTATTAGTGTAGGAAATACGCATATCAATAATAACTTGATATTCTGTATGTTCACCATTGGGTATAGATTCTATTGCTTCCTGTGTTATATTTATGATTTATTATGATTATTTATTATTCAGTTTTTTGACTTGATGGTTGATCAATAGACTTTTGATCCTGGGGGGGGGGATGTAATGAATTTTAGATTCCATTACATGAGCCTATCATAAATGACCATATATTTTATATTCTGAATAATGCCAGCGCAAAGCTCATTAAGATTATTATATATCAGTACTTAACTGTCTAGTTTTTACCTGTAAATTTGAGTCTTATCCATTTTGGAGTTAAGCCACTATGTGCTGGCATTTTAGAAGATAAGGGCAATGGATTTTTATAATAACATTCACTGCTCTTAAAGTCGAAACACTAATTAGTATTACGGATGAATTTCGATAATAATATCACGTTAAATAGATTTTTTGAGCATATTTGATGAGCAGGGACAAAGTTCAACATCGGCTCAGTATATAAAAGGGTGATGTCGCAAAAGGATTAAAACAGTCGTAGCTTAGATTCTCTTGACAGGAGACCCAAGTCCGGTGACATCTCGCTCAGCCTTCAGCTCACAACTAGACAGCCTGCTTATCACCTCCACTACCTCACAAGGCAGAGTCTGATCTTAGAGAACTTTTATAAACCAGTTAAGTTCTTTCATTGTAATTTAGTTTAAATAGATATAAGTGTCCCCCTTTATATCACTAAAAGGAGCCTTTCTCATTTCAATTTATATTTATTATTGGTGCATTTTTAATTATAAATAAATTTATATATATTTAAATTTTTAGTCAAGAGTTGATTATTGGTGAATCCCTTCCTAAATTCTTTGTTAGTGATTTGGTTGTGGAATTATTATTTTTCCAGCTTGCACTGCCTATTGCCGCAACTAGATCGCAACAACATTCCAACTGAGATCCACATCTACACTCAGGTTCAGTGAAGTTCATGTCTTTGCTAGAGGATAATTACAGGTTGCAGTGCATCATTGTAGCAAAACATTCCTTGTTTAAAGAGTGTATTTGTCCAAAAATAAAATCTCAAATTACAAATCAGTTATTAAAAGCTATTCTAAACAAAATAAACCAAACAACAAGAAAAAAAAAATCCATATAGTCTCAAAACTATATTTATTTGTCTCGTAATATAAAAATGCAATATGACAATATACATTAAAATTGTAAGTTTAATTACAATATTAATTGCTCAGTTAAAATCATTAATCATAAGTATACAAGGAATGGTAACATTTATTTTCAAAAAACCTCAAGATTGTACAACCCTAAAATAAAAGTAGTCAAACTTCAATCCCTGAAAGTAGCATAAACAATTATAATACTGACACATAGGATAAAATCTCAATTAAAAATGGGAAAATAAATTATAAAGTAGTCAAATATTGTTGGCTCTTCATGCTTGCCACTCACTTGCTGACAAAAACCACCTGGAGCAAATTTCTTTCTTCACTAGTCGAAGTAAAGTCTATAAAATACAAAAATAATTATAAGAATGACAATTATATTCAAATGTATTTTTTCACAAATACAGACAAATCTGTCAGTTTTCTGTTTTCTTTGTTTGTGTTTGGTTTTTCAATCTTTTTTTATACTTGATTGGTGCTAAACTCCGATATAAAAATACTATAATTTTTGATAAATTTGGAGTCATTGAAACTTTTAGAAATAAAACGTCAAATTCAAATTTCGTAAAAAAAAATATAAATAAAAAAAAAATAGGAATTTTGACTAAACTTTCACATACTCCTTTTTATAATAACAATTATTCTTTACTTAATTGCCCTTTTTAAATGATTATTATCCAACAAATTTCAAACACCTAGAAGAGAAGAAAATTTCCAAGAAGGGTAGAAGTCATTTTATTTTAATTTAATTAAAGCCCTCCGTAATTTGACCATGTAAATTATTTTAACCCAAAGTTAACAACATTACCAGGTTGATTAAAAATCCTAAGCACCTCTTTGTAAATTGATAAACAAAGACCAATAGCATTCATCTTTTGTTGTATTATTCCTAAAATATTAAAACACAATGTTATTCAGACAAATTAAAAATTTGACAATGAAGCTACAGTTGTTTTTTTTTTCTTCATTTTGTAACAGGAGTTAGTTAACCGTGGAAAGTAGTGGTTTTCTGAGGCACTACTTTAAAAAAGGATACAATGAGACTGATAAGTCCTGTAAAATCAAGAAAGATTCATAAAATTGGAATAAGGCCCTTAAAGAAAAACTTAGAGAGGACAGATGTAGTCCATACTCACACTCCACAGACTGGGGTTAAAACATTCATGGAAGGAGAATTTGCTCTTGAAAGCAAATATCGCATTGGGTGCTCTACGTCTCATGATTTAGAGATGAGTCTCAGGAGAATATGTAGAAAAAGAACTAAAGAAACACGCAGAAGCTTTCAGTACTACAGTTTCCAAGACAGTGGTTTCAGTTCCAGAAGCTGCAGAAGTACTCCACTCCATTTGATACTACAGCAATCAGAATGAAGGCTGAAAATATATAAAAATCTGCCGAAGGATATGGATGGCTCCAAGTCAATTACAGAATTTGATCAAAATTTTAGATTATTTCAATCATAACAAATTTGAACATCCTTTGGCCTTGAAAAATGTGAAGTTTGGTACATTTTAAATATCAATCTCAGCAGAGACTATATTTATATCAAACATAAACTGTATTTGTAAGCTGTACATAAGTTGAAGTTTGATAAGTGTCAGTGAAATGACTAAAGCACAAATGCTAGATTGTATATCCCTAGAAAACATTCTGGTTGGGGTCTCATTAATATAAATAATTTATGCTGTTCCCAGGTGATAAATCTAACGAACTAGATTATATCAAGTGATAACCAAACCTTTAAAAAAAATACTAGCTGGATAAAGAATATATAGCCCTGAAGTTTTTGAAGTATATAGACCTTCCATTTTTTTTCTTTTTTGAATTTTCAAGCTAACATGTATATATAATTTAGTAGAACTTAAATCCAATAATGCAACTAATAGAACCCATAAATTTTCTCATTGGAATGAATGACTAGATAAGGAGAAAGATATAGAAAAATAGCAGCTAGCCATACTTACAAGGAGTGCCAACAGATTGGAGACCATTAACATGTAGAAAACGTTTTTCCAGCCATACCTGAAGACAACACCTGCTAATAATGGGCCCACAGCAGCTCCTACAAACATTAAAGTAATCATTACATTTTACTATTCTCATTTCCTCCTTGTTTAATTTCACTGCACAGTGACTGTGGGAGAAAACTGGATATAAGCAGAAATTTCATTTAGTTTACTAATACTGACTAATAATTCCTATTATTAGACAGATTATAGAGACCACAGGCTATGGTGAGGTGGCTTTTCATGATGTCTTTATTGTTCTATAGTCTTATGAAGAAGTCAATTGAAAACTCCTACATCTCCTAGAACCCTCTTCATATATATATTATTCGTTTTAATTAAATAAAGTATTAAATACATTTAAGGCCAATAGCTGTTTCTCGTGAATTAATGTTTGGGAGTAGAGAAGGGGGGGGCAGTATCCTTTACTTGGTGCAACCTGTTAACCGCGTTAAAAAAATAACAGATTTGAATTATTAAGGATAAAATATTAACATTGATTTGAATTAATTTATCCAGGTGAGTACCTGGTAGTTCATATTGAAAAGAATAGTTGAAAATATAAATAATTCCATGCAAATTACTTGCTTTATACATTATTATAAGAAAAAATGTTAAAATAAAAAGTTAGTTTCAATAACTCAGTACCAACTTTTGTTATGTGCACGCTAGCCTTCAAACAAATAGAAAATGAAATATTGCGAATTTTTATATCAGGCCTCCCCTACAACCCCCACTCCTGGTCATCCCAAGACATGTTCGTACAGCTTATTATCATGGAAGAGTAAGTGCTAATTCATATACTCAGATTTATTCAGTTTGGTTGAGTCTTTTGTGCCAAATAAAATTGTTCTCCCGCAATAGTTTTTAGCGTATAACTCATTTATACTTCAGTATATAACAAGAGTGTATATTACAAAAGATACTCTAAATAACAAAATAAAAACTTTTGTTATGTACATCTTTGCAGAATAACCCACAGGAAACAAAATATTGAAACTCTTCATTCAGGCCTCTCCTGTAACCCCCACTCCTGGAGCATGCTCAAGACACAGGGAGCTAGTAGCGAGTGTCGAGAGGCAACCCACCTCAGAGAGAATGCTCAAGACATCGGGTGCTAGTAGCGAGTGTCGAGAGGCAACCCACCTCGGAGAGCATGCTCAAGACACAGGGAGCTAGTAGCGAGTGTCGAGAGGCAACCCACCTCAGAGAGCATGCTCAAGACATCGGGAGCTAGTAGCGAGTGTCGAGAGGCAACCCACCTCAGAGAGAATGCTCAAGACATCGGGTGCTAGTAGCGAGTGTCGAGAGGGAACATACCTCGGATAGCATGCTCAAAACATCGGGAACTAGTAGCGAGTGTCCAGAGGCAACCCGCCTCAGAGAGCATGCTCAAGACATCAGGAGCTAGTAGCAAGTCTCGAGAGACAACCCACCTCAGAGAGTATACTCAAGACATCGGAAGCTAGTAGCGAGTGTCAAGAGGTAACCCACCTCGGAGAACATACTCAACATCGGGATTTATTAGCGAGTGAGAAGAGACCCCCACCTCTGAGAGCATGCTCAAGACATCGGGAGCTAGTAGCGAGTTTCGATAGGCAATCCACCTTGGAGAGCATGCTCAAGACTTCGGTAGCTAGTAGCGAGTGTCGAGAGGCAACCCACCTCGGAGAGCATACTAAGGACATCCGGAGCTAGTAGAGAGTGTCGAGAGGCCACCCACCTCAGAGAGCATGCTCAAGACATCGGATGCTAGTACCGTGAGTCGAGAGGCAACCCACCTTGGAGTGATGCTCAGGACATCAGGAGCTAGTAGCGAGTGTCGAAAGGCAACACGCCTCAGAGAGTATGCTCATAACATCGAGAGCTATTAGCGAGTGAGAAGGGGCCACCCACCTCAGAGAGCATGCTGAAGACATCCGGAGCTAGTAGAGAGTGTCGAGAGGCCACCCACCTCCGAGAGCATGCTCAAGACATCGGATTCTAGTACCGTGGGTCGAGAGGAAACCCACCTCCGAGAGCATGCACAAGACACAGGCAGCTAGTAGAGAGTTTTGATAGGCAACCCACCTGGGAGAGAATGCTAAAGACATCGGGAGCTAGTAGCGAGTGTCGAGAGGCAACCCACCTCAGAGAGTATTCTCAAGACATCGGGAGCTGGTAGCGAGTGAGAAGAGGCCTCCCATCTCGGAGAGCTTGCTCAAGACATCGGGAGCTAGTAGCGAGTTTCGATAGGCAATCCACCTTGGAGAGCATGCTCAAGACTTCGGTAGCTAGTAGCGAGTGTCGAGAGGCAACCCACCTCGGAGAGCATACTAAGGACATCCGGAGCTAGTAGAGAGTGTCGAGAGGCAACCCACCTCAAAGGGCATGCTCAAGACATCGGATGCTAGTACCGTGGGTCGAGAGGCAACCCACCTCGGAGAGCATGCTGAAGACATCCGGAGCTAGTAGAGAGTGTCGAGAGGCAACCCACTTCAGAGAGCATGCTCAAGACATCGGGAGCAAGTAGCAAATGTCAAGGGGCAACCAACCTCAGAGAGCATACTCAAGACAACAGGATTTATTAGAAGTGAGAAGAGGCCTCCCACCTCGGAGAGCATGCTCAAGACATCGGGAGCTAGTAGCGAAAGTCAAGAGGCAACCCACCTCGGAGGGCATGCTCAAGACATCGGGAGTTAGTAGCGGGTGTCAAAAGGCAACCCACCTCGGAGAGCATGCTCAAGACGTCGGGAGCTAGTAGCGAGTGTCAAGAGGCAACCCACTTCGGAGAGCATGCTCAAGACATCGGGAGTTAGTAGCGTGTGTCAAGAGGCAACCCACCTCGGAGAGCATGCTCAAGACATCATGAGCTAGTAGCGAGTGTCAAGAGGCAACCCACCTAAAAGAGCATGCTCAAGATATCGGGGGCTAGTTGCGAGGTTCGAGAAGCAACCTACCTCGCAGAGCATGGTCAAGACATCGGGAGCTAGTAAGGAGAATCGAGTGGCAAACTACCTCGGAGAGCATGCTCAAGACATCGGCAGCTAGTAGCGAGTGTCGAGAGGCAACATACCTCGGGTAGCATGCTCAAAACATCGGGAACTAGTAGCGAGTGTCGAGAGGCAACCCGCCTCGGAGAGCATGCTCAAAACATCAGGAGCTAGTAGCAAGTGTCGAGAGACAACCCACCTCAGAGAGTATGCTCAAGACATCGGGAGCTATTAGCGAGTGAGAAGAGGCCTACCATCTCGGAGAGCATGCTGAAGACATCGGGAGCTGGTAGCGAGTGAGAAGAGGCCTACCATCTCGGAGAGCTTGCTCAAGACATCGGGAGCTAGTAGCGAGTTTCGATAGGCCACCCACCTCGGAGAGCATGCTCAAGACATCGGGAGCTAGTAGCGAGTGTCGAGATGCAACCCGCCTCGGAGAGCATGCTCAAGACATCAGGAGCTAGTAGCGAGTGTCGAGAGGCAACCCACCTCAGAGAGTATGCTCAAGACATCGGGAGCTATTAGCGAGTGAGAAGAGGCCACCCACCTCAGAGAGCATGCTGAAGACATCGGGAGCTGGTAGCGAGTGAGAAGAGGCCTACCATCTCGGAGAGCATGCTCAAAACATCGGGAACTAGTAGCGAGTGTCGAGAGGCAACCCGCCTCGGAGAGTATTCTCAAGACATCGGCAGCTAGTAGCGAGTGTCGAGAGGCAACATACCTCGGAGAGCATGCTCAAGAAATCGGGAGCTAGTTGCGAGGTTCGAGATGCAACCTACCTCGCAGAGCATGCTCAAGACAATGGCAGCTAGTAGCGAGTGTCGAGAGGCAACCCGCCTCGGAGAGTATTCTCAAGACATCAGGAGCTAGTAGCGAGTGTCAAGAGGCAACCCACCTCAAAGAGCATGCTCAAGATATCGGGGGCTAGTTGCGAGGTTCGAGAAGCAACCTACCTCGCAGAGCATAGTCAAGACATCGGGAGCTAGTAAGGAGAGTCGAGTGGCAAACTACCTCGGAGAGCATGCTCAAGACATCGGGAACTAGTAGCGAGTGTCGAGAGGCAACCCGCCTCGGAGAGCATGCTCAAGACATCGGGAGCTGGTAGCGAGTGAGAAGAGGCCACCCACCTCAGTGAGCATGCTGAAGACATCGGGAGCTAGTAGCGAGTTTCGATAGGCCACCCACCTCGGAGAGCATGCTCAAGAAATCGGGAGCTAGTTGCGAGGTTCGAGAAGCAACCTACCTCGCAGAGCATGCTCAAGACATCAGGAGCTAGTAGCGAGTGTCAAGAGGCAACCCACCTCAAAGAGCATGCTCAAGAAATCGGGAGCTAGTTGCGAGGTTCGAGAAGCAACCTACCTCGCAGAGCATGGTCAAGACATCGGGAGCTAGTAGCGAGTGTCGAGAGGCAACCCGCCTCGGAGAGCATACTAAGGACATCCGGAGCTAGTAGAGAGTGTCGAGAGGCCACCCACCTCAGAGAGCATGCTCAAGACATCGGATGCTAGTACCATGGGTCGAGAGGCAACCCACCTTGGAGAGATGCTCAAGACACAGGGAGCTAGCAGCGAGTGTCGAGAGTCAACCCACCTCAGAGAGTATTCTCAAGACATCGGCAGCTAGTAGCGAGTGTCGAGAGGCAACATACCTCGGATAGCATGCTCAAAACATCGGGAACTAGTAGCGAGTGTCGAGAGGCAACCCGCCTCAGAGAGTATGCTCAAGACATCGGGAGCTATTAGCGAGTGAGAAGAGGCCACCCACCTCAGAGAGCATGCTGAAGACATCGGGAGCTAGTAGCGAGTGTCGAGAGGAAACACACCTTGGATAGCATGCTCAAAACATCGGGAACTAGTAGCGAGTGTCGAGAGGCAACCCGCCTCGGAGAGCATGCTCAAGACATCAGGAGCTAGTAGCGAGTGTCAAGAGGCAACCCACCTCAAAGAGCATGCTCAAGATATCGGGGGCTAGTTGCGAGGTTCGAGAAGCAACCTACCTCGCAGAGCATGCTCAAGACATCGGCAGCTAGTAGCGAGTGTCGAGAGGCAACCCACCTCGGAGAGCATGCTCAAGACATCCTGAGCTAGTAGCGAGTGTCAAGAGGCCACCCATCTCGGAGAGCATGCTCAAGACATCGGGAGCTTGAATCGAGTGTCGAGAGGCCACCCACCTCAGTGAGTATGCTCAAGGCATCGGGAGCTAGTTATTTCTGCATTACCTATTCTGGTAATAATTGAAGATTGTGCGCGTTTTTTAAATATACGAGTATGCGGTTTATGAGGAGCGTACTTGACGCCAGTGAGTCAACTGCGAACTAATAATGGTTGAGCATTACAAATTGATATATTTAAGTGTTGGATTGAAGACCAAATTTGTTAATGGCTGAAATCAGACTGGGGGGTGTGGCGATGAGGGTTAGAGGATGGGAATTTCAAAAGATAATATGAGTCTGATTGAAAGTTTTAAATAAGGAATGATGTTTGAATTTTAATTTCCTGCTACAATTGTTTTATACATGTTTCCCCTGACCCGAATATTAATGGAGTTTTGTTTTAGTTACAGCCTTTTTTTTTAACCCTCAATTCTACTCAGCCAATTTTGACTCAAGTACCACAGTCACTAAACATCTCAAGTCCAACTAATATTTTAATTTTGTTTAATATCCTTGTTTTCAGTCGTCAATAAACCCCCAGTTCTACTCTTAGAGAATGGGAGACAAGAGGAACAGTGTGTCATTCCAAGTTTTGGAAATCTGCCAAGTGTACACAGCCTCTGCCTGATGGATTTTTTTATTTTCTCATTTGAAATGCTAAACATTTATTCAAAATGGGTAAATAAGATTTAATAAAAAATTACCAAGGGATCCTGTTCCATCTATAATAGCAGTAACGGTTGCCAATGCTTTGGCATTATTCATTAGGGAATCATGTGTTCCAAGGTCCGCTGAGACCGCAGTAGTAATCAAAGCATATGGTCCATTCACAAAAAAACCAGCAAGGGAGAGCATTGTTATGTTAAGCACGAGACTAGAAGCTCCAAATAAGTTATATAAAAACAACTGAAAAACAAATAAAATACGTTAAAAAATGGGGTAAAGCTATAGTTATTGGAAAAAGAAGTAAACTAATTGGTACCAAAGGAATAGCGAAAATAAGCATTATAGTACAGGTTGCTGCACTCATCCCAGTCCAGTCACTCACTGCTCCAGCAAATATTCCACCTAAGATACCACCGACATCAAAAATTGTAGAAACATCGGCACTCAAACTTTCACTGTAACTAGCTGAAATAACAAAATTAAAAAAAGTATCAACTAGTTGAAGTATTCTAACATAAATTATTTCGAATATATATTAAATAATACATAAATATTTTTTTTAAATATTACTTCAATTGAGAATAATATTAAATATTATTTTAGAACTCTCAATAAAAAAATATATAAGGATGTTAACAAAAATAGTAAAGGACTGATTATTCGAAATTACCTAAAATAGGAGGTGGTGATTATTCTTCCGTGTGTTATTGGAATAGGAGTTTCTATAAAACGACATATCAAGAGTTGCATATGATGCTCTGTTCACTCAGAGTAAACTAATAAATTACTAGGTGCTATAGTCCTTAAAGGGTAGAGACCCAGGTCCTGCAACGACTGTAGCCCTGCTGCAAACTAAATCGATTATGCCTTCTGACCCGTATATTGGCATGGCTACCTCAATTAAAACCTAATGATCCTAATTGTAAGTGAGGATAATTTAAGGCATTCTGTTACAATGCACATGATACTACTGTAAGGCGGCACACAAATTGTAGTTAGCAGACAAATTCTAACGCCTGATGCACTACACCAACTAATCAGCAATAATATAAATTACTTAACAAGGTACAGTATGTATCTAATATTGTTGATGTATTCAGAGTAGAGAGAAACTGGCTTTCAGAAAAATCTATCAGCATATTATTCGAAATAATTTTACATATGAATAAACATAGTATAGGGTTGGCCACAAAGTAATTGTTGATTTCTATGGAGAATAAGAACTATATTTTAGTTGATATTGTTGCAACAAATCTTGAACTCACATGAGACATTTGCCTATGATGTATACAAGAAACATTGAGGTAAAAGTGACAAAATGTTCTACTCTATTACCCGAATGAAATATTTTCTTTTTTTCTTTCTGAAGAATCTATTTTAAAAATGAATCACTTACTTAGTTCCTCAAGTACAAATGAATGAGATGGGTATTTCAATATTCGAAATACAAAAATGTATAAAACACAACTTAGCATTAGCATAGAAAATTAGATTTGCAACTAGAGGTTATATAACTTTTTTTCATCTGACTCATAACAGTGTTTCTATAGTTATCCACCTCTAATGAACTTGATATTTGGTTTTACATAGAACATTTAATCATTCAATTTGGTAGAAATAAAAAAAATTCTGACAGCTTGAGCACTAACAGACAAATATATTTGTTGAAACAAATACATACACACCACTTTGAATGAACTTACTCTCTTAGGTAGGAAATGTGAAGGAATTTTTTGAATATCTTTGGAACGTTTTTGGAAAGTTTTGTTCTTCACAAATACTCTTAACATAAGATTAAAACTTTGTGTGTGTGTGTGTGTGCGTTTGCGTGCGTGCGTGTGTGTGTGTGTGTGTGTGTGTGTGTGTGTGTGTGTGTGTGTGTGTGTCTGTGTGTGTATATGTGAGTGTGCGCGTGTGTGTGTGTGTGTGTGTGTGTGTGTGTGTGTGTGTGTGTGCGCTGCGTGTGAGTGTGAGTGTGCTTGATTGTGTCTGCGTGTGTGTGTGTGTGCGTGTGTGTGTGTGTGTGTGTGTGCGTGCGTGCGTGTGTGTGTGTGTGTGTGTGTATGTGTGTGTGTGTGTGTGTGTGTGTTTGTATGTGTGTGTGTATATTTATCTATATATCTATATATATATATAAAATTGTAACCTCTGTCTGTACATTGATTTTTTTCGCGAAATTTCACGATAACTTTTCGTTTCACATGTCATAGACACCATAACTGCATTTTGTTTCTTTGGTGTCTGTTTGTTTGTTTGTTTGTTACCTTTTCACGCATAAACGGCTGAACCGAATTTTATGAAACTTGGTATGTATATTACTACTAACCCAACTTAGACTTTAGGCTATATTAATATTCTCTGAGACAAACAGGAGTGGGGGTTATATTATAAGGGAGGCCTGAAATTAAAAATAGCGATATTTCGTTTCCTATTGGTTTTTTGGCAAATATGCATAACAAAAGTTGTTTATTTTGTTATTTAGAGTAACATTTGTTATATACACTTTTGCCGTATACGGAAGTATAAATGAGTTATACGCTAAAAACTTTAACGGGAATCAACAATTTTATTTGGTACCAAAGACTCAACCGAACTAAACAAAACTCGGCATGTGAATTAGCACTAACTTCCTTCATGATAATAAGCGGTACCATTATTTCTAGAGACGAGCAGGAGTGGTGGTTGTAAGGGAGGCCTGAAATTAAAAATAGCAATATTTCGTTTCCTATTGGTTTTTCGGCAATTATGCACATAACAAAAGTTGTTTATTTTGTTATTTAGAGTAACTTTTGTTATGTTTACTTTTGTCGTATACCAAGTATAAACGAGATATACTCTGAAAACTAAAACGGTAGCCAACAATTGTATTTGGCACCAGCTATTGAACGGAACTTAACAAAACTCGGCATGTGAATTAGCATTAATTCTTAAACTATTATAAGCTATATTAATTGTTTTATGTTCAAACGGGGGGGGGGGGTATAAGAGAAGCCTAAAATAAACATTAGCAGTATATTACATTTTCTGTTCGGTTTTCAGTCACTGTTGGTCTTTGTAACGTATCAAGGGAAAGGAAGTTTAATTCAAACATAGTTTGGCGGACAGAATACTTTCTATGATTATGAATTATATATAAAGAAAAACTACATGCACAGGAGACGGGAAATATAAAAATATTGTGGACAGTGAAGCCTTACATAACAAATAATTTTATTATTAACAAATCCCCGGCAACGTCAGGTATACATCGGAAAATGTTAAAATATTGTGGAAAGTAAAGGCTTGCCAAAAAAAATACCATCATCATTAAACCTCAAATGAATTCCCGGGCAAACCCGGGTACCTTAGCTAGTATATATATATATATATATATATATATATATATATATTGTTACGTTTTTATTACCAAAATCAGTAATAGACGTTGTTTATTAGAGTTCTTTTTGGATTGCAAAATTAAACACACACAAGTTTCACAGTTTTTATCACTACACAATTTATTTAAGAATGCACTATACACTTTTTAATTATTCTTAATTACTACTCACAGTATAGCCTCGACCACAAAATCTCCATGAGCTGCGTAGCTTCCTGGGGCTTTGCACAAACTACAGGAGATTCGTGCCAAACTTTGCTCAGGTAGCTGCAAGCTTGCACGAGCTAACCAAAAAGTCGCGACCATACCACTGGAGTGAGGCAATGGAAGATGCGTTCCAGAGGCTCAAGGAACTCTTGTGCACAACACCAGTCCTTGCCTATCCAATCGCTGGCCAGAAATTCATAACTGACACAGACGCGAGCGGCTATGGAACAGGAGGAGTGTTTTCTCAGGTGATTGATGGGGCAGAAAAAGTCATTGGCTACTGCAGCAGGGTACTCACCAAGCCGGAAAGAAACTATTGTGTTACTCAACGGGAGCTTCTGGCAGTGTTGGAGTGCGTCAAGCATTACCTCAAATACTTGTATGCTCAACACTTTACCTTAAGTGTAGACCACTCCGCACTACGTTGGTTGCTGCAGTTCAAGAACCCAGAAGGGCAGCTTGCACGATGGATTGAACGTCTGCAGAGCTATGACTTCGGCATTGAGCATCGAAAAGGGGGGAAACACAATAATGCTGATGCCCTTTCAAGACGGCCTTGTAACGTAGAATGCAAACATTGTACTAAAGCCGAGAAAGAGGAAAGCATGATTCATGTGCAACTTACCCATATTGGCTTAGGCAAGGACTGGTCAAGGGCTCAGAAAGATGGCCCGATTATGGCGAAGATTATATCGGCTAAGGAGGGCAACAGAAGACCAACCTGTAATGAGACATCAGCAGAAAGCCCACTTACGAAATCATACTGGGTCCAGTGTAATAGCCTAAAACTGATTGAGGGCTGCTTATATCGGTCTTGGGGGAGTACAGATGGCAAAACCACAACCGACCTAATTGTCGTGCCAACTTCCAAATGAAATAAAATAATATAAATGAGGTATTGAAGCAGTTCCATAATGGTCCCAGTGGGGGCCATCTGGGCATTACAAAAACCCTGGAAAAGGTAAAACAACGATTTTACTGGGTGAGATGTCAGCAATCTGTAACCGATTGGATAGCCAATTGCGAGCAGTGCATTGCAGCCAAGGATCCAACGAGAAGAAGTCGTGGTAAACTTCAGCTGTACAATGCAGGTGCCCCTTTCGAGCGGATAGCCATCAATGTTGCTGGTCCATTCCCTGAGGCTGGAAACCGGTATGTCCTAGTTGTAATGGACTATTTCCAAACGTAATGGTGTATGCCATTCCAAACCAGGAGTCCAAAACGGTTGTAGATGCCTTTGTAAATAATTGGGTTTGCTGATACAGGGTTCCAATAGAACTCCATTCTGACCAAGAGCAAAATTTTGAATCGGCCATATTTCAAGAAATGTGTGAATTATACACCATCAAAAAGACAAGAACGACACCGCTTCTTCCACAATCAGATGGCATGGCTGAAAGATTTAATCGGACACTGCAGGAATGCCTCAGAAAAGTGGTTAGTGCACACCAAAGGGATTGGGATGTGCATATACCAAAATTTCTACTGGCATACCGGTCGGCCGTTCATGATTCCACCTCACGTACCCCAGCGAAAATCCTATTTGGAGCAGAACTAAGACTGCCAGCGGATTTGGTTCCAAACCCGGACTGTGCTACGAAGACCATGGAAACATTCCCCAGGAACAAGAAGACCTGCATGAGCTCCATGAGTTTGCGCGCAACTGCATTAGAATGGCAAGTGATAAGATGAAAGCCAGGTATGATCGAGCAGCAAATACGAAAGGATTCACTGAAGGACAAATGGTTCTACTATATAACCCACAAGGCAAGAAAGGATTATCCCCTAAATTGCAAATGCACTGTGAGGGACCTTACAAGGTGATCAAGAAATTGAACGATGTGGTCTACAGGATACAGAGATACCACAATCCGAGGTCCAAAATGAAAGTGGTTCACCTAGAGCGACTAGCCAAGTATGGCAACGGCGATATTGAGGTTATTCCGGACGAAAAGGCTTAAGTGGGCGGCAGTGTTACGAAAATTAAATACATGAAAAATTAAACAGAGATAGTCAAGTATTTGGGAAGTGCGAGGTGGATCAAAGAAGTCGACAGAGGATCGAGTTCGTTTGAGTCCTGTCGTGGAAGGTCCTGGGCCCTCTGATGTTTTTCCACCAATCTATATAAGACACCCTGGCCGACCCTAGTTTAGTTTAGTTTGTTCTCAACTGTCGTCAAGTGCGTTCAGTGCTACAGTGCAACTTAGTGCAGTGTGGTAAAGTGTTTTTATGTGAAGAACAGTGTTGTGCCGTGACTCTGTAGGTAACAGTTTAGTGCCGTGTTTAAGACAGTGCAGTGCCGTTAACTTCGTGAAGTAAAGGACAGTGCAGTCCCTTCTTTTTGTGTACTTCAGTGACCGTGAGTGAATTATTGGACTGTGTAATAACAAGAACAGTGACGCTATCAGTGCATACTGTGAGTAGTAATTAAGAATAATTAACCAAGTGTATTGGACATTGTTAAATAAAATTGTTTAATTTTGCAATCCAAAAGAACTCCTATAAACAACGTGTACTACTGATTTTGTAATATTATGGGCGCCACGTTGTTTGTTCTCAAAGGTAACAACGAAACCAGTATTCTCAAAACAAATCAGTTTATTTAAAATAAATCAACTATAATTATCACTCGAACAATAAAAAGAAAATACTAAATAAATAAATGATCAAACAATACTTCCCATGGGGATTTGAAAATACAAATTAATAGGTCTTTTCTTTCTGAATTGTGTATACACAATAACTATAACTTTGGTAGCTCTCGTAAGATGAGATAACTGCTATTCTTCCGGCTGTATTAGATAAATGAGGCCAGTCCTTTACTGTCCGTATTTTGTCCTCATCAGTGGAGATGCCTTCTGCTGTTACCCGATGCCCTATGTATTTGACCTCCTTCTGAAATAGAGCACATTTCTTTATACTTAACTTTAGTCCAGCTGCTGCTATGCAACTAAATACTTCATCCAGGTATTTAAGATGTTCCTCAAAAGTCTTCCCCATAACGATTATGTCATCTAGATACACCAAGCATGTCTTCCAATTGAGACCCTTTAGCACACGTTCCATTAAACGCTCAAAAGTAGCTGGGGCGTTGCAGAGCCCAAATAGCATCACCTTGAACTGCCATAAACCATTGCTTGCGCTAAAGGCAGTTTTCTCTTTGTCCTTATCTGCTATCTCTACTTGCCAGTAGCCGCTTTGCAAGTCCAAGTTAGAAAACCATTTCGTTCCAGCCAACGTGTCTAAGGTGTCGTCAATTCTTGACAGCGGATAACTGTCTTTCTTGGTGACGTCATTGAGTTTTCTGTAGTCGACGCAGAATCTGGTGCTGCCGTCTTTCTTCTTTACTAGAACTATTGGCGAGCTCCACGAACTCGAAGATGGTTCAATGACTCCATTCCGCTCCATTTCGTTGACAAGTTCTTTAACTTCGTTCCGCTTCGCTAGGGGAACACTCCTGGATGCTTGTTTTATAGGTCTCGCTTCACCGGTATTTATTTCATGTTTCACTACTGCTGTTCTGCCTGGGCTTTTATTGCTTTGGGCGAAGACGGAGGCATGTGTTCTTAGCAACTCCTTAGCTTTGTTTTTTTCAGGTGATGTCAGTCCTTTCATCCATTTTTTCACTTCTTCTGCTAGTAATTCGCGTTCCTTGGCTGTCATTTTCGGGCATCCTGAATTTTTGGCACAGTTAATTATTGCTTCAGCTGGTTCACATTGACCTATTTCAAAATTTTTGTTAATGATCTTCTCATTGTTGGATAGGTTATGTACTCTCACCAGAACTCGTCTAACGTCGCAGGTATTCACGAGGGCTTTAGCTGATATAATGTCATCTTTAAGTTCTTTTGGTTCTACTACCCACAACCGGTTATCCTCACAATCTTTTTCCACACGCGCCCATACTAAGGTTTCTGCCTGATGTGGTAGTTTCTGGCGTCCGACGGTAAATAACCTCTTTACTGTGGCCTTGTTCTCGTATCCAACATCCAAGGGTATCTCGACGTTGCGCCAGATCATAATTTGTTGACCCATGTACAGATTGATACCGTGGGCTATCATGAAGTCTGCACCGATGATCACTTGGCCCACTATGCCGGCGACAACAAATAAATGATCAGCGCTAGTATTGGCGATAGTCAGTCTCACCTTGGCTCTTCCATAGACGGTGGCTGATTCCCCAGTCGAACGTTGTTTAATGGTTCCACGGATCCTTTCACCAAATTATGGACTGCAATGCCCCTGTGTCTATGGTGAGGACCTGCTTTCTTCCGTTGATAAGCCCACGAGCTATAAGGTTGCTATTTTGTTGTTGTATTATGGAAATGGAGATTGTGGGGCCAGCGGTTCTAGGAGCTAGCTCTTGCCCCTCAGTGCTAGCTCGTTTTAGTTTAACGGTGTCTCTTGAGATTTGGGGTTATTCGTCCGTTTGTTCTCCCTCGGTGGCGAAACAGATCTTGACCTTTTCTTTGGTGATTTACAGTTACATTGAAAGTTGAAGCACTTTGAGCGTGATCTGTTACTTTGCTCCTCCATTATTCGCTTGACTAATTCTTCTATGTCATTCCTTGATATTTGGGCGTCATTTTGAATATCAGCCTCAAGACGTCGCACCTTGTAGACTTGTGGTTTTGAAATTACTTTAGCGGTCTCCTGGGCTAGCGCGTAAGAGATGGTTTCAGCAAAGGATGATTTTTGCATAGCACACACCGCAAATTTAACATCTGGGTCTCGTATACCATTCAGAAATGCTTCAATCTTAAACTGATACGGGAACGGATGATTTTCACCTGGGTAAGTCAGCTGGACCAGACGTTCGATTTCCATGGCAAAATCTTGGAGCGTCTCGTTCAGTTTCTGCACTCTGCCCCGTAATTCCACCCTGTAAAGTTCTTGCTTAAGTTCACCGCTGTACTTGTGCTGTAATGCCACCATAATGTCCTCATAATTATTCCTGCAAGATGATGGTAAACTCTCCAGGATTTCTGCTGCTGTTCCCCTCAGTGTCATAACTAATTCTATGGCTTTTTCTTCATTATTCCATCCATTTTTACTGGCCACCGTCTCAAATTGGAGCTTAAAAACATTTAATGGTACGCTACCATCAAACGTGGGGGCCTTTATCCTGCTGAACTGTTCTGAAATGACTCTCACCTGATCTTCTCGAACTTGCAGATTGTCCACTTGAAATTGCAGCTCACGTATTTCTTCATCCATTTTTCTTTCTAGGTTGGACCTTTTCTCGTAAACATTGTTCTTAATGCCGCAGAGTTTTTCATCAAACTCGCCGATCTCTGCTCTATTGCTTCCACTCATTTGCCCAATACCTCTGATATTTCGTGGTTTTTGGTTTTTTGGTTTTTGGTTTGGCTTCTAGAAGCTTCCTGGAATTTTTCCTCTAACCTCTCGCAATTAGCTCTAGAAGCTTCCTGAAACTCTTGTCTGACTTCCGCTAAGATTTTCTCACTGTTGCTTCTAGAAGCTTCTTCTAGTCTTTCGTAATTAGCTCTAGAAGCTTCTTCTAGTCTTTTGTAATTAGCTCTAGAAGCTTCTTCTAGTCTTTCGTAATTAGCACTAGAAGCTTCTTCTAGTCTTTTGTAATTAGCTCTAGAAGCTTCTTCTAGTCTTTTGTAATTAGCTCTAGAAGTTTCTTCTAGTCTTCCATAATTAGCTCTAGAAGCCTCTAAGAGTTTCTGGTTATTTTCCATCATAGCGGCTAAAATTGAATTTAAATCTAAATTACTGCTTGACATAGGAGTACTTACAGCAATGTCTTCTTTATCGTCAAACTCATGTGTACTAACATCAATTCCTCGTCTTTGGAATTCATCTGTCAAACGCCTTTGTAGCTCAGCCTTATTTCCTGTTGTTGGCAGATCCAGTTTAGCGAGCTCCTTCTTCAGATGTTCCACTTTTAGTTCTTCAAACTTCATTTTTGTTGATTTTAATTTTGCAGTCCCACTTCTGACACCAGTTGTTACGTTTTTATTACCAAAATCAGTAATAAATGTTGTTAATTAGAGTTCTTTTTGGGTTGCAAAATTAAACACACACAAGTTTCACAGTTTTTATCACTGCACAATTTATTTAACAATGCACTATACACTTGGTTAATTATTCTTAATTACTACTCACATTATGCACTGATAGCATCACTGTTCTTGTTATTATACAGTCCAATAATTCACTCACGGTCACTGAGGTACACAAAAAGACGGGACTGCACTGTCCTTTACTTCATGAAGTTAACGGCACTGCACTCGTAACAATATTAATTTACTTCATTTCTAGAAATTGTTGTAAATGAAATTTAGTTTCAGTTTACAGATTTATATAATTTCAATTTAGAAGGTTGCTCTTATTTGAGAAAAAAAAAAAAAAAAAAAAAACAACACTAAAGGCATATTTCAAATTTTTTGTTTGCCCAAATTTAAATATAAAACCATTACATTATTCTTTGTATTTATTTCATATTATTATATGCCTATGTTTCATACTATTATTTCTATATATTTTATATTATTATTTGCAAGTACATTCAGTCAGATCAAATAAAGTATCTGTTGTCAGCATAAATAAGGTCATTCTAGTGGATACTATGTCAATTAATAAAGTTTAAATCACTTCAGTTAAAAATTCTAAAATTAATATAACATTTCAAACCTCCTGGGTAAAATTCCTACATTATTATTGCAAAAAACTCAAAATAATTAAGAATAAAACATACTTTTCATAAATAAAAAATTACAAATTAATGCGCATAAAAAAATAAATACAAATAATGAAAAATATAATCTTTGACAAAAATAATATTCAGATCGAATATAATTATATTAAGAAGATTATTCATGTAATTATAGTAGGCCATAAATAACTCAATAAAGTAAAACTTACTAGATGAATTTATGTAGAATGGAAGCCAATAGAGAAATGTATAGCTCACAAGCTTGGCAAAGAAAAGGCACAAAGAGAACTCAACAACACCCTGAAAAAAAACCATGCACACTTATTAAAAACCAAACATAATTCTAAACCTGCAGTATAATAAATAGAAAAACTATATAACTAATATCTCATCAAAATATGTTTTGGGGAAATTTTGGCTTTAAATGAAGAGTCTAACTGATGATTAGATACAGGGGAGAGATCACACAATATATTTTTGTATATGAAATCACAGTGTTAGCAATTATAATCAAGACATTTTCTATTAGTAATCCATATAAAAAAATCACTTTTAATAAAATCCTCCTTTTCCCTCCCCCCCCCCACACTCAACGCACACACGCACACACACACGCACGCACGCACTACACACACGCACGCAAGCACTAACACACACAAAAACACCCACGCACTAACATACTGTAGCGGCAAGGTACTCGCGAATGAATAACCTTGACAATTAGTCTTTTAATCTCCATGTGTTGGCGAGTATCTCGTTGCTATAGAGAAGTCCCTATAACTTAGGGAGGTTATGAACAGTCTACTATCTGCATTCGGAGTGTGAGCCACGTGTTGTTTAGTGCGTGTTTACAAACTGGAAAATACCGGTGTCTGAAGTGCGGCCATTGACATTCCTTTTTGTAATAACTTTCTCATTATTTGTTTGGGGATCGAAGAGGCTTCCCATTAAAGGATATATAGGGAGATGCCCCTTCGCCCCTTTTTTTTGAGTTTGAGAGAGTGGACTGTATGGTGAGAGGGGGTATGATGGTGCAAATTATAAGGCATGGATGTGTACAATAGATATAATTACATGGACCATGTTTGTGATCGATAATAAGAACAAGTGATAAGTAAATTGTTGAGCTTTT
Organism: Riptortus pedestris; assembly: GCA_019009955.1. Lineage (NCBI taxonomy): Eukaryota > Metazoa > Arthropoda > Insecta > Hemiptera > Alydidae > Riptortus > Riptortus pedestris. The sequence goes on along the minus strand of CM032233.1, from coordinate 140,738,641 downwards.
GATATCTAATGATGCTCCATTGGTGAGCTGCTGTGGGTTGATTGGAACTTGTGCTGGAGCTGGTAGCTTCGATGTGCGACGAATGTTGAAATGAATGTGAGTACTCACTTTATTTTATTGTCCTTTTCTTCCCCTCCTTGTTTCTTCCCTGGTTCATCGCCCAACGGGCCCTTTTACGACTACTCTTGCATGGTTCAGGGGTTTTTCACCTCGATGAAAATATAGCTCCTTTCACTAGCCGCACTAGGCTCCCATCTTGTCCCGTCTCCTTCTTGCCCTTTCCTGCCGGTCAACCTCGTGACTGGATACGCTGGCAGCGAGGTCCCCAGTCCAGGGCAAGGATGAGTGGCGGTGGATGACGTCATGGAGGTCTTGCGGCTACTTCACTCTTCGCGGAGTTGATTCTTCAGCGAACATTATTTATTTATTTTTTGTAAATATATGTGATATAGTTAAACTGGCCTTGACTTCTCCTTTCGTCTCGCAACGCCCCTTCACAACACAAAAACACCCACGCAAGCACAAACGCGGGCGCACACACACACGCACACCCAATGCACACACGCACTAACACACAAACACACGCACGCACACACACAGTCAATATTTAATTTTTATCCCACTTAAAGTTAAGTAAATAAAATTACTTTTCCTTAAGTGACTAATAGACAGTGTTAAGTTTGGGATTTACCAACATGAGCAGAAATACTTGACTTAGTGATGACTCAAATGACTGAACTAAACTAAACAAAGCTTGGTGTATGAATTAGCATTAATTATTCCATGATTATAAGCTATATTAACATTTCTAGGGACAGGATTGGGGGGGAGGATTATAAGGTAGGCCTGAAATGAAAAATACAGATATTTCCTATTGGCTTTTTGGTTATGTGAACAAAATAAAATTGATTAATTTTGTTATTTAGAGTAACTTTTGTTATATACACTTTTGTTGTATAAACAAATATAAATGAGATATACACAAAATACTAAAGCATGAATTGACAATTCTATTGGACACAACCGACTAACCAAACTAAACAGAACTTGGTACATGAATTAGCATTAGCTCTTCCATGATTATAACTTATATTAACATTTCTAGGGACAGGAGTGGGGGCTGTAAGGGATGTCAAAAATGAAAAATAGCGATGTTTTCTTTCCTAATAGATTTTAAAAGAGGCTCAAAAATCTAAAATTAAATATAATACCCATATTTTTCTATTGGGTCAGAATTTTATTACCTCAAAGGATGGAGACAAGATGAAATATTACAGTACCAAAACAAACATTTTATAATGGAATATTAAAAATTTAATACTAACAGGAATTTTCAATGCACCAATTACATCAACCGCATTCTCATCATCGGGAATAATACCATTGGCCACTTTTGTTTCCATAGGCTGAAAATAAATCATATTCAATTAAAACACTATAAATTAAATTTATTAATCATAGTATTAATTATATAAGAGTAATTATACCATTTTTAATTTATTTTAAAATACTTAGCATTTATTTCTATATATTATTCTAGAGAAGTACTTTACCATTTTGATTTTATTCTACCATTTAATTTATCAATATTTTTTTGAAAAGAACAATAATGATCTATTTATATTTTGATCATAATTGTCATTAATTTCTATGTGCAATTTATTGTTACCTGGAGAAATCTCTTCTAAGATATTGATTCATGCATACTGGTATTTCAGTAATTCTGTAGGAAATTTTGTAGAGGAATGCAATTTTTGTTATATACCTTTTATATTGTTTCTATAGTGTTGGGTCTAGGTCTTCTTTAATGCCTACATTATTCAATTTGATAAGCTGATTCATTGACATCAAACAGCCATACACAACCTACCCTTGATTTAGCCACTCATCACAAAATTGCAAGAATATTCTTACAGAAGAAATTCTGGCTGAGGAATGAATTCTTATCTTAGTATTTAACTCTCACTTAATAAAACTTGAACAAAAGCATATTCTCTATTTCCAAGCTTTATGAGTTGGTCATTATTTAATTACAGTGTAAGGCCACATTTGTAAGTGATTGCATTTTTTGTCAGAATATTTTTACAAATTTGTTCAACTATGCTTTATTTTTGAAATTTTAATAGAATGCAAAAAGGCAAAAGAAAGGTAAAAGATTTTTCATACTCCAGTTATTTTTTTGTAGCCAATCGTTCATACTGTTTATCACTTTAATGTTCAATCTAATCATTTGATTGGAATTGTCCATCTCCATTTTGTCAATCTTGAAGTGACTGCCTCTGTGATAAGGTCAAATTATTTTATAATGCATGTAACGGGTGTTTTTTTTTAGAGGTATAGAACTTTAAATTGCAATAAAACAACGATGGATTATTCGATTGACAATAATTTTTTTTTATTCGAAAGATAATCTTGTGGCATTACATTTTAAATATGATTTCTGGCATATGACCGCCACGGCTAGCTCGGATGTAGTCCAATCTGGAAGTCCAATTTTCGATGACTTTTTCCAACATTTGTGGCCGTATATCGGCAATAACACGGCGAATGTTGTCTTCCAAATGGTCAAGCGTTTGTGGGTTATCCGCATAGACCAATGACTTTACATAGCCCCACAGAAAGTAGTCTAGCGGTGTTAAATCACAAGATCTTGGAGGCCAATTCACAGGTCCAAAACGTGAAATTAGGCGGTCACCAAACGTGTCTTTCAATAAATCGATTGTGGCACGAGCTGTGTGACATGTTGCGCCGTATATGTATAATATTTAAAATGTAATGCCACAAGATTATCTTTCGAATAAAAAAAAATTCTTGTCAATCGAATAATCCATCATTGTTTTATTGCAATTTAAAGTTCTATACCTCTAAAAAAAACACCCTTTACATCTCCTGAAGAAGCATAATGGAAGATGTGAAACATGTAGGGTGAAAAATAAATAAATGGATGATATTTCATGTGTTTTCATCTACTGACTTGTGCCGCTTTGTCTTAAATGAAAACTGGACTGAGGTCACATTTCAGATTAATTAATTGGCTCATATGTTCAAATACTTTGCAAAATTTTATATTAAATTACCAGATTAAAGCTTAAAAAATTACCTTACGCAATTATTAACTATTTTACCCACTTAAATAGAGCCGAGTTCTTGGAGGGAAACAAAATTTTTCCTCCTATGAAAAAACTGAAGTTTAACATCCATGTGAGAGGGGAGGGGGCAAGAAAAGTCCTAAACATAAAAATTCAATGTCACAATTTTCTACTATATGTCCAAAGTGAGGGAGGTTTGAAAAAGTAATTAGGAACTTAAATGAAAATTTCCGAGAAATCAACTTATAAAGACAATGAACTGAATTTATAAATAACATTAATTTTTTAATAGCATTCATTAAAAAATAAATAAAATTCAAACACAGTAATAATGTTTTTTGTAATTTCATTTTGGTAGTTTATACAAGTTGCTTTCATGGAACTATTAATTTTACTAAAACGTTTTATTTTTTATATGTATATATTTTATTTCATTCAGTAATTGAAAATTACATTAGTTAAGAAATTTTATATGGTTTCTAGACTTCTTCGTTGGACAAAATGTTCATTAATAAATTGATTTAATTAATAATTTTATTAAAAATTATTAACAAAATTTATTACAAATATTATTATTTTAAATTATTTATTTTACTCCATATAAAAAAAAAAAGGAACTATACCTACTACATTTATCCTCATCTTCACTTATTTGTGCCTTAATTATGTAAAGATACCAATCATGGTTATGAGTAGTTTTATTTAGTATTTAAAACGTACAAAAATAAATTAATATTTGATAAAAAGGATAATTAAAAGTTAAATAAAAAATAATTAAATTCACATAGAGTAAGAAGAATTATATGAAACTGCTGAGAATAACATATAAAAAGTTAGCCAATTCCATGAGTAGGTGTGATTATTTCATAAATAGATGAAGGCTGTCACAGGAAGATGGGCCAACTGATAACAAAATAATAACCCTTTTTGAAAATGATGGGCTCTAATAATGAATGAACGTAAAGACAGCTATAATGATATAAAAATAGATAATTGTAGACTTCAAATATGAAACAATTGACAAATCTCAAAGGATATCTTACACTCTCTTCAAAAACTAGCCATGACTTTTCAAGTTCAAACCAATAGCTATTCAACTTAATTAAGTACAAAACAATATTATCAAAATAAAAACACTATTAGTATGATCTCAATTAATGCACAACTAACTAGTACTGGTACTTTCTATTGTTAAAGCCGTATTCAGATCTACTTTTGAATTAGAAATGCAAACAAAAAAAAGAATCTCCTTTTCTTCCTAATATGCTGAAGACAATCATCACTTTAAAAAGTTCACAAGTGAAATCGACAAGAAAATAAACTATAATAAAATATGAAGTATATTTGTCATGGAGTATTTAGGTTAATTTTAAGACTTTTCATATTTTTTTTTTTTTTAGAATTTCATAATTGTTACTTGCAGTAATTAGTTTAAAATTCTTATCAGAAGTAGAGGCTTTGCAATTAAGAGCATTATTATACCAATATTGCAACTATAAGTAACAGATATGTAAAAAGTGGTATCCTACTGGTAGTTGTGTTTCTTGTGTATATAATTAGTAAGTAATATATAAGAGCATAAATAATTTACCGACGAATATTTTTTTAGTTGAGATCAAAATAAGAAATATTATTTACCTGAGTCGGCAACAATTCCGTATCTGAATCAGCTGAGTCATCGAGTGTGGGGTCATAAAACGTCGAACCACTCCCATGCTGAACATCACAAAAAGCAGGCTTATGGGAGAATTAAATCATGAAATAAAATAAATGATAAGCGTAGCCAAAAGCAAATAACATAAATATTCCAAAGAAACATTTTATTTTCTACAAGCAATAAGAAGAATTCAGGTCTCTTGAAAAAATGTTATATAAGCACAATTCAATAAGTTTTAGTAAACAATTCACTCGGATGAGGTGCCATTAAGAAGTGTGCATGTATCATCAGTAGAGCTAAAAGTATTATTTGCACATTTTTACTCCAATCTTACTTTCTTGTCTCTTCACATCTGATTGCAATAACCTCTATGGTACTAAGACACGTTTGAACTGTGAGAACAAATATATAAGCAATAATTAAAATAATTTTTTCACCACTGCAGTCCCAGGTAATTATCACTTTAGACAAAAACTAATGAAAGATGAAAGAGGAATATCATGGAGGGACTGTGTAAAGTAAGTAGATTTACCACATGCTGGAATAAGACGCTAGTAATGTCATCTCCCCTTATATTCTCTTTCTAAGTCAAAGTTCGAAGAGTAGTGGTACCAGTTTACTGAAGGCTCAAAACAAGAAAGTACAAATAGCTCGATTAATATTTGAGTTACGAGAAAATGTATAGAAAAACAATTGTAGAGCATCAATAGTTAAACAAGATTGGCTCTATAACATTTTTTGACCTGACTCATATTAACAGTGATATTTTGACTGATTTTGATAATGATCAAACCAAAAGCTAGAATGTTAACAGACACACATTACACTTTTCTAAACTTGTAAATATTATTTTCCTTGGATTGCACACTAAAGAGAATACCCAACACTGAAATGAAAGAATGTGTTGATAACAAACAGTTACAATTAGATAATATGCCAATAACCAACCCAGGGGGCCAGAATGATCCCAATTTACAACACATAACAAAGCAAAGTAAAAACAATACATGATTATGAGCTTAAGACAAACATTTGAAGAAAACAGATATATATCCTAAAAATCATTGCAAAACCAACATATACATACAACAAAATATTTAAAGTGTCACATTAATAATTTCATACATAAAAACAAAATGAAATGAAAGATAAATAATAATATTCTATCATGAGTCCATAAATCTAAAATGCAACATAGTTCATTAAGATATGCAGAAAATATAATCCATTTTTTAAAAAATAACTATTTACAGAGAATTCTGTTGTTTTTTTGTCGAATTAAATAACTCATTCCAAGCAGTAGTTATTTTATTTTATTTAAAAAAAATTGATATTTTAAACCATTAAGGCATTAATATTTGTCATAGAGAGTATATCACATATTCAATAACAAGTATGTGTACCTCACAACTAACAGACTAGTGTCCAAATGTGCTTAAATGTTTTTTTGCAGTTTCACTATTCAGAATGACGCATTTCATTTTGTAATATGATGACTTTTCACATTTTAAAAGACAGTTTTATTAATTAAGAGTTTTAGGTCTCATCAATTTCTCCTTTACCTCCTTTCTATAGAAAGGCCAGGAAGTGCAAAGTTTTACCAAACTATGGCAGGAGGGGCAAGTCTCTAATGTAAAAATACATTAATGTTAATTGATAATGTTCTTCAAATTTGTTGTAATATATGCTGATAAAGATTGATAAACCACCAAATTACATGCTCAGTTAGACATATTAATAGCCTCCTCTTCAAACTGTTGTTGTGGAGCAATCCATTAAGGGGTGGGTGGGGGTGGTTGAACACTTTCAGTTGCAGATCTAAAATGGTTAGACTTACCTTGGGCTAAAGTGGTTTTTTGGTTCATTTAATACTAAATAGGTTTGAAAGTACTAAAGTTTTGACCTTTTGGAAATAAAAGGGTACTTAAGCTTACTTCTGGATGAGATGCGTGAGGCACATCATGCGTATGGCTGGAAAAACAGTGCACGCAATCACGCACAAAAGCTAGCCAACCCCCAAGACAATTTTAATTTTTTTTCTTTCATAAAATAGCTTAAAAATGTACTACCCCATAGCTCTCTTTCTATTTCTGCCTAGATATTTGTTGGTATGATCTATAAACAAAACAAAAACCAATACAACAATAAAATTACCTCTAAGAAAATATGAATTATTTTTTCTTTTTGTAAGGTTCGGTTCATTTTGAAGATGTTGGTTTGCATATATTGGCGATATGATACTACTTAAATTGCACTTCATTTAAAACCTTTTTTATTTTAGTATAATACTTTTTATTATACGTCCCATGAAGTTTTTTCCCATTCGATTTATAATTTTTTTTATTTTACAATTTATACTAATTTATTTTTAAAATAGGCCTAATGATTAATTATATATAAAAGTTTTAAATAATGACTAAGTTTAAATCTAATACCCTTATTATACCTAAAATTATTGTAAGTATATTTACAAAAATATTAAAATAATTGCTAAAAATTAAATCATTACCAACAGTAAACTAAAATAAAGTACCATATTTACAATTTTTAACATTATGTGTTACCCTAAAACATGGGTGAAGAGTTGATATAACCAAAAACAATCACCAGCAAAAACACTATGGTTCACTTCTCGCTTGGGCTCAAAAAAGCAAAAACGTTACTTACGAATTGCACTGCAAGAAAGTTGATAGTATACTGAGGGCTGATGGAAAGTGTGAGGTGAATAGGAAGGGGCTAAGGGCGAGGAGATGAAAATCGGGAGCCCGGGAGGGATATGCCTCATGGGAATAAACAATCAATTACTCTAATTAGTCATCACTAGAGTCTGCTCTAGGACATGTGATGGAATGGATTTTGACTTGTTACTGATTGCTCCTGATGAGGCACTGTGGCTGGTTTGAACATTTAGACTGAAGCAATAATACTCATTTAGTGAGAAAAATTGTATTTACTCTGACCGTCAGCCTATAAACAAGGGTTAAGAGTAAGGGCAAGGGCTCAAAAGTAGATTAAAGCAATTTTCTCAGGTAGAAATAGTACCTATGGAATAGTAGAAATAGTACCGCGAGGGGTACTGATGGCTCAAAATCAGAAAGTATGAATAACTCACATTGAGTGAGCATTCATTAATTAGTTCAAGTATTGAACTTGAATTACGAAAAAATGTACAGAACAAGAATTGTAGAGCATTAATAGTTTACCAAGATTGATTCACATGATTGAACATTTCACAAAGCGACTCATTATAACAGAGATATTTTGAATTTTTGAATCCCCCTCTAAACTCCCACTATTCCAAGCTCGATTTCAGCCAATAGAAAATATGATATTTATTGTTGATTGAAACGGCTAAATATTGAAATAAACATTTACGAATTAAGAACGTAAAATCTTAAATGATGACATCAACACACTGTATATCTGAAAGTATCTCACACAGTATAAGTTCAATGAAAAGAATATTTAGTATTTATACTTTTATATAATATGGTTATTATGTATATAAAATAGCTGCTATCATTGTGTTTTGGACCACTTTAGGGAAATGAACTTATGTTCTTACATTTTTCAGAATAGAGAATACTATTCATGATTAAGAATTTTATGGTCTATGATGTTTTGGAAAAAAAATATACTTATGTGGAGACGGGAAATATAAAAATATTGTGGATAGTGAAACCTTACATGACCAATACTTTTATTAATCACTTATCCCGACCAACACTGGGTACCTTGGCAAGTATACATACATAAATTTTGAGTGGGTGTAATTTTCGTCAACTCCTAGGTAGGATTGATGGACAGTTGAAGGAATTTTTCGTAAATCGCATCATGAGTTCAACCTTAATAGCTGATTTTACATTAGTGAAATTTGCTAAAAGAGGGGAAAAGAGATAGCAGGAAGTATAGGATGATGGACAAAACATCATAGTAGGAAACATATGAAAGAAAAAAGAATATGCAATAAGTGTGTTCGGGGAAAGAGAAAAGGGACTTTATATTGATGAAGCTAATCGATGAATATAAAGAAATATAATATGGCTATAATTGTCATATTGTTGGCTCAAATTGCATAATTAATGTATAGATTTATAATAAAATAATATACTCACTACTTGATTATCACAAAGTTGATCTGTAGAGTTGGGTGCTTGACAACCAACATCTTGAGGAGAATCGACAAGGAACAAGAAGTTGATGAAACCAGCTGCTGCAATCATTACTCCAGGTATCATGAATGACAGAGCCCAATCAATTTCAAGTAGCTTGCTAGCTACTAATGCTCCAACAATATTCCCGACTGATGTATGTGAATTCCATAAACCGAATATTAAACCTGAAAAAGATAAACCATTCAGAGTTCAAAGAAGTTTCGAATACTGAGGTGCCCATTCTTGTAACACTAGAATAAGTATTAATTCACTTTAAAGTGTCACTTAGTTGCTTATCAAAATGAAGGTGTAAAGAAGCCTCTCATGGAAGTGATGTATAAACTGAGCAGATTTGCCACCTCCTCAGTTACCCTTTCATGGCACCCTACGTTTTATTCTCTATTTCTTCAGCAATATAAAACCCATTTAAAAAGGAAACAAAATTTAAGCTGAAAAGATTTTAAAGGTCTCCTTTTGATTGTCATGGGAAGTACTATAAATTACATACTACAACATTGTTTGATCAAACAATCAAATCTCTGTTGGAACAGAGATATCACATATGATTTTTAAATCAAATGCAGCAAAACATTGAGTTATTTTAGTTTGGAGTACCAGGAAGTTAAAATGATTAGGCTAATAATAAAAAAAAATGATAATAATAAAAATAATTATTCTTGAATTCAACAAAAAGAAATAATGTAAATTTTGAACATTTGTAATATTGAATGCAAAAGTTGAAGTTATATCGGGCTGAATGTGAAAAAATGTTGTTACCAGTTCATAAGCTGTTTTGGTACCAACAAAAAGTATTAAGAATCATTTGGATATTACATTTGTTTTTGAACAAAAAATTTGGATGTTGGGCTTTTACTGGTTAAAAATATAACTAAGAATATTAATTACAATACTAGTTACCCACAATGATTATATTTAAGCATCAGTTTACCAGGCCTAGAGGAAGCAAACTTCAAAAAGTCTGAAATTCAAATATTGACCTAGAAAATTATCCATTTAAATAAAATCTAAGAGAAATTCTGGCATCTTATTTTGGTACTCTCAAGTGCAGATTCCACTTTCCGGCCATCATTAATTACATAAAATGTGACTGCTTCCAGCATTGAGTATATTTTGAGGAGCTACACATTATGAATAAGAATAATGAATCTGGTAATTATAGATAAAAATTATCTATATTAATGAAATCACACGGTAATGGCAAGTAAATATTATTAAATACCTCAATGGTGAACTATACTGACTAAAAGAAAGAAATAGAAGGAGCTTTGTGTAACGACTTCATAAACAATAATTAATTCAGTTATTAGATATTATTTGCAAGTAATATCTCAAAAATATATATATATATATATATATATTTATTTTTAAAATTTTAACCTCTGTCTATTCATAGATTTTTTTCTCAAAATTTCATGATACTTTTTCGTTACACATGCCACAGACACGATAACTTCAATTTGTGGCTTTGGAATCTGTTTGTTACCTTTTCACGCTGAAACTACTGCAATGAATTTATGAAGCTTGGTATGTGTATTACTACTATTCCAACTTAGACTTTAGGCTATATTAGTATTTTCAGAGACAAACAGGAGCGGGGGTTTATAAGAGAGGTCTGAAAAGAAAAATCGTGATATTTCGTTTCCTATTGATTTTTCAGCAAATATGTACATGAGATAAGCAGTTTATTATGTTATTCAAAGTAATTTTTGTTATATAAACTTTTGTTGTAAAGCGAAATATAAATAAGATATACACTGAAAACAGTAGCGGGTGTCAACAATTTTAAAGGACAGAGAAGACTAAACCATACTCAACGAAACTCCATATGTACTTTGATATTAGCTCACCCTTGATTATAATCTATATGAACATTTTTACTAATATTTAATTTACATATTTATATTTATTTAAGATAATTAATTTTTTACAGGTTTTTCTGCAAACATGCACATAATAAAACTTGTTTATTTTATTATTTAGAGTAACTTTTGTTATACACACTTTTGTCGTATAAGGAAGTATAAATGACATATACATATATATATAAAATATATATGTTGCAGTCTGCAATTCATTCAAATGTTTGAATATTTTATACCTTTCGATGTTTTGATTTAATTTGACCTCACCATGATAAATTATCATGATAAATTATCGTGATAAACAAGAACATTTCAATTGTATGATGCATTTTTAAAGTAAGTAACAGATTTCACGAGTATATTACCCATCCCCCTTTCACCCCCTCTGTCTTTCACCTGAACATTAAAACCGGAAGTAAGTAATTTCTTCCTTTATTATAGTCTTTAAAAAATCCATCACTTCTCAAAAAAACAAAATTGTTTAAACATACGTATTTAGGATTTTAAATAGAATGTGAACGTAAGTTAATGTAAGCAGAATTGAGAGCTATTTAAGCTATATTTCATCTGTTCCACCGCGATACTAATCCTTCAAGTTTTGGATTATATTTATGCATATGCTTAAAACTGTAGTATTTTAATACTGGGAGGAATTAGAGTGAATACATTTTTTTCATTGAGGTTAAATTATAAACCTCCCAGTGTCAAAGGTTTGCACCAGCCAAATTTTGTTGGGAATATAGGAATTAAAAGGATTTACATTTTGTTATAACTCTTTTGGCATTTATTTAGTGATTTAATGTGAAAGGAGTTAATTTTGGAAATTAAAGTAATACGTTGTATTTATTATTTATGTTGGGGTTCATAAATTAATGTGTTTTTTTATTATTTTCATTTAAATTTTTAATTTTAAGTTTGCTTATTAAATAATATAAGCAGCGAGTAAGTATATTAGTATTAAGAAAATCAGTAGTAAGTATATTAGTAGTAAGTATATTAATAGTAAACATATTAGTAGTAAATATATTAATAGTAAGTGTATTACTAGTAAGTAAATCAGCAGAGCAGTAACTATATTATTAGTAAGAAAATCAGTAGTAAGTGTATTAGTAGTAAGTATATTAGCAGTAAGTAAATTAGCAGTAACTATATTATTAGTGAGTAAATCAGTAGTAATATAGTATATAGTAAGTAAAAATATTAGTATATATTAGAGCTTTAGTTTCTTTATTCTTGTGTATTTGTGCCACGTTAGTAAAATTATTTCTTTTTTTACATGCAGTATTTGGTGGAAGAGTATATCATAATAATTTGTATTAAATTAAATTTGTTATTTCTTAATAAGCGAACTCATATTAATTAAATTAAAAAAATGTCTATACCTAAGCATAGTAATTTGAGTAAACAAACGACACAAGCCAAAAGGATGAAAATATCGAGGCAGAATGAAACTGATAGTTGAAAGGAAGAGGGCCTTTCTGCACAAAGGGACAGGCAGTCCTGTTCTAGATCAGATGAAACTGCTTCCCAGAGAGAAGAACACTACAATTGCCAGACAGTCCGAATCTGATGAACTGTGGCAAGTACGTTTGGAAACAGATTGCTCTAGACAAGCTGAAATCCATTTTCTCAAAGACGCTCAACGCCGAGAAAAATGGCTGAAGCTTGAAGGGTAGAATATTTTCATAATTCTGAAATTCAGACACAAAATTCAGAAAAGGAAAGAGAAAGAATAAATAATATTCGAGACCCAGAAAATAGCAATAAGCATATGGAGCGCCCAGAATCAGAAAGAGAGAGGCACATTTTAATTAGAGAAATGGAGGATGAAAATGCGTGTAGATTGCTGATAAGCTTAGGCATGTAACAGCAAAGCACCAATGGGAACATAAAATTAATTCTGGATTTTCAAATGAACTTTCAGTCGACTATATTAGTCAGTCAAACATTGGTTCTATGAACAAAATATATTCTCACTGTAACGCTTTAAAATGGATGAATGAACCAAAAGGACTTTGCTGCTCTTTTGTCAAAGTAAAATTTTTTCACATTTAACCCTTTCCTTGCGCAAAGCCACTATAGTGGCTTTGCGCAACGAAAGGATCAACGTCCTCCAGAACCACTTAATTCACTAATTATTGGCCAACACTCAGATTCATAACATTTTCTCAACCATGCGAGAAAATACAATAACTTATTTCAGATAAAGTCTTTTGGTGCCTCAGAAATGCTTGAATCAAATTATATGCCAACTTTCAAAATTCGAAGTCAAGTGTACCATTTAATAGGCTCATTACTACCAGAGACTAATCAAGAACCACAAGTTTTACAAATTTATATTATTTCAGATTATAAATCACAAATAGATAAAAGATTGGAGAATGCAAATAATTTGAAAAGCTCTTTGGTGGATTCATTGGAGAGCATGTTGCATGAATGCAATCTTTATATTCACAGTTTCAAATGTACTCTGCAATCAATTTCACCAAACAGAATGAAAGATTATAAAAAAGTCTGTCATGCAGGGGCTGCGTAAACTAAGCAGATTTCCCACGCAAAGGTTTACAATAGATAAATATACATACAGGTAACACTACCATGAATGTTAAGTGAATAAATACAAACGGTAATGAGAAATCTTTCAGTCAATTTACAATACAAGTTAATAATCTCTACAACAGAAAGCGGCTGAATTGTAAACAAACAGGCCAGCCAGCCTTGTTATGCTGAATAGATAGATAGACTAGAAAGACAAACAATTAATGAAATATATCTGAATATGAATGTTATTGAAAATAATTTACTAAAACTAGTGCTGTAATTTGTAATGAATCAGAATCAGTTTTATCTCAATCACTCAAATTTTAGTAATCCAAAAACAAAAGAAGGGGGGGGAGTCAACAGAACGTTTTTGCATATATCTCACAAAGTAAACGTTCAATGAAAACAATATTTGGTATTTAGGCTTCAATTAATATCTTTTATTATATAACAGAGAATTTTTTATGTAACACAAGTAGAAGTGGGGCATTACTGAAGGCTGAAAACTGAAAAATGTAAATATCTCGGTTAATATTCAAGATAGAGAATAAATGTATATAACATCATTTATAGTATATTTAATTTTCAATAAGATTGATTTTATACACTTTTTCGATCCGACTTGTAATAACTGAGATATTTCGAATTTTCAAAATTCTCCCCCTCTAAACCCCCCCTCCCCCTAGTCGGATTTCAGCCGTTAACAAACTTGATCTTTCTTTTTACATAAAACGACTAAATATCGAGTTTGGTAACGATTACACAAAAATTGCGACCGCTAGAGCGGTAACAGACAAATATATAGATAGATAGAAGATATATATATATATATATATACATTTTCGAACAGACCTCATTTACGTCATCTCCTAGGTAGGATTGATGGACATTTGAAGAAAAAAATCGAAAATTCCGTCATGAGTACAACCTCAATAGCTGATTTCCCTTGAGGGAAATCTGCTAAAACTCGGTATGTGTATTAGCACTAACGCCTTCCTTATAGTAAGCCTTACTAACATTTCTAGGGTTAGGGGTGGTTAGGGAGACCTTTAGAGCGAGATGGAAAAATATACACTTATATAATATATACTTTTGTTATATACACTTTTTTCGTATACCGAATTATAAACGAGTTATACGCTAAAACCTAAGGCGGAAGTGAACATTTTTATTTGGCACAAAAGACTCAACCGAACTAATTAAAAGTCCGTCACGCAGGGGCTGCGTAAACTAAGCAGATTTCCCACGTGAAGGTTTACAATAGATAAATATACATACAGGTAACACTACCGTGAATGCTCAGTAAATGTACAATACAAGGTTGAATTGTAAACAAACAGGCAAGCCAACCTCGAAGTGCTGCATAGATAGACCGGAAAGACAAACAATTAATGGAATATATTTGAATATATAATATTAATTTTATTGAAAACATTTTTTCACCATACTACGATGTAATCACCTGTTTTACACACCTAATTTGCGGTCCGAAAGCTACACTTCGCTGCCCTAGGGCCGAAAATGAATATTTCGCCCTAGGGCCGCAAAATCAGCTGTTTTGGAACTATTGAATATGAAAATCAGTCTCTCTTTAAAATTGATGATTTATTTGAAGATTGTCAAGAGGATACTTTAATCAGAAACAATCAAACTACGAGTAAAAGTGTGAATGTGTCAAACAAAAAACAAGTAATAGAATCTTCAAAGGGTATTATGTTTTCGAACAACCAAAATTGTACTTTTAACATTTCTATAAATCAAAAATAAACGAACTAACTTTTTTTAGCATTTTGAAATATATCAGTTGTATTAAATGAAACACACATATGTTCATCTCTCTTTATTAACTTACATAATAACGTAACGTAAAACAATCCATACATTAAACATTCATCATGTCTCCATAACCACAAGATAACCTTCTAACAAAGAGGTACACTTAACCAAAAGAAAATCTTGTTTTTGATTAATGTTATATCGTATTAATATTTATTGTAGTATGGTGAAAAATAGCGTTCGTGCCTCGGGCCAAAGTGCTTTTGCCGGCCCTCGAACTTTTCATGACCTCGACTACGTCTCGGTCAAAAAATATCTCGGGCCGGCAAACGCCCACTTTCGGCCCTTGGTACGAAATATACTATACTATAGCTAGTGGTGTAATTTGTAATGAATCAGAATCAGTTTTATCTCAATCACTCAAATTTTAGTAATCCAAGAACAAAAGAAGGGGGGAGGGTCAAATGAATGTATTTGCATATATCTGACAAAGTAATAGTTCTATGAAAACAATATTTAGTATTTAACCTTGTAATGAACTGGTTCATAATACAACAGCTTATTGTTAATAAGACATGAGTAGAAGTGGGGGTTTGCAAAGGGCTCAAAACTGAAAAATGCAAATATCTCAGCTAATATTGAAGATAGAGAATAAATATATAACAATATTTATAGTACATTTAATTTGCAATAAGATTGGTTCTATACAATTTTTCGATCCGACCTACAGTAAGGGAGATATTTGGAATTTTCGGAAATACCCCCTCTAAACCCCCCCTCCCACTGGTCCGATTATAGCCATTAGCAAACTCAATCTTTCTTTTTACATATAACGTTTAAATATTTAATTTTAATTATACGAGTTTGGCAACGATCAAACAAAAATTGCGACCGCTAGAGCGTTAACAGACAACTATATATATATATATATATATATATATATATATATATATATTTGAACGGACCTTATTTTCGTCATCTCCTGGGTAGGATTGATGGACATTTGAAGACATTTTTTGAAAATCAAATCATGAGTACAACCTCAATAGCTGAATTCCCTTAAGGGAAATCTGCTAATATTAATAAATACAGACAGATGTACTACAATGCACCTTGTGTTGACAAAGTGGCTGATTTAATGATAGTCTAAGCATGAGGAAAACGGAACATTGTTCTGAGGACCAGAGATCTTATGATGATTTACAGTATCCTCTGATGTTCTGAAGAGGTGAAGATAGTTACAATTTATTAGTTTACCAAAATAACCTATCCACTGATGAGGAGAATTCAGTAAAGAAAGTTTTGGCTCCTCAATTTTACTCTTATAGACTAATGATTAGGTGAGGCCATTTTAATACCATTCATCATTTTAAAAATCTTACCAATCAGTTTTCAGTTGACATGTATTCCGAAGTAGAAAAGGAAAGACTCCAGTTCATAAGAAATAATCAGACAAAATTACATGTGGAACAGTACGTACATTTAAAAGATGCTTTGCAGGAAGGAGATGGAAACACAGAGAATCTAGATCGGTTGGTGATTCTACCGTCCAGCTTGACTGGGTCTCCTCGCTACAAGCACCATCCTACACAGGATGCCTTTTGCTATGTCAGCAAATATTCACCTATTCATTACATTACAACAAACCCTAAATGGGACAAAATTAAAAATGAGCTATTTCCTGGACAAATTCCACAAGGTCGGCATGATTTGATTTCAAGAGTTTTTCATCTGAAATTAAAAGTGTGGATGTATTCATTGACCAAGGAACAAATATTTGGGAAGACTCACTGCTACATGTATTCAGTCGAATGGTAGAAAAGGGGGCCTATATCCTAATCTGGCTTGAGGATAAAATAAGGCTGAATCAAATCGATTCATGCATACGAGCGGAGTACTGAACTTCATGAGATCAACAAATCTCACATGATTCATGGGCCATGTGGTCTTCTAAACATGCAATCTCCTTGCATGAAGGAAGTTAAGTGCACTAAGAGGTATCGAAAGCCATCCATTCATGAAACCCTCACAGAGGAAGATGGCTACCCTATTTACAGGGTAAGAGGTTTCTTTTTTCTAACAGAAAGATCTCAAAGAGTTAAATAATTATATCAACACATATGAACCTAAACTTACAGGAGAGCAAAGGATTGTATACAATATCATCCTTAAGAGTGTGACCTTAAATGAAGGCGGATTGTTTTTCCTGAATGCACCTGGTGGTACAGGAAAAACATTCTTAATCAATTTGATGTTGTATAAAATTAGAGTTAATGGTAAGATTACTTTACCTGTTTCTTCATCTGGAATTGCTGCTACACTAATTCCAGGTGGTAGAATAGCAGATTCTACGTTTAAGATTCCTTTTGAAATCGAAAGGGTGTGGAAAAGGAGAAGAAGTTTTAATTTCAACAATTCCAAACATTACGACGCCCAACTGCCCATTCCAATTCAGAGGCTTGCAATTTCCAGTACCTATTTGTTTTGCTATGACAATAAACAAGTCTCAAGGACAGACACTGAAAATAGCAGGTGTTGATTTGAGGAACAGCTGCTTTTCCAATGGATAACTCTATGTAGCCTGTTCCAGGGTTAGCTACAGAGATAAATTTTTCGTTTATGCACCAGACAGAAAAACTAAGAATGTTGTGTATAAAGAAGCATTGATATGATTATTGAGTTATGAAAACAAAACAGGACATAAAGGACCAAGGCTTGCCACTGCGTACTGATAAGTGATCAGTTTGACACATTTTCTGCAGTATTGTGGAGGCATTAGAGCCAAGAGATAGGTACTTTTTTATTCGAGTAACTACTCGACAGCCTCACCCTATTGAGTGGGGGGGGGGTACCTTGGGAATAGATAACAGGCCAATTTCAAAACTTGGTGACCGCAAGGGTAAACATAGCATAGAGGTCAATACGGAGTTTCGAATAACGCCCCTCTGGTATTGTATTCCAGTGCTTTACCACTGGACAATAACCATTTCATTTTGTCACTACCTTTTATTCAAAATTCTCTGGGCAAAGCCGATATATACGGTATGTATGTTATACTATGTTCGCTCATCATTCTGGGTAAAACCAGGCACCTCATTTATCATGTACCTATGCAAATCTCTATAAGTTTACAATAGTTACCAGGCCCAAGGGCTACAATTATACACACTGTAAAGTTAAATATGGTAAGCCCTGCTAAAAAATTATCATCAGTCACTAATAATTTCCTGAGCGAATCTGGGCACCTTAGCTAGTATATATGTATACAGGGTGCCCCTACTTCCCGTGCCACCCCCTCCTTAAAATCTCCAATTATTTTAATAGAAAGCTGAAACTTGGTCTGCCATAATTGGGATCATTGGAGAATCCATTCAGTACATATTTAAGCTCGTAACATCTCCAGCGACCAAAACTTTGGAATTTCCAATGGAATGCCCTACTTTTTATAGCAGATTTTTGTAGAAAATCAAATTCTAAAACGAGTTTATATCGGTGAAATTTTTGATTATCTTTCAGGGAAGAATCATTGACCCAAATTTGTTTGATAAAACATTAAATTGTACAGTCTTCAACGGCTTCCTAAACAAAGAATATCGAAATTAAATAGAAGACATAGGCCTGATGGAAAGAAATGAAATGTGGCTGCAGCTTGATGGAACTCCGTCCCACATCTCAATCACTACTCGATCAACAATAAAACTCGATCAACAATAAAAGAAATGTTTCCCACCACACTGTCAGTCGCAGCTTGCACATTGAGTGGCCACCCAGGTCAGCCGACCTGGCAGCAATGGACTATTTTCTATTGCGGAGGGTCAAAGACATCTCTACCAGAACAGGCCGCAGAATATTCTGCCAGTAGTGGATTATATTCTATGGGGGAGGGTCAAAGACATCTCTACCAGAACAGGCCGCAGAATATTGAAGACATGAAAAATAAAATCAGATTGGCGATAAATTCGATTTCATTAGCAGAATTACACAGTGCCAAAAGGGATTTCAGATACCATCTTTTGAAGTGCGTAAATGAGGAAAGACCCATTTTCGAACAAGCCTGACTACTAGCTGTAAGTATTGTGGAACAAAGAAAAAAACTGTCCTTTGTTTTATTTTTTTACATGAAACTGTGGAGGTGGTAAGTAGTCCATTAGTAGGGGAGTTATAGAACAGAAATTTTAGTTTTGAAGAATAAATGAAATTAATTCCCTAGTCACTCTCTCTCCATTGTTTGACACACCGTGAATAATTCAACTCATAATCATTGATAGCTTTTATTATAAATAAATATCATCTATAATGTATATATTTTCTGTCAAAAACCAATCCGAGAACATATTGTGGAGCTTAGTTATATACATAATAGTAAATGTGGGTAGACAGCAAATACAACATTTCACACGAAATAAATTATCACAATTAACTGTGTTAGACTTCCTACAGCTTTCGCTCCCGCTTGTGCTTGAGTGCTATCAACATTGCTTACCTAAATTATTTATCCAATACATGAACAATTCGAATTTGCTAGTAAATTATATAACTTATGTAAATAAATAACAGTAGTATCCTTAAACAAATGTAATTTATATTCTAAAAGTGAGGTGAGGGAAAGAGATAGTAGCCCTACCTAGACCTCAAATCATATTGAGTTTAAACGCATGTTCTCTTTTGTTATTATAATTGTAGTAATAGTTATAGATAGTACATAGTCACTTCAATAATGTCAACAAATCTGAAGAAATAAGATAATTTATACCAAAATTTAAGAGCTTGATTCCGGACTACTTCCTCTATCACACGATATGCAAATTCAGCATGACTTTATTTAAATAATACATTATACAAATTAAATAATCGAAATGCTCTTATAGTTTAAATTTTTATTGGAAATAAATAACGAAGTTACTTTCTAATTAAAATAAATAAAAAATGAGGAGGGGAGGGGTCGGAGATTTATAACCTTCCTATTCCGAATCATACTCAGAACTATCATAAAAGTAAAAAAAAAAATAACATCATTTGTCTACTAAAATTGTTGATTTCCAACTTAGTTTTTAGTGTATATCTCTACTTCATTGTACAACATATTTTTGAATTAGCTTACAATCAAGGAAGAGTAAATGCTAATTCACTTGCCGAGTCTGGTTTAGTTTATTTTAGTCATGAGTGTCCAATGAAATTGTTGATTCCTGCTATAGTTTTTAGTATACATCTTGCTTATACTTTGATATAAGATGAAAGTGTATATAACAAAAGTTACTTTAAATAACAAAGTAAACAGCTTTTGTTATATGCATGTTTGCCGAAAACCCAATAGAAAGCATAATATCGCGATTTTTCATTTCAGGCTTCCCTTATAACCCCTACTCCTGTTCGTTCCTAAAAATATTTGTATAGCTTATTACAACACACTGAGTTTCGTTAAGGTCGGTTTAGTCTTTTGTGCCCAATAAAATTGTTGGCTCCCACAATAGTTTTTAGCGTATATCTTGTTTATACTTCGTTAAACAAGAAAAGTGGACATAACAAAAGTTACTCTAAATAACAAAATAAACACCTTTTGTTATACGCATGTTTGCCGAATACCTAACAGAAAGCGAAATATTGTTATTTTTAGCGGAATCGCTATAAGGCCTCCCTTTATAATCTCCACTCCTGTTCGTCTCAGAGAATAAATATATCCTAAAGTCTAAGTTGGGTTAGTAGTAATATACATACCAAGTTTCATAAAATTCAGTTCAGCTGTTTATAAGTGAAAAGATAACAAACAAACAAACAGACACCAAAGTTACAAATTGCAGATATCGTGTCTGTGGCTTGTAAAATGAAAAAGTATCGTGAAATTAATTGAATATGGTAGGGATTTGAAAAACAAGAAGACTATGTTAAGCAATATTTTAAACTAAACATGAAACATAATTTTCTTCTTTTTTTTTTTTTTTTTTTTTTTGACGAAAAACAGAACTCTTAAAAACAAAATCCAAGAGATAAGCAAAATATATTTTACCTCTGTTACCCTTGCCAAACCATTTTCCCATCACTGCAACTACTCCTGGCCATCCTGTTGTTTGCACAATTCCTCCAAAAATCTATGAAAAATAAATCAATTAGTTATAATAAATAAAAGAAAGGAAAAGATAGAAAAACTTGTACAAAATAAAATAAGTAAATATCAATTTAATGTCCACTCTGAACTATTGAGGTTAATCTGAAGGTGTTAAATATCTATTAACACCTCCTTTTACTAGCTAGGGTTGGAATAGCTATTTTATTAATTATGAAAGAACAATGGTATGGTCTGTCCTGAATGTAATGCATTTTCACAGATTTCCCTTAAGGAAAATCAGCTATTGAGGTCGGCATTCATGATGTGATTTTTGATAAAAAGTTCTTCATCTTACCTAGGAAGAAATGAAAATGAGGCCTGTTTAGTATAAATTTAATTTTATTATATATATATATATATATATATATATATATATATATATATATATATATATATATATATATATATATATACTAGCCAAAGTATCCGGCTTCGCTCGGGAAATCATTAGAGACGGAAATATTCTATTTTGTTTTTGGCAATGCTTCGACGTGTACAACTGCTCTTCCCGTCTGGGCTCATTTCTTCCCGTAAGGGTCCGTTGGGCGACTTATGGAAAATAAAATTTTAGATTTGAAGAATAAATGAAAATAAGTCTCTAATTATTCCCTCTCCACTGTTTGACACACCGTGAATAATTCAAATCATAATCATGGATAGCATTTATTATTATGATGGTATTTTTATAGAATATTGCTGAAAAACCAATGGGAATCACAATATCGTGAATTTTTATTTCAGGCTTCCGTTATAACCCCCACTCCCGTTCTAACCTAAACATTTTAATATATTCTGAGTTGGTATTCTGGCAGGTGGAAGTGACTTCTAATGTAGGTAGGATGAAAAAATGTTGGCTATGCTTACACTATAATAATTTAATAACACGGCAAAGCGCTTTCGATAAAACATTAATATTAAAGAGGATGTCTGCCCTCTAAAATCTGTACCAACAGCCTCTCTACCTCAAATAGCTGGGATGAAAAGCCAGTCTAGCTCCAAGAGCCGACAGGTCAACATCGAAAACCTTCAGTAAGTCCCCTTTGTCTCCCTTTCTCTTCTTTGTTTTTAAAATGTCTTTGTTCAAATAGTCTTTCTTTCAGTTAGCTTTAACTTCCTACTTGTACCAACTTAATTTAAAAATAACTGTTGATGTATGAAATGTTTTACATGTTATTTAGTTCCACGTTAGATTTTATATGTTATTTAGTCCTAAGAAAAATAAGTTTTTTATTATATGTGCCTAACATATTTTATAGAAAATTGTAACTATTATTGTGTGTGTCAACAGGGCACTGACGATGATGCACAGCATCGAAAGCGTTTTGCCGTGTTATTAAATTATTATAGTGGAAGCGTAGCCAACATTTTTTCATCCTACCTACATTTTAATATAGCTTATAATCATGGAAGAATTAATGCTAATCGACATACCGAGTTTTGTTAAGTTCGGTTCAATCGTTAGCGCCCAATAAAATAGTAGACTCCCGCTTTAGTTTATAGTGTATATCTCGTTTATACTTTGTTAAAAGACAAAAATGAATATCACAAAAGTTACTCTAAATAACAAAATAAACAACTTTTCTTATGTTTATATATGCCGAAAAACGAATAGAAAACGAAATAACGCTATTTTAAATTCAGGCCACCCTTACAACCCCCCCCCCCACTAGAAATGTTAGTATGGCTTATTATAATAAAGGTGTTTGTGCTAACACACATACCGAGTTTTATTTAGTTCGGTTGAGTCTTTTGTGTCAAATAAAATTGTTCACTTCCGCTATAGGTTTTAGCGTATATCTCGTTTATAATTCGGTATACGAAAAAAGTGTATATAACAAAAGTTACTCTAAATAACAAAATAAACAACTTTTGTTATGTGCATATTTGCCGAAAAACCAATAGGAAACGAAATATCGCTATTTTTAATTTCAGGCTTCCCTTATAATCCCCATTCCTGCTCGTCTCAGAGGATATTAATATACCCTAAAGTCTAAGTTGGGTTAGTAGTAATATACATACCAAGTTTCATAAAATTCGGTTCAGTCGTTTATGCGTCAAAACGTAACAAACAAACAAACAAATAAACAAACAAACACACACGAAAGAAACAAAATGCAGTTATGGTGTCTATGACATGTGAAACGAAAAGTTATCGTGAAAATTCGCGAAAAAAATCCATGTACAGACGGAGGTTACAATTTTATATATATATATATATATATATATATATATATATATATATATATATATATATATATATAGATAGATATATATAGATATACAATTTTGAACATTTAACTTGAATGTTATATATATTTTATAATTATTGTTTGAACATTACCAAACTCAACATATAAGCATTTCATGAAAAACTAAAGATCAAGTTCTATAATTGGTGAGCTCAGGGAAGGAAGAGTTGGGGTTTAACGAGGGAATTAAAATTCAAAATATCTTGTGTAATACTAGTCAGATTGGAAAATGTTATATAATCCATCTTATTGCATATATAATTCCCTAAAGTAACTCAGATATTTCCATTTTTTTATTTTCCAGGAGAAGCGGGGAGGGAAAAAATAATAAATATCACCATTGTTAGTATTGAAAAATGAAATATATACAATCTTATCAAACCTTTTTCTACAATTTTTGTCCTATACACTTTTTCTCTATCTCTAATATCAACTGAAATTTGCATGTTTTGTTTTCTCTCTTCAATAAAACCCCAGTCCTACTCATTTTACATTACCAATAAGCCAGTATATGACAAAGCATGTTATTTTAAGCTCTCTATATTATACCCTCTATATTTTATATCAGGCAATGTGGTGATGGGGGGGGGGGAGTTAAAAGGATAAAATGAAAAATTCAAAATATCTCTATTATTATGAATTGAATCAAAAAATGTTATGTCTAATTTTGTTGAAAATTTAATTTCCTATAATTATTGTTCTATAGACTTTTCCCCTATCCCTAACATAAACTGAGATATTTACAATTCTTTAGTTTTAGCAGATTTCCCTTAAGGGAAATCAGCTATTGAGGTTGTACTCATGACGGAATTTTCGATTTTTTTTTTTCAAATGTCCATCGATCCTACCTAGGAGATGACGAAAATGAGGTCCGTTCAAAACTGTATATATATATATATCAATCTATCTATCTATCTATCTATATATTTGTCTGTTACCGCTCTAGCGGTCGCAATTTTTGTGTAATCGTTACCAAACTCGATATTTAGTCGTTTTATGTAAAAAGAAAGATCAAGTTCGTTAACGGCTGAAATCGGACCAGGGGGAGGGGGGGTTTAGAGGGGGAGAATTTTGAAAATTCGAAATATCTTCGTTACTATAAGTCAGATCGAAAAAGTGTATAGAATCAATCTTATTGAAAATTAAATACACTATAAATGATGTTATATACATTTATTCTCTATCTTGAATATTAACCGAGATATTTACATTTTTCAGTTTTCAGCCTTGAGTAAACCCCCACTTCTACTAGTGTTACATAAATGATTCTCTGTTATATAATAAAAGATATTAATTGAAGCCTAAATACCAAATATTGTTTTCATTGAACTTTTACTTTGTGAGATATATGCAAAAACGTTCTGTTGACCCCCCCCCCCTTCTTTTGTTTTTGGATTACTAAAATTTGAGTGATTGAGATAAAACTGATTCTGATTCATTACAATTTACACCTCTAGCTTTAGTAAATTGTTTCCAATAAAATTAATATGATATATTCCATTAATTGTTTGTCTTTCCGGTCTATCTATGCAGCACTACGAGGTTGGCTTGCCTGTTTGTTTACAATTCAGCCTTGTATTGTACATTTACTGAGCATTCACGGCTGTGTTACCTGTGTGTATATTTATCTATTGTAAACCTTCACGTGGGAAATCTGCTTAGTTTACGCAGCCCCTGCGTGACGGACTTTTTTGGTCTTCTGTAACACCCACTCCTTCTAATGTGATATTCATTTCAAGCACCTGAACATCATCATCATAGTCAATAATCACATAATCATCTTATGTTCAGTTTAGATTTCAAGTCCATTTTACATAGACTTCTTATTACAGGAAAAGTCCATCACGCAGGGGCTGCGTAAACTAAGCAGATTTCCCTTGTGCTGTTTATTAATAGATAAATCTACGTACTGGTAACACAAACACCACCGTGAATAAATACAAACGGAAATAAGAAATGTTTCATCCAATTTTAATAACCTACCGACAGGAAGCGTTAGGTTAGAAATGTAAACAAACGGGTCTGCCCGCTTCACACCGGAAAGAAAAACAATTACTGAAATATATCAGAATATAACATATTAATTTTATTGAGAATTATTTACTATATCCAGTACTGTATTTAATAATGAGTCAGAATAATTGTTATCTCATTCAATCAAATTTTAGTAGCCCAAAACCTTAAGACGGGGGGGTGGGGGGGTAACCGGGACAGATTTGCATGTATCTCGTATAATAAAGGTCTCTTGAAAACAATTCTTGGTATTTAAACTTCGAATAATGTGATTTATTATGTAGCAGAGTATTGTTTATGTAACATGTGTAGACGTGGCGGTTTGCTGATGGCTGAAAACTGAAAAATGCAAATATCTCGGTTAATATTCAAGATAGAGAATACATGTATATAACAATATTTATAGTACATTTAATTTTCAATAAGATTGATTCTATACAATACAAACAAACAAATAAACAAACAAACAAACAAACAGACACCAAAGAAACAAAATGCAGTTATGGTGTCTATGACATGTGAAACGAAATGTTATCGTGAAATTTCGCGAAAAAAAATCAATGTACAGACAGAGGTTACAATTTTATATATATATATATATATATATATATATAAAACGACAACTTTTCGTTTCACATGTCATAGACACCATAACTGCATTTTGTTTCTTTCGTGTATGTTTGTTTGTTTGTTACCTTTTCATGCATAAACGGCTGAACCGAATTTTATGAAACTTGGTATGTATATTACTACTAACCCAACTTAGACTTTAGGCTATATTCAAATTCTCTGACACGAACAGGAGTGGGGGTTATAAGGGAGGCCTGAAATTAAAAATAGCGATATTTTGTTTCCTATTGGTTTTTCGGCAAATATGTACATATGGACCGGAAGATGACAGGAGCCTAAACAGTTAATTGAGTTATCTTATTACCAGTGAAATGCTGCCATTCCTGGAAGTGATTTCCACTGAGCTCTGCTATTATGCTATTACGAATATAATCTAATGTGCAAAACTATGCTTAAACTACATGTGCTCGGATTGGTTTTTGACAGGAAATAAGTTTCATTATATATTTAATTGTAATAAATGCAATCCATGATTATGATTTTAAGTATTCAAAAAGGAGACTTAAGAAGTGGAAAGGGATAGATTAGGAACACATTTTTATTTATTCTACAACAGTAAAATTTCTCATTTATAAGTCGCCTGCCTGTCCCTCTCGGGAAAACAATAGGCCCGGACGGGAAGTGTAGTTGTAAACATTGAAGCCTTGCCCAAAAAAATACTATCATCATTCAGCACAAAGCAATGACAGGTATAGACCCTAAACACTGGTACGGAGAAATGTCAAAATACTGTGCAAACTAAAGGCTTACCAAAAAAATACCACATCATTCAGCCTCAAATGAATTCCTGGGCGAAGCCGGGTACCTTAGCTAGTATATATATATATATATATATATATATATATATATATATATATATATATATATATATAAAATTGTAAACTATTTCTGTACATTGATTTTGTTAGCAAAATTTCACAATAACTTTTCGTTTCACATGTCATAGACACCATAACTACATTTTGTTTCTTTCGTGTCTGTTTATTTGTTTGTTTGTTTGTTACCTTTTCACGCATAAACGGCTGAACCGAATTTTATGAAACTTGGTATGTATATTACTACTAGCCCAACTTAGACTTTAGGCTATATTAATATTCTCTAAGACAAACAGGAGTGGGGGTTATAAGGGAGGCCTGAAATTAAAAATAGCGATATTTCGTTTCCTATTGCTTTTTCAGCAAATATGCACATAACAAAAGTTGTTTATTTTGTAATTTAGAGTAACTTTTGTTATATGCACTTTTGCCGTATACGGAAGTATAAATGAGTTATACGCTAAAAATTATAGCGGGAGTCCACAATTTTATTTGGCACTAAAGACTCAAACGAACTAAATAAAACACTCAGTATGTGTATTAGCACTAACGCCTTCCTTATAATAAGCCATACTAACATTTCTAGGGACGGGCAGGAGTGGGGGTTATAAGGGAGGCCTGAAATTAATAATAATGATTTCCTATTGGGGTTTCGGCAAATATCCACATATCAAAAGATGTTTATTTTGTTATTTAGAGAAATTTGCTCAACACTTCTTTTCAATATGAACTACCAGGTACCTCACCTGAAAAAATTAATTCAAATGTATGTCAATATTTTCTCCTTAATAATTCAAATCTATGCATAATGCACAGGAGACGGGAAATATGACAATATGCAGGACAGTGAAGTCTTACATAAAAAAATAATTTTATTATTAACAAATGCCAACAACGGGTATTAACCCTAAACACTGGAACGGGCCTCAAATGAATTCCCAAGCGAAGCCGGGTATCTGAGCTAGTATATATATATATATATATATATATATATATATATATATATATATATAATTTTAAATGGACCTCATTTTCGTCATCTCCGGGGTAGGATTGATGGACATTTGAAATTTTTTTTCGAAAATCGCATCATGAGTACGACCTCAATAGCTGATTTCCCTCAAGGGAAATCTGCTAAAAAAAGGGAGAGTAGATGGTCTACCATCTCTTTTACTTCTAAGTTGAGTAGTGTGTCCAGCATATGGGAAACCCATGGACTAATTATTCAAGTCTTAAGGTTGCCTCTGAAAAGAGATAAATGATGATCAGTTCCACTATGCTATAGGTTGCTATCAACCAGTAAAAGTGAATAAGTACCCCAAGGTCAGACAGTCAACACCCCATACTATGTGGGCGTACCCAAGGGATGAACAAGAACTCTGTCATGGAGGGGCTGTAAAAACTATGATTTCCCAAGTGTAATTTATACTTGACATCTTTCATGCATTTTAAGTTCTGTATGATGAATGTAAGTATTTCTTACAATGATCACACATAAGGAAGGGGAAATAATAACACTATAATACTGAAATGAGTTGAAAGTAGAATGACAATGGAAAAACAACAAAGGGCTTTCAATCTCACTTTCAATTCTGTGTTCCTCCCTATGTAAGTGTTCAATGAACAATGTATAGTATATATAATGTGACAAATTAGATTATCCTGAAAATGGGATAAGGAGGAGTAGGTTTAGTTTGCTCTGAAAAACTAAAAAATAATAGATAATATTTG
>CM032233.1:140500000-140707500 GCA_019009955.1 Riptortus pedestris | reverse complement strand
AGGTTAATAAGTAAAGCAATGATTTTTATACAAAAAAAAAAAAAAGAAGAAAAAAAAGTGGAGTTTATTAAAGGTGTAGAATAATCTCTTCCTACCACCAAAACATTGCCTTCAATTTCATTTTCCAACCAAGTATACACTGTGAAGCTATGGTTATGTACTAATGGAGCACATTGCACATTGACAGATAATGTCACTTGTTAATCCACCCTTTCCAAAACCAATATAGTCATAAATAAATGGTAACTCAAAAATCATAAAAATAACAAACAATGAAATTACCTTACAAACATGGCACCGGCATAAGAAAAAAGAAATGCAGAGTCAAGGACACCAAGAAGTGTAGAGCCATCATCTCCATCTTGAACAAAATGGAAAATATAAGTAAAATAAATGCAAAGATTAGCCACCCCGCTCATAATAGCTTATATTATGTATTTTGTAGACTAAAAGAATTATGAAGATAATTTAGCTCGTTTCATTTCATAGACACCAAGAGCTACTGAAATATTTCTAGTCGACAGATGACCTCATTCGAGCTATTAAAAGATCAAACCAATGCCTCAGAATGTTCTGCAAAATAAATTCTTGCTCTATCTATAATTTGATTTATTTATTTATGGGCATCACATAAAAGGTGATTTGCCCTTTCAAAAGTCAAGATTTGCCCTATTGTACAAAGTGAAATAACAAAAGTAAAATAAATAAGAAATAACAACAAGTAACAATTACAAATACCAAAAAACAATGTGAAATAGATAAACATTTTATAATTGAACATAAAAAAAAAAAAATTGGTGATGAGCATAGTTGAGTTGGTGGATGATCAATAGGAAATGAATGACTGAAAATGGTACTTTTGCTAATGATTGTTGTATGTGATTTCCTCCTTCAGGGTAAACATATACATGTGTACAAATGCATATAATACAATTAATGCACATAATTTGAAATCTTGTTGCACACCACAGACTTAATTTCTATGTTAAATTTTATGGTATATTTGAATTTCTTATAGATATGAGAATATGTTGTTAATGTATGGGTTGCCTTCCGTCGTTTTTTAGCCTCTGAGTCCACAGTCTCATTCAGTCCTAAGTTTTCGTGCCCTGACAATCAGTAGAATGTAGTGTGATTATCTAGACTGATAAGCTCATGTTTAATTTTGTAGGCTATTGGGAGATTTGTGTAAATATGGATTGGTTGTTTAGTATTTGAAGGGAACCTAAGGAATCCATGCAAATGATAACATGTTTGCTTTGTGATGTGTAAGTGTTGTTGAGGGCCAATAGGATACCTTGGAGCTCGGCTCCTAGAATGCAGTAAGAAGAAGGCAGTTTCTGCGTGATTGATTACCTTTCCCTCTCTTAATGCACCTGAGGTAACTCCCTTCTCGTTTTTAGACCCATCAGTGAACCACATAGTGAGTTTCTGTTTTCCCTGTAAAAATTCGTTGAAGTGTGTTCGGTAATGGAATTTGGACAGTGTATCAGACTTATAGTGTAGTAATTTTGTGAGTGATAAGTCTGTGGTGTATCGAATAAGCCGGGGGGGGGGGGGGTTCTCAGTTGCTTTTTGAGGACAAATATCAAAGTTTGGGAGGTTTAAATTGTGCCTTAACGCACTGTGTGCTCGATAACTTGTAGCATATACTTAATGGGCAGTTACGAGTTGGTCTTGGTTCATATAGATCTTCGTAGTCATTCTCCAGTATATTTTCAATGCACGAGGGCGGAAATGATTTTATTTTATGGAAATATTTTGCTACTAAATATTTTCTTCTTTTGGCTAATGAGGGTTATACAGCTTCTACCTCAAGACCTGTCGATTGGGCTTGATCTGAATGCACCTAGTGCTAATCCTAAGCCTGAATCGTGTATAGTGTTAAGCATATTACGTACTATTGGTTTGACAGATGAGTATGCTACACTACCGCAGTCTAAAAGTGACCTTGTGTAGCAACGATACATGTCTAGCATTACTTTTCTGTCTGCTCCCCATTTTGTATTGCTTACAATCCTCATAAGATGTAGCGACTTCCTACATTTTGTGAGGAGGATATTTAAATGGGGCAGCCATGTCAGTCGTTGATCAAATTGTATTCCTAAAAAATTCAATACATTTGTTTGAGGAATGAGGACATTGTAAAGTGTTAGTTGAAAGTGTGTACTTCGTCTTTTCCTGGTAAATAATATGGATGATGTTTTGTTGGTGGAGAATTTCAGTCCCATCTTGTCCGCCCATTGTTCCAGTAATGTAATTGTGTGTTGTATTCATTCCTGTGCTTTTACAACAGAAGAATCAGGGTAAAAAATTAAAATGTCATCAACATAAAGGCAGTATTGGATATCTCCTGGGGTATATTCTTGAATGGTATTCATTGCAGTGAGAAACAAGGTTGTGCTGAGTACACTGCCCTGTGGATGCCCATCTCTTGTATAAATAAAGAGATCTGAGTAGCAATTGCCATTCTTACTTTGAATGTTCTATTCGAAAGAAACGATCAAATAAAGTTAAGACAATTTCCTCGAATGCCACACTCGTGAAGTCGTGAAATGATTATGTCCTGATGAACTGTGTCAAAAGCCTTTGTTATGTCAAACGAAACTGCCAATGTGGATTTCTTGGCTATTAATGAGTTCAAAATGTTGCCCTCAAGTCTGACTATGTGATCTGTTGTTGAAAGGTTTTCTTAAAACCACATTGAAATGCAGATAGTAAACCTCTGGATTCTAAAAACCACATTAGGCATTTATTCAAATTCTTTCTAACAACTAGCAGACACAGCTCGTAAAAGAGATTGGTCTGTAACCAGATACATCAGATTTATCATTATTTGGTTTTAGTATAGGAATTATAATGCTTTGTCTCCAACATTCTGGAATTATTCCTGTGTCATAGACATTATTCATGATGTCCAAGAGTTTGAGTTGATACCGATTCGGTAAGTGCTTTAACATGTCATGTGGAATTTTATCTGGTCCAGGTGCAGTATTTTTTGTTTGGGATAGGGCATAAAGGAATTCTTTGTGTGAAAAGGGTTCGTCTATATGGTGATTATATGGATGAGGTGTCATGTTGTATATATGTTGGGAAACTACGTCAGGGTTATTGGCTTTTGAGATCTTGTTGAAATATCGACCAAATGTATTAGGTATTTGTTTCGGGTCATTGATGATTTGATCACAGATGTTCACCCCAGATAAAGGGATTTTATACTTCTTTCCCAATATTTGCTGTATGCATGACCATATTTTATCGGGAGGAGTATTCCTATTAAATGTGGATACAAATTCTTTCCAGGATTCTTTTTTACTCTCCTGAATAACATGCCGAGCAATAGCTTTTGCTTTTTTATATGCTATTAGATTTGAACTACTTGGATACTGTTGAAAGTTGTTTATAATTAGTTTGGTCGAAATTAGTTCTATAATGTGGTCCTGGGTTTGGGGAGAGGAGCTTGAAATGTTAGTTGAGCTAGAGACTTTGCTAGCATAGAGATGTCTGCTTATTATTATTACATTTTCGGCTAGCTTCCTTGTAGGAAATTGGATCAGTTGACATTGTTTTGTAGACAGTGGCTTGTTGTAAATACACAGGGCACTGTTTATCATTGCTGGGATGTCGTTCGCATGGAGTGAGAGACAGTATTTTACCCACGCGCATGGCCCCTCATGCTTTTCTTCAGATCAAATTACACACACATAGCTCCGTTGTCGCTGAACCTTGTTAAGTGGTTCAGGCTCCAACAATTAAAACAACGTAAAGGGGACTCTATGTACAACCTCACTCAAATGATGACATAACATATTTTTATTTTATCCGGGAGAAACTATTTGTTGAAGATTGCAACGAACATCGATTTTTTGAGGTTGTTTTTTGCATTGAATCTGCGTATAGAAGTAACATTTTCATGGTTCAATTCTTGTAAAATGTCAGGATCTTCTAAATACTCTATTTCCTCCCATATGAACACGCCCTTTATAAAATTTAACCTTTTATGAGGATAGATGATAATTTTGTGTTCATAAAAAATATTCTCCTTAATAATACGGTTGGCTGTTTTAGTATCAGGGCATTTTACCAGATGAGTGCCGAGTTTTCTATTTCTATTAACTTTGATCTTCGGACCGAATTTGCTAATCCATTTTTCCACTAGAAATGGATTAACTGATTTGAAGGAGGCTTCATTTGAAGCCATTTTCACGACAATGTACTTTAAATATTTAAGTTTACCATTGCTCTTATTTTTAACACCTGTTGCATTTACAGGATAGATGGCTTTGTGTTGATTGATCATGTTGCTGGTATTTTATGTTATTCTCAGTTCCGCTATGAAACAGCTGACATGTCAGTTGGAGAAGAAGAAGTTCATGTGCAAGTAGCGGGTGTTGGAACGCACCTTTCCTCTAAACTAAAAATTTCTAACCAGTCTTTCTTCAACTTTTATCCTTTGTTCTTTCTTCAATACATGATAATCTGCTTTCAAATTGCAGGCAATGGCACACTTAGTTATACACTCTTAAGGTGGCAAAGTTTAACTGCGAAATTCGCAATTTATACCGTTTAAAAACACTTTAGCTGAGCTCCAGTCTTTACACTTCGGGTAATGGTGCCAAACTTGCTCGATCTATAAAGCACATATCAAAGAGATCCAGTAGATTCTCTCTCCCCCCCCCAAGAATTATTTATTATTTAGAAGCCCAACATTAGTCTTCTTATCTAGGATTTCTTAATCTTCCTGGGTAGAGAAGTTTCCATTCTATCCAAACAGAGTAACATCTAATAATAACCGCCATCATTGTAATGTCCTCTTCGGCGATTGAGACTTGGTAGTAACCTCTATTGAGGTCGAACTTGGTGAAGACCTTCTTCCCATGGAGATTGATATTAAAGTGCACTATATTTGGGACCGTGTAGTGGTCTGGGACGGTCATCTCGTCAAGTCTCCGGTAGGGCCCTTAGGCCCTCCTAGGGGTCTTATTCCCCCTTCTATTTTCGGCACAATGTGCTATGGGCTTGCCCATAAGCTCTTCGAATGCTGGCAGATTTCAACCTCCATCATCTGCTCAAACTCGTTCTTGGCAGCCGCATAACGCTCGGGTGTATGCCTTCTCACCTTTGCTATCATCGGTGTCTCACGGCTCTCAATATGATGTTCGACGGAATGCAACACTTCATAATCCGGGCCTTAAGGCATTCGTAAGGGTTCTCATTGGGGGGGGGGGGTCCTAACCATATCTATGGCACCCCTTGCACCCCCTTTAGCATGAATTTCTTCAAAGAGTCAGTGATTTCATGCAGGGTAAAAATCGTCTCTGCTTGTGAAAAAAAACTTCAGAATCTATTCTCATGAGAGAGGGTAATTGAGCCCTCACAGTTATCATTGAAGCAGACTCAACCTTCTGAGGGACAAGGACAGGAGCATCAGGTTGGCCCCTGAAGTGCAGCCCACCTACCCCCAGACTGCTGCAGCAGCCGCCGGTGCAGGAGCCCGCCTACCCCCAGACTGCTGCAGCAGCCGCCGGTGCAGGAGCCCGCCTACCCCAGACTGCTGCAGCAGCCGCCGGTGCAGGAGCCCGCCTACCCCCAGACTGCTGCAGCAGCCGCCGGTGCAGGAGCCCGCCTACCCCCAGACTGCTGCAGTAGCCGCCGGTGCAGGAGCCCGCCTACCCCAGACTGCTGCAGCAGCCGCCGGTGCAGGAGCCCGCCTACCCCCAGACTGCTGTTTATTTTTGGGGAATGTTTAATCTCTAGACCATTTTTCTGAAACACGGAACTGTTTTTATATCCTTTGGTTCCCCAATCAATTCTCTCTAGTAAACAATTGTCATTATTTACTTCACGAAGATGGCCAAAGAATCTTAAAAAATTGTGGAAACCCAAACACACAACCCATTGGAGCCTATGTTACACATATGCAACCAATAGGGATCATGACTCTTTGCGTGTGATGCATCTTTAAAAAGTAGAGACAGTTTGATATTAAAATGGTTAAATTCCTTCCAAAACTATTATTCGTAGAAGAAGTTAGTAACTTCAGTAAAGCCTAAATCTTCGATTCCAAACTAATTTTTCTTCATACATAACATATTTTAAAATGTACTACTCACAGAAAGGAGCCCAATCACACCAAGTAGAATCATTGAGGGGAATTCCTGCAGGAGGCGTCAGCCCATCACACTTGCGACTGAAATAGCTTTTAACAACACTTAGAGGCTTTCTAGAAGCATGGTAACAGGTATATGTAAGGAATGTCAATAGCAGCACGCTAGATCTGAACCTAAAACAATAATATGAAATTTAGAACGGGCCTTAATGAAGATACTTTTAGAATGGACCTTAGTGACTAATTATAAAACGTAATAATAAAATATTTATATAATACCAATAGGTTATTGGCTCTAACTAATGTTTTTATATAAAAATTAATTTCTCATTTAATTAAAATAATTAATAAAGCTCTGGTTATCCATGTGAGTTCAAGCATCTGCTTTAATCTCACAAGGTAAACCTAGAGTGGTGAGTTTGATTCCCTCTTGGGCAAAAAGGAATTTATTTAGTGAAGAACTCATTAAATAAAATCCTTAGTCCCTCCCTGGCTAGGGAAGGGTGGTAACCTGTAGATAACCTATTCCAATTAGCCACAGCAGCAAAAAGAGGACGTTTATAAATTAAAAAAAAAAAGGAATATCAAATATAAAGCTTTTGTAAACAACTGATCAAAAGTTTAATAATTGATCTTTGGACCAGTAATTCAATGATTCTGTAACAGATTCCCTTGAGGATTTTGTGACTGATGCATTGAAGTATTACTGAAAACCTTAATTCACCCACCCATAAATAATTTATAAAATGAAATTATAAAACATAACATCTAATTTCTAAAGAAGCCAATAGAGTGCAAGGACATTCACTAGAAAAGTGTCCTAAAGGATAGAAACAAAGTCGATTGGGAATTGGGTATTTAACTGATGCAAGTGTAATGAGAATAGAAGGAGAAATAAGTGAAAGGTGTAAAAGCCTAGGAAAGGAGGAATAATTGTAGCATCTCAGTTGTTCTTTATTGTCTCTAGTCTTATTATGGAAATAGTCATGTTCTAACCAGGCATCAATTTGGAAAAAATGTCATATGAGAGACATTCTCTATTAATGTCCTCTAGGCATTTGGAAAATCATTGTGCTTCATGTACCTAAGAATCAGGAAGGATATTGAAGAGGCAATAATGAAAATGAAAGAACCAAAGATATGCAGATTAATGGTAATAGTTTCATTGGAATATATTTACATATGGCATTACACTGGTGGTAAAGTCTCAAATAGAACTGAATGGAATGCTGCGTCATAAATGTGCTAGATCAGTTTAAACTCAAGACAAATGCTGATAAAACAAAAGTTTTAGTACACGAGAAGAAATAAAATCATGAAAATATAAATATTAGACTTGGAAACATTATGCTTGAAAAGGTGAAGGACTTTCGTTATGTCGGAAGCATC
This sequence comes from Riptortus pedestris, assembly GCA_019009955.1. Lineage (NCBI taxonomy): Eukaryota > Metazoa > Arthropoda > Insecta > Hemiptera > Alydidae > Riptortus > Riptortus pedestris. The sequence goes on along the minus strand of CM032233.1, from coordinate 140,700,002 downwards.
ATTATTGAAGAGAGAGAAAGTAGAGATGAGTTGACAGAAGAAGTGCACTTGCTAAGCAAGTCTTCCTAAACAAACGACTAAAAAAAAAAATTCAAATTCGAAAGTTCTAAATGGGGTAATTGAAAGTAAAATTCTTATCCAGGACAAGGAAAAAAGAAAGGCCTAGAAAGTCATTTTGAGTAGACATCAACCATGGTATGGATTTGGGTTTGTAGAGTAATACTTCCCGTTTTTTATTATATAAGCTCCTGATGGTTATGCACTGACATTAGCATTTGGAGGATTAATTTGTTAAATAGCCTAAGAGAGAAATATATGTATCTATATGTGTGTCCTTAAAATAAAGGAGGAAATTATGGCATTCTAACCACATATGAATATGGAATTTATTACCAGTGCATTTTGTCCTTCAATGCCTATAGCAACTTGGAAATACAGTAGTTAATAGCAAAATGTTAATAATATAAAAAAATCAGAAGAAACTTTGAATACAATATCCTGTTATTTGTAGACAAATGAAATAAATAGGGAGCTAGAAATATGCTAATCCCATATCAGTCTGGAAAATAGTGTAAAGTGAGTAATCTTTGCCCCCTGTCATGACCAGCAAATGTGGAAAAAAAGTAGTCAAATGTTAAAACATATTCACTAGTCAAATGTCAAAATATCAATAAGGGAAGAAATGAAAGATGAAATAGCAATAAGTTCACAAGATAACAGCCTTAAAATTGCCATTGGTACCCATTGTTAGCCATTGAGTATCACATTAATTATAGTTAAGTTCTACTCATTCAAATACTTTTCAATAACTTCAGTTCCACCATTTTCTATTATCTACACTATATTTACGTTGTTTTTCATGCTAAACATACTTTTCGCATCTCCCTTCGAATAGGGGAATGGAATGAATAAAATGAGTGTAAGTCGTTAGTCTTATCTAAAGATATGTGTTTACTATATGTAAATAGTTAGTAGGCTACTGTTAGAGGCCACTTGAGTCTCTCAATTTCTTTTGCACAACATTTACCCCAAACCGAATCACCTACTCATCACACTAACCTACTTATCTTCTTTTACTTTCTTATATACTAAATAAAATTGACATTAAGATCAATCCTAATTTAAACAGATGTGTGTGTGTGTGTGTGTGTGTGTGTGTGTGTTTGTACATATAATGTTTGTTATATATTCCTTAGTTTATTTAAGAAATGAGAATGAGACAACTCTAAAAACTCTTAAAGAAAATCCTTGACACACTCTAAAATTAATTAATTAATTAATTTCTCAATTCAATACATTCCATATTTGAGAATTAAAATGAAAATTAAAATATTTCGAATACCATTGTCAAATAAAACTCCATTTCCTTAATATGTTTGAAGTTTTATGTCATTTTCCAAATTAAATTCGAGATTACATGAAGGTTATTTAGATTGCCATCGATGAGTTATACGAATATTTTTGGGAAAGAATGTAAGATAAAGTGAGTGTTTTCTTAAAAAATCCAAGGGCCATCTCCAATTGTTTTCAATCCTGGACTAAGATATAACATTGAATGAAAGCAATAAAAAGTGTCATTTAAACATTGTAAAAATTAATTCCAAGTAGAAAGACAATTGATTGAGATATTATTTCATTCTCTTTCTTTTAAGGTTATTCGATATGCTCTTGCATCTTGCAAATATGGACTTTGTCTGAAACAAAGGGACAAAGACAGTTTTAAATAAATAATGATTGATATTTTTATGAGTCAGAGAAGAGCTTTAATAAATAGATTTGAAAGGATTTGAGAAATGGGAGGAGCAAATCTAGATCTATTTGAATAAAAATAAAACTTACACAAACTGTCGGTTGAATCTCCGTGAAGAACAGAATTTATCACTGATAAACTGTAAGAATCGCACGCCAATAGGAATCTCAACTATCACCATAGTATATTGTATCAAATTTTTAAAAAAATGTATAAACTGGATCTAACACACGACTTTCAACTATATGCTCTCAAATCAAAGTTTCTTTCTTTGATGGACAAAGGCGAGGAGGATTTCCAAAAATTTTTCCATAGTGAACATTAAGGAATGAGAGAGGTAAAATGTGACGTGAATAACTAGAGCAGGAAAGGGGCCGATGCACGAGGAATTCGAGCTTTTATATAAAGCTGATAAGATAAATATGGGCGAGATTAGAGAGAAGGTAACAGTGGCTCTGACAACAGGAGCTGAGCAGGTTAGGCTAAGAGCTACTCATATTCACATCTATTTCTATCTCTAGCAACCTCTCATACTTACTAACAGTATATCTCACTCAATTCAAATTGTAATTCTTGAGTCACAAAAGATTTTTATAACTAGGAAAGACTTTTTCCAAGCTGGCTAATAGTCTCTCAATGAGAGATGGACACAAACTGACTATAATCATCAGTCGAGAATGATGTTATCCTTAATCATGGCTACTTGATTCAAAATAAGCGCTCTGCCTGTTTGCCTTCTCATAATCGAAATCGATTGATTAGTTATCGCTGACAAATGAGTCAATAGTCAGTTTTCAAACTTATTTATCATTACCTATTCTATGTGAGTAATTAGTCACTGATTCGTCTATTACCCTGTACTGCCTTCCTGCTCAATTGCTCAACCCTAGTTAATAATCTGTTCAATCTATGATTGAAATACATTTTGCACTTTTTAAAAACATCATAAAATAAGAATTATTGTTTTATTTTTAGGACGAAAATCGGCTACTTGAGAACTAGCCCTTCAATTTTTCATTTATGTCAATCGAAAAACATTATTATCAATTTTTAAACGATCTTTTTCTGAGAAGGGGGCGACTCATACTTAGAACTATCGCATAAGACTAAAACAACATCATTTGTCATAATATGCAATCATTAAAAACACATAAATAAGCACTAATAAAATTAATGACTCCCGCTATAGTTTTAGCGTACATTTGAGGCCTCTGTTACGGTCCATTTTTGCTGTCACCGAGGAAGGGTGATTGGTGGGGTGAGTGACTGGTGGGCGGGGCTAGCTGCCGAAGACTAGAACCGATCGCCGGGGACTTTGTGAGCAGACAGCGGACAGAAGGTGTCCGTCTCCAGCTCGAGTAAGGATTTGGCTGCCGAGAAACGCTTTGGCCGATCAGAGTCTAATACAGCCGGAAGAATAGCAGTTATCTCATCTTACGAGAGCTACCAAAGTTATAGTTATTGTGTATACACAATTCAGAAAGAAAAGGCCTATTAATTTGTATTTTCAAATCCCCATGGGAAGTATTGTTTGATCATTTATTTATTTAGTATTTTCTTTTTATTGTTAGAGTGATAATTATAGTTGATTTATTTTAAATAAACTGATTTGTTTTGAGAATACTGGTTTCGTTGTTACCTTTGAGAACAAACAACGTGGCGCCCATAATATTGTTACGTTTTATTACAAAATCAGTAGTAAACGTTTTTTATAGGAGTTCTTTTGGATTGCAAAATTAAACAATTTTATTTAACAATGTCCAATACACTTGGTTAATTATTCTTAATTACTACTCACAGTATGCACTGATAGCGTCACTGTTCTTCACATTACACAGTCCAATGATTCGTTCACGGTCTCTGAAGTACACAAAAACACGGCACTGCACTGTCTTAAACACGTCACTAAACTGTTACTTACAGTCAAGTCACAACACTGTTCTTCACATAAAAACACTTTACCGCACTGCAACTAAGTCGCACTGTAGCACTGAACGCAGTTGATGAGCACTTGAAGACAGGTGAGAACAAACTAAACTGTCTTTTTTTTTTTTTTGTTTTTTTTATCAGAGTCCAGATTGCCTCGAAAAAAGAATGTAAAGCAAGGAAATGTAGGACCTTGTAAGCCCTACGTGGGTTTGAGTTGGTAGTCTCCTTGTACTGAGCGATGCGCTCTACTATAAGGAGTGGTTGAGAAAATTTGGTGTTGTAAGAGTCTGAACAATCCAGATGCTGCTGGCACCAGACTCTCCTACGTCGGATCCTTTCATCTACATCGTACTTCCCAAATACGCGGCTATCTCTGTTAATTTTTCATGTATTTAATTTTCGCAATAATATATTTCTTTCGGCCTATTGATATTAAAGCTAGTTAAATTTAATTATTAAACCCACACCCTTCTCCACTGAGCGAGGCGGTTTTGTTACCCAGTCTGTGGGGTAACATTACTGGCACCTTACGACGTGGAGCCTGATTAAAGATAATTAAGAATAATATAAAAATATTGATATAAAATATATTATGGTTAGGATTAGTGGTCGTATTAATGATGTGTGAATTGTTATTTTTTTAGTGTAAGGATATTTTGTTGTATGTTTTGTTTAGTGGATTTAGGAAAATTAGAATTATTTGAATGAGGAGTAATTAAAAATAAATAAGTAAATAAATAAAATTGCTTCCCTTAATATTTAAGATTGAAGAGTACGTTTCTTATTTAGCGTTTAGGTAGCTGATGACTATTTTTAGAATTTAAATATTTCTTACTATTATTATAAAGAATAATATTATATTATTTTTTTTAATATATTGGTAAACAATTAAAAATGGATATAGATAGGCTAAATAAGGAGGATTTAGAATTCGAATTAGAAATTAGGGGAGTTACAGAATTAAAGACAGTTCATGGACAAGAGGAAAAAATTAAGATTATTACTGAAGATGGAAAAGGAAGGAAAGCTATTTTCTCCCAATGTGGCTGACTTGGATCCAGCTACAGAATTAAAGCACAGTCAGGAGAGGCTGGAGAAACTGAACATTGAAGCACCAGAGGTAAGCAAGTTTGAAGTGGTTCTACTGCACTTAATGAATAGGATATCCCGCATTAATATGAAGGATGGTGAAAGTAGCAAACAGAAATCAAGCTTTTTGGAGGAATGTTTGGAATTATACAGCGGAGTTAACGAAACTCTAGAGAGTGAGACTGAAGATGACGAGGCATCAGCACAGGGTAAGATAACTGATCCTAGAAACACTGGAGACTCCAGAACGGTAGTTATAAAGAAACCTCAAATACCAGTAAGAGATTGGGGCGTTCAATTTTCTGGTGACGGCGAAGGACTTAGCATTAACGCATTTCTAGAAACAGTAAAAGGACTACGACATGCTAAGAATTTAACAGAAGAGGACTTGTAGGTATAGCTCGGTTTACGAATTGTTCCAAGATCCTGCTCTTATCCTGGTGAAGTCATTGAAGAAGATGCTCGGAACTTGGAGGACGAACTGAAGTTGGAGTTTGAACCAAGGGATTATGAGGATCGACTATGGGAAGAAATTAGGAGGCGCACTCTTTTATGAGTCTATTGGAGTATATTGAGCTGTAATGAACAACTACTTTCACAGGTTGCCCAGGGTACCACCAGAAGTGGAAATGATGAAGATTCTTCAAAAGAATATTCTGCCTTTCTATGTCGATCGGTTAGCTCTGTATGACATCCAAACTGTTAGAGGGTTAATTAGACTTGGTCGTCAACTTGAATATGCGAAATGGAGAGTTGACAATCACCGACAACCTCCAACTGGAAGAAACCTGTTAGAACCGGATCTATCATATCGGCCATCCACCAGCAGATCAACGAATTCAACACATGAAGCTGATGTGAAAGAAGTCCAGAAACCAATTAGATGTTTCGTATGCTCTCGAGTGGGACATTATGCAAGAGACTGTCCTGCTAAGAAATGTAGAAACTGTGGCCAGTCAGGACACAGCTTCAAGAACTGCCCGCAAGGAAAGAAGGACTTCTGTGAAAAATCATGTGGAAAGAGTAAGGGGACCGGATCAGAGGGGACGAGCAAAGCATGGCGAAGTTCGTGCCAAGCACCCAAGTCCTATCGTGGATCTTCAAAATGGCAACGGTGGTTAGAGACTGTTAGATCAGTATTTGCCGGTGAAGATAAACCTCTCGTAAATATAAGAGCTGCAGATAAAAGGCCTTATCACAACGTTGCTGATGCATTGTCGAGACGTCACAAAATAGAAGAAGTGAACGTTGTCGACATGAAGAACGACGAAGATAATCCGGATATTTGGTACTCGAAGATGATGGTCGCAAGAGTCAGAAAGGAACCACAGAATTATCCTCAATGGAGAGTAGAAAACGGACCATTCCAAAAGAGAGTAATAGATAACCATGATATTCTCGGTGAAGATATACCATGGATGATAATAGTTCCCAAGCCAAAGAGGAAGCTGATACTATTGGAGTACCATGATAGCCCAATTTCAGGTCATCTTGGTTCCTTGAAAACTGTACAGAGAATTAAGAGTAAATATTACTGGCCTGGGATGAGAACAGATGTAAATCGTTACATAGCACAGTGCGAAACCTACCTAGAGCAGAAACCACTTCAGAGGAAACCTACCGGATTTATGGGAAGACAGAAAACGGTGGATATCCCTTAGCAGATGATAACTGCGGATCTGATGGGACCACTACCATGTAAGGTTAAGAAAAAAAGGTATTAGCTAGTTGTGTCAGATTATTTCTCTAAGTAATCTGTGATTCTACCCCTGAAGAAGGCTAACTCAAGAAGAGTGGCAAATCTTGTTGAAGAACATGTCTTCATGATGTTTGGAGTACCACAGGTCGTCGTATGTGACAATGGAGTGCAGTTCCGAGGGAAAGAATTTACTCAGAAGATGGAAGACTATAAGGTGAAGATATGGTTTACAGCACTGCATCTGAATATGGAAGAATTAATGCTAATTGACATACCGAGTTTTGTTAAATTCGGTTGAATCGTTAGTGTCCAATAAAATTGTTGGCACCCGCTAAAGTTTTAGTGTGTATCTCTTTTATACTTTGTTATAAGACAAAAGTGAATATAACAAAAGTTACTTCAAATAAAAAAAATAAACTACTTTTGTTGTGTGCATATTTGCAGAAAAACGAATAGAGAACGAAATTCCACGGCAGTGTTTGTTGGAAGTGAAGAATATTTACTTGGAGAAAGAGAAAAAAAACGTCCAATTCTTCACTATTTGTTTATTTCAGCGCTAAGCGCTTTCAAAGACTAATGTCTCCATCTTCAGAGCTACTCGTACTTGCATGCGCCCATTGGGAAAGATAGTAAGCAACTCAGTCTTGCGAGTCGCTTGCTGTCTTTCCCAATGAGCGCATGCAAGTAGCAATTTTATAAAAGGTAACAAACAAACAAACAAACAAATGGAGCTCCGGTTGGCCGAGTTAAAGCGTTGACCTTTATCTCGCATGGCAAACCTAGAGTGGCGAGTTCGATTCTCGCCTGGGCAAAGGAAATTATTTGGTGACGAAATTCATTAAATATCATCCTAAAATACCACCCTGGCTAGAAAAGGGTGGTAACCTGTAGATAACCCGTCCTAATTAGTCTGAGTTGCAAAAAAAGTGGACTTTAATAAATAATAATAATAATGAACAAACAAACAAACATACACGAAAGAAACAAAATGCAGTTATGGTGTCTATGACATGTGAAACGAAAAGTTATCGTGAAATTTCGAGAAAAAAAATCAATGTACAGACAGAGGTTACAATTTATATACATATATATATATATATATATATATATATATATATATATATATTGTTACGTTTTTATTACCAAAACCAGTAATAAACGTAGTTAATAAGAGTTCTTTTGGATTGCAAAATTAAACACTCACAAGTTTCACAGATTTTATCACTGCACAATTTATTTAACAATGCTCAATACACTTAGTTAATTGTTCTTAATTGCTACTCACAGTATGCACTGATAGCGTCACTGTTCTTCAATGAGTCACAGTCCAATAATTCACTCACTGTCACTGAAATTCACAAAAAGACGACACTGCACTGTCTTAAACACGGCACTAAACTGTTACTTACAGTCACGGCACAACACTGTTCTTCACATAAAAGCATTTTACCGCACTGCACTAAGTCGCACTGTAGCACTGATGTGAACATCTAGATAGGTGAGAATAAAAACTGACTCGCTCGTGGCAGGCCGGGCTTTTATATAGGTCGTCGGCATACATCAAAGGGGAATTAGCTGGGCCCTTCGACGTCTGGACTGGACGGGTCTAGCAGGAGCTCGACCCTCTGTCGGCTTCTTTGATATATATCGCACTTCCCAAATACGCAACTCTCTCTACTAATCCTTTAATTTTCGCAACACTGCCGCCCACTTAAGCCTTTTCGTCCCGAATAGGCTCAATATCGCCGCTACCATACTTGGCCAGTCGCTTTAAGTGTACCACTTTCATTTTAGACCTCGGATTGTGGTATCTCTGTATCCTGTAGACAACGTCGTTCAATCTCTTGATCACCTTGTAAGGTCCCCCCAGTGCGTCTGCAATTTAGGCGATAGTCCTTTCTTCCGTTGTGGGTTGAATAGTAGAACCATTTGTCCTTCAGTGAATCCCTCCGTATTTGCTGCTCGATCATACCTGGCTTTCATCTTATCATCTGTCATTTTAATACGGTTGCGTACAAACTCATGGAGCTCATGCAGGCCTTCCTGTGCCTGGGGAGTATTTCCATTGTCTTCGCAGGACGGTCCGGGTTTTGCCCCAAATTCCAAATCCGCTGGCAGTCTTAATTCTGCTCCAAATAAGATTTTCGCCGGAGTACGAGGTGGAGATCATGGACGGCTGACCGGTAAGCCAGTAGTAATTTTGGTATGTGCACATCCCAATCCCTTTGGTGTGTGCTAACCACTTTTCTGAGATATTCCTCCAGTGTCCGATTAAATCTTTCGACCATGCCATCAGATTGTAGATGAAGCGGTGTCGTTCTTGTATGTATTATGTCATACAATTCACACATTTTCTTGAATAAGGCCGATTCGAAATATCGGCCCTGGTCAGAATGGAGTTCTATTGGAACCCCGTATCGGCACACCCAATTATTTACAAAGGCATCTACAACCGTTTTGGACTCCTGGTTTAGGATGGCATACACTTCGGGCCATTTACTGAAATAGTCTATTACAACTAGGACGTACCGGTTTCCAGCCTTAGGGAATGGACCAGCAACATCGATGGCTATCCGCTCGAAAGGGGCACCTGCATTGTACAGCTGAAGTTTGCCACGACTTCTTCTCGTTGGATCCTTGACTGCAATGCACTGCTCGCAATTGGCTATCCAATCGGTTACAGATTGCTGACATCTCACCCAGTAAAATCGTTGTTTTATCTTTTCCAGGGTTTTTGTAATTCCCAGATGGCCGCCGCTGGGACCATTATGGAACTGCTTCAATAACTCATTTATCTTGGAAGTGGGTACGACAATAAGGTCGGTTGTGATTTTGCCATCTGTACTCTCCCAAGACCGATATAAGCAGCCCTCAATCAGTTTTAGGCTATTCCACTGGACCCAGTATGATTTCGCAAGTGGGCATTCAGCTGATGTATCATTACGGGTCGGTCTTCTGTTGCCCTCCTTAGCCGATATAATCTTCGCCAGAATCGGGCCATCTTTCTGAGCCTTCGACCAGTCCTTGCCTAAGCCAATACGGGTAAATCGCACATCAATCACGCTTTCCTCTTTCTCGGCTTTAGTACAATGTTTGCATTCTACGTTACAAGGCCGTCTTGAAAGGGCATCAGCGTTATTGTGTTTCCCCCCTTTTCGATGCTCGATGCCGAAGCCATAGCTCTGCAGACGTTCAATCCATCGTGTAAGCTGCCCTTCTGGGTTCTTGAACTGCAGCAACCAACGTAGTGCGGAGTGGTCTGTTCTTAAGGTGAAGTGTTGACCATACAAGTATTTGAGGTAATGCTTGACGCACTCCAACACTGCCAGAAGCTCCCGTCGGGTAACACAATAATTTCTTTCGGGCTTGGAGAGTACCCTGCTGTAGTAGCCAATGACTCTTTCTGCCCCATCAACTACTTGAGAAAGCACTCCTCCTATTCCATAGCCACTGGCATCCGTATCATTATGAACTTCTGTCCATTCCATGATTGGATAGGCAAGGACAGGTGCTGTGCACAAGAGTTCCTTGAGCCTCTGGAACGCATCTTCCGTTGCCTTACTCCAGTGGTATGGTCGCGACTTTTTGGTTAGCTCGTGCAAGCTGGCAACTACCTGAGCAAAGTTTGGCACGAATCTCCTGTAGTATGTGCAAAGCCCCAGGAAGCTACGCAGCTCATGGAGATTTCGTGGTCGAGGCCAGTCCTTTACTGCCCGTATTTTGTCCTCGTCAGTGGAGATGCCCTCTACTGTTACCCGATGCCTCAAGTATTTGACCTCCTTCTGAAACAGAGCACATTTCTTTATGCTTAGCTTCAGCCCAGCTGCTGTTATCCGACTAAATACTTCATCCAGGTTTTTAAGACGTTCCTCAATAGTCTTCCCCATAACGATTATGTCATCTAAATACACCAAGCACGTCTTCCAATTGAGACCCTTTAGCGCACGTTCCATTAAACGCTCAAAAGTAGCTGGTGCGTTGCAGAGCCCAAATGGGATCACTTTGAACTGCTATAAACCATTGCTTGCGCTAAAGGCAGTTTTCTCTTTGTCCTTATCGGCTATCTCTACTTGCCAGTAGCCGCTTTGCAAGTCCAAGTTAGAAAACCATTTCGTTCCAGCCAACGTGTCTAAGGTGTCGTCAATTCTTGGCAGCGGATAACTGTCTTTCTTGGTGGCGTCATTGAGTTTTCTGTAGTCAACACAGAATCTAGTGCTACCGTCCTTCTTCTTTACTAGAACTATTGGCGAACTCCACAGACTTGAAGATGGTTCAATGTATATATGTATGAAACTATATATATATATATATATATATATATATATATATATATATATATATATATATACTAGCTCAGATACCCGGCTTCGCTCGGGAATTCATTTGAGGATGAATGGTGATGGTATTTTTTTTGGCAAGGCTTTTCTTTGCACAATATTTTGTCATTTAGCCGTCCCAGTGTTTAGGGTTAATACCTGTCGTTCCTGTGGATTTGTTAATAAGAAAATTATTTTTTTATGTAAGACTTCACTGTCCTCCATATTGTCATATTTCCCGTTTCCTGCGCATTATGCATAGATTTGAATTATTAAGCACAAACTTTTAACATACATTTGAATTAATTTTTCCCGGTCAGGTACCTGGTAGTTCCAAAGAATTGTTGAGCAAATTTTTCTAAATAACAAAATAAATAACTTTTGTTATGTTCATATTTGCCGAAACCCCAATAGGAAACGAAATATCACTCCTTTTAATTTCAGGCCTCGCTTACCTATAACCCCCACTCCTGCCCGTCCCTAGAAATGTTAGTATGGCTTATTATAAGGAAATTGTTAGTATTAATTCTCATAGTGAGTTTGGTTTAGTTCGGTTGAGTCTTTTGTGCCAAATAAAATTGTGGACTCCCGCTATAGTTTTTAGCGTATAACTCATTTATACTTCCGTATACGGCAAAAGTGCATATAACAAAAGTTACTCTAAATAACAAAATAAACAACTTTTGTTATGTGCATATTTGCTGAAAAAGCAATAGGAAACGAATATCGCTATTTTTGATTTCAGGCCTACTATATAACCCCCACTCCTGCCCGTCCCTAGGAATGTTAGTATAGCTTATTATAAGGAAGGCATTAGTACTAATTCACATACCGAGTTTGGCTTAGTTCGGTTGAGTCTTTTGTGCCAAATAAAATTGTGGACTCCCACTATAGTTTTTAGCGTATAACTCATTTATACTTCCGTATACGGCAAAAGTGCATATAACAACAGTTACTCTACATTACAAAATAAACAACTTTTGTTATGGGCATATTTGCTGAAAAAGCAATAGGAAACGAAATATCGCTATTTTTAATTTCATGCCTCCCTTATAACCCCCACTCCTGTTCGTCTTAGAGAATATTAATATAACCTAAAGTCTAAGTTGGGCTATTAGTAATATACATACCAAGTTTCATAAAATTCGGTTCAGCCGTTTATGCGTGAAAAGGTAACAAACAAACAAACAAACATACACGAAGGAAGCAAAATGCAGTTATGGTGTCTATGACATGTGAAACGAAAAGTTATCGTGAAATTTCGCGAAAAAAATCAATGTACAGACAGAGGTTACAATTTTATATATATATATATATATATATATATATATATATATATATATATATATATATATATATAAAATTGTAACCTCTGTCTGTACATTGATTATTTTCGCGAAATTTCACGATAACTTTTCGTTTCACATGTCATAGACACCATATCTGCATTTTGTTTCTTTCGTGTATGTTTGTTTGTTTGTTTGTTTGTTTGTTTGTTTGTTTGTTTGTTTGTTACCTTTTCACGCATAAACGGCTGAACCGAATTTTATGAAACTTGGTATGTATATTACTACTAACCCAACTTAGACTTTAGGCTATAATAATTTTCTCTGAGACGAACAGGAGTGGGGGTTATAAGGGGAGGCTGAAATTAAAAATAGCGATATTTCGTTTTCTGATGTTTCAACGTGATATTTTCGTTTCAACCGAACTAAATAAAACTCGGTATGTGTATTAGCAGTGAGGCCTTCATTATAATAACCAATACCAACATTTCTATGGACGGGCAGGAGTGGGGGTTATAAGGGAAGCCTGAAATTAAAAATAGTGATATTTCGTTTTCTATTGGTTTTTCCGCAAATATAAACATGACAAAAGTTGTTTATTTTGTTATTTGGAGTAACTTTTGTTATATACACGTTTGTCGTATACCTAAGTATAAATGAGTTATACGTTAAAACTTTAGCGGGCACTAACGGCTGAACCGAACTTAACAAAACTCGGTATGTCAATTAGCAACCGAACTTAACAAAACTCGGTATGTCAATTAGCATTAATTCTTCCATGATTATAAGTTATATTAAAATTTTTAGGTTCGAACGGGAGGGGAGTTATAAGGGAGGCCTGAAATAAAAATTCACCATATGCATTTTGTTTCTTTCGTGTATGTTTGTTTGTTACCTTTTCACGCATAAACGGCTGAACCGAATTTTATGAAACTTGGTATGTATATTACTACTAACCCAACTTAGACTTTAGGCTATATTAATATCCTCTGAGACGAACAGGAGTGGGGGTTATAAGGGAGGCCTGAAATTAACAGTAGTGATATTTTGTTTCCTATTGGTTTTTCGACAAACATGCACATGACAAAAGTTGTTTATTTTGTTATTTTCAGTAACTTTTGTTATATTCACTTTTGTCGTATAGAAAAGTATAAACGAGATATACACTAAAATCTAAAGCGGGAGCCAACAACTTTGTTGGGCACTAACGATTGAACCGAACTTAGCAAAACTCGGTATGTGAATAAGCATTAATTCTTCCATGATTATAAGCTATATTAAAAATTTTAGGTTCAAAGGGGAGTGGGGATTATAAGAGAGGCTGCAATGAAAAACTCGCTTTTTTATTTTCTATTTGTTTTTCGGCAAACGTGCACATAACAAAAGTTGTTTACTTTGTTATTTAGAGTAACTTTTGTGTGCATTCACTTTTGTCGTAAAATGAAGTAAACACGGGATATACGCTAAACGGGAGTCAATAATTATATTAGTACTTATTTAAGGGGTTTTAATAAATGAATATTATGACAAATGATGTTATTTTTTCGTCTTATATGATAGTTCAAAGTATGATTCGGATTAGTGAGGTTATAAATCTTCGTCATCCCCTCCTCATTTATTTATTTTTCCTAGAAAATAACTTTGTTATTTATTTCCAATAGAAATATAAACTATAAGAGCATTTCCATTATTTAATTTCTATAATGTACCTTGAAGTTATTGAAACAAATATCTAATATAATAACAATTAAACGTTAATGGTAATGTCATTATGACAAAAAACAATATGCGTTTAAACTCGATATGATATTTTCAGGGTACCACTATTATTTAATTCCATCCGGTAGATAAATTATAAAATAATGTTTTGCATCAATAATATAAGTAGAAGAACGTTGAGAAGTTGAGAAGTCTCATGCGGGAGCGGAAGATGACGGGACCAGTTAATTGAATTAACTTATTTCCCGTCTGGCATTCCTGGAAGCGATTTCCAGTGAGATTCACTATTACAAATATAATCTTACGTGCAAAACTTTGCCTATACTATGTGAGCTCGGATTGGCTTTTGTAAGGAAATATGTTCATTATAGATGATATTTAATTGTAATAAATACTACCCATGATTATGGTTTGAACAGTGAAGTCTTACATAAAAAATTAATTTTAGTATTAAAAAATGCCTACAACGGGTATAAACCCTTAAAACTGGGATGGGTAAATGTCAAAATAGTTTGCAAAGTAAAGCCTTGCCAAAAAAATACCATCACCATTCAGCCTCAAATGAATTCCCGGGCGAAGCCGGGTATCTGAGCTAGTATATATATAAAATTATAACCTCTGTCTGTACATTGATTTTTTTCGCGAAATTTCACGATAACTTTTCGTTTCACATGTCATAGACACCTTGTTACCTTTTCACGCATAAACGGCTGAACCGAATTTTATGAAACTTGGTATGTATATTACTACTAACCCAACTTAGACTTTAGGCTATATTAGTATCCTCTGAGACGAACAGGAGTGGGGGTTATAAGGGAAGCAAAAAATTAAAACTACCGATATTTCGTTTCCTATTGGTTTTTCGGCAAATATAAACATAACAAAAGTTGTTTATTTTGTTATTTAGAGTAACTTTTGTTATATACACTTTTTTCGTATACCGAATTGTAAACGAGATATACGCTAAAACCTATAGCGGAAGTGAACAATTTTATTTGGGACAGAAGATCCCACCAAAATAAATAAAACTCGGTATGTGTATTAGAACTAACGCTTTCATTATAACAAGCCATACCAACATTCCTAGGGACGGGCAGGAGTAGGGGTTATAAGGGAAGCCAGAAATTATAAATAGCGATATTTCGTTTCCTGTTGGTTTATCGGCAAATATGAACATAACAAAAGTTGTTTATTTTATTATTTAGAGTAACTTTTGTTAAATTCACTTTTGTCGTATAATAAAGTATAAAAGAGATATACGTTAAAAACCAAAGCGGAGGTCTACAATTTCATTGGGCACTAACGATTTAACAGAAATTAACAAAACTCGGTATGTGAATTAGCATTAATACTTCCATGATCATAAGGTATATTACAATTTTTAGGTTCGAACGGGAGTGGGGGTTATAAGGGAGGCCTGAAATAAAAATTCGCGATATTTCATTTTCTATTTGTTTTTCGTCAAACGTGCACATAACAATAGCTGTTTACTTTTGTATTTAGAGTAACTTTTGTTTTATACAATTTTTTGTATAACAGTGTAAAACAAAGTAATTTGCGTAGAAATATTGATATGCTCAACAATTTTTTCCAATTCGAACAACCAGGTAGGTACCTCACCTGTACGGGTATAAATGATTTCAAATCTATGTTAATATTTTATCCTTAATAATTCAAATCTATGTTATTTTTTATCGTCAGTAACAGATTGCACCAAGTAAAGTATACTGCCCCCCCCCCCTTCTCTTCACCCAAACATTAATTCATGAGAAATGCCGGTTTTCCCTATGTGTATTTAATACTTTATTTAATTAGAACCTGAAAAATATTTGAACAAACAGTTTTAGTATTGTGCAGAAAATGTAATCTGATTTGTTCATATAATTTAAGGTATTACATGATTCATATCCTAAATGAGTTGGCAGGACTGAGCATAGGTAGGTGTCAAGCTACTTCCTTTGTACTATCAGTTCTGCCGCTTCCCCGCCGACCTCATATTGGTTTATGTTTACATGTTAATTGATGCTTATAGCAATGTAGTATTATACTCAGGAATATGAATTTTTTTAATCTACAAATCTAAAACAGCTGTCACCATTAAGCTTTGTACCGCATCAAGGGAAAGTTACTTTTATTCATACATGGTTTCGAAAACAGAATACTTTCTACGATTATAAATTATATGTTCATTACTTTATAAAAAAAAAAAAAAAACTACATGCACAGGAGACGGGAAATAAAAAAATATTGAGGAGAGCGAAACCTTGCATAACAAATAATTTAATTATTTACAAATCCACAGTAACGACGGGTATGAAACCTAAAGACTGTGACGGGGAAATGTCTAAATATTGTGGAAAGTAAAGCCTTGCCAAAAAATACCATCTTCATTCAGGCTCAAATGAATTCCCGGGCGAAGCCGGGTACCTTAGCTAGTATATATATATATATATATATATATATATATATATATACTAGCTCAGATACCCGGCTTCGCCCGGGAATTCATTTGAGGCTGAATGGTGATGGTATTTTTTAGCAGGCTTTACATTGCACAATATTTTGACATTTACCCGTCCCAGTGTTTAGGATTGATACCCGTCTTTCCCGTGGATTTGCTAATAATAGAATTATTTGCTCGATAAGGCTTCACAGTCTTCGATATTTTTATATTTCCCGTCTCTTATACATGTAAATATGGTGAATTTTTATTTCAGGCCTCCCTTATAACCCCCCTCCCGTTCGAACCCAAAAATTTTAATATAACTTATAATCATGGAAGAATTAATGCTAATTGACATACCGAGTTTTGTTAAGTTCGGTTCAGCCGTTAGTGCCCGCTAAAGTTTTAACGTATAACTCATTTATACTTAGGTATACGACAAAAGTGTATATAACAAATGTTACTCCAAATAACAAAATAAACAACTTTTGTTATGTTTATATTTGCGGAAAAACCAATAGGAAACGAAATATCGCTATTTTTAATTTCAGGCTTTCCTTATAACCCCCACTCCTGCCTGTCCATAGACATGTTGGTATGGCTTATTATAATGAAGGCGTTAGTGCTAATACACATGTCGAATTTTATTTAGTTCGGTTGAGTCCCTTGTACGAAATAAAATTATTGACTTCCGCTATAGTGTTTAGCGTATAACTCATTTATACTTAGGTATACGACAAAAGTGTATATAACAAAAGTTTCTCTAAATAACAAAATAAACAACTTTTGTTATGTGAATAATTGCCGAAAATGCAATAGGAAACGAAATATCGCTATTTTTAATTTCAGGCCTCCCTTATAACCCCCACTCCTGTTCGTCTCAGAGAATATTAACATAGCCTAAAGTCTAAGTTGGGTTAATAGTAATATACATACCAAGTTTCATAAAATACGGTTCAGCCGTTTATGCGTGAAAAGGTAACAAACAAACAAACATACACGAAAGAAACAAAATGCAGTTATGGTGTCTATGACATGTGAAACGAAAAGTTATCGTGAAATTTCGCGAAAAAAATCAATGTACAGACAGAGGTTTGCCACCCACAACTGGGTAACAAGACTGCCACGCTCAGTGGAGAAGGGCGTGGGTTTATAAATTAAACTTCAATAGGCAGAAAATTAAAATAATAAGGGCGCCACGTTGTTTGTTTTCTCAGGTAACAACGAAAACCAATATTCTACAAACAAATCAGTTTATTTACAATAGAACAACTATACTTATCTAATCTTAACTCTAAAAATAACAACTAAATAAAGGTTTAAACAATACTCCCCATGGGGACTTATCAATATAAATACAATAAATAGGCCTTTTCTGTTTTAATTGTGTATACACAATAAGCATAACTTTGGTACCTCTCATCCGACGAGATAACAGCAATTCTTCGAGCTCTGAATTCTTCTGAACACTTTGATCCGCCTAAGCGATTAGCGGGAGTAAAATCCTCACTGGAGCTCGAGGTGGACGCTGCTGTCTGCCGCTCGCTTGTCTCCCGGCGATCGCTTCTTGTCTTAGGCTCTCGCGCAGCCTGTCCCGCGCATCAATCTCCCGCCTGCCTTCTTCCTCAATCGCCCGTCTACGGCGACGCTAAAAATGGGCCGTAACACCCCTCCCTTACTTACAGAAAAAAAAGAACAAAAAAAAGTGTAATGCGTCGAGTATTTACTTTTCTAGGCTATCCTTCTTGAGGTCTTGTATGTGCCACCTCCCCGCCGATTTTCCCTTTTCAAGGTCCTCCAACTCAGCTATGAGAGGCGTCACCATCTTGCAGATTTTGAACTTTCGAAATTTTGGCGCTAATTTATGGGAGAAGTACTCTCCTGAGTCAGATTGGGGATGAGTTCAGCACCAAACTAACTCTCCCGCCTGATAAGTCTGCTGTCTTCTTCTCAAATTGTATGAATGCCGGCTCTTCTCGTAGGCTGCATTCAAGTTCTTTTTGACCTCTTCGTATAAGGCCGACATCTTCTTCATTTTCTCCAGGTGCTTTCCCCGGTTAACAACTCTTCAGCTACATTGCCAGATTGTTCTCCACCATAGTCTTCTCCAGATCTTGCCAATTCCCTGCCATGGTTTAGATAAGCCGGCGTGAATCCGGTTGCCTCGTGAACAGCAGTCTTTAAAGCGAACGATAGCTGAGGAATGTTCTCATCCCAAGAACGATGATTCCCTTTCACGTAGGTGGCGATCATTGTTTTGATAACTCTATTGACTCGTTCCGTTGGGTTGGACTGAGGATGATACAGTGCTGTAAACCATATCTTCACCTTCCAGTCTTTCATTTTCTGAGTAAACTCCTTCCCTCGGAACTGCACTCCATTGTCACAAATGACGACCTGTGGCACTCCAAACATCATGAAGACATGTCCTTCGACAAGATTTGCCACTGTTTTTGAGTTAGCCTTATTCAGGGGTAGAATCACCGAGTACTTAGAGAAATAATCTGACACAACTAGCAAATATCTGTTTTTCTTTACCGTACATGGTAGTGGTCCCATCAGATCTGCAGTTATCATCTGCCAAGGGATATCCACCGTTTTCTGTCTCCCCATAAGTCCGGTAGGTTTCCTCTGAACTGGTTTCTGCTCTAGGCAGGTTTCGCACTGTGCTATGTAACGATTTACATCTGTTCTCATCTCAGGCCAGTAATAATTACACTTAATTCTATGTAGGGTTTTGAAGGAACCAAGATGACCTGAAATTGTGCTATCATGGTACTCCATTAGTATCAGCTTCCTCTTTGGCTTGGGAACTATTATCTTCCATGGCCTATCTTCACCGAGGATATCATAGTTATCTATTACTCTCTTTTGTAATTGTCCATTTTCCACTCTCCATTGAGGATAATTCTGTGGTTCCTTTCTGACTCTTGCGACCATCTTTGAGTACCAAATATCCGGATTATCTTCATCGTTCTTCATGTTGATAACATTCACTTCTTTTGGTTTGTGACGTCTCGACAATGCATCAGCAACCTTGTGATAAGGCCTTTTATCTGCATCCCTTATATTTTCGAGAGGTTTTTCTTCGCCAGCAAATACTGATCTAACAGTCTCTAACCACTGCCGCCATTTTGAAGAATCACGATAGGACTTGGGTGCTTGGTACGAGCTCCGCCTTACTTTGATCGTCCTCTCTGATCCGGTCCCCTTACTCTTTCCACGTGATTTTTCACAAAAGTTCTTTCCTTGCGTGCAGTTCTTGAAGCAGTGTCCTGACTGGCCAAAGTTTCTACATTTCCTAGCAGCACAGTCTCTTGCATAATGTCCCATTCGAGAGCATACGAAACATCTAATTAGTTTTTGGACTTTGTTCACATCAGCTTCATTGGCATGAAATCTTGTATTCGTTAATCTACTGGTGGATGGCCGATATGATAGATCCGGTTCTAACAGGTTTCTTTCAGTTGGAGGTGGCCGGTGATTCTCAACTCTCCATTTCGCATCTTCAATTTGACGACCAAGTGTTATTAGCTCTCTAACAGTCTGGATGTCATACAGAGCTAATCGATCGACATTGAAAGGCAGAATATTCTTTCTAAGAATCGTTATCATTTCCGCTTTCGGTGGTACCCTGGGCAACCTGTGAAAATAGTTGTTCATAACTGCGCAATATACTCCAATAGACTCATTAGGACCTTGAGTGCGCCTACTAATTTCTTCCCATAGTCGATCCTCATAATTCCTTGGTTCAAACTTTAACTTCAGTTCGTCCACCAACTCCTGACTTCAATGACTTCACCAGGATAAGAGCAGGTCCTTGGAACAAATCGTAAGCCGAGCTATACAAGTCCTCTTCTGTTAAATTCCTAGCATGTCGTAGTTCATCTACTGTTTCTAGAAAAGCGTTAATGCTAAGTCCTTCGCCGTCACCAGAAAATTGAACGCCCCAATCTTTTACTGGAATTTGAGGTTTCTTTATAACTACGGAGTCTCTGGTGTTTCTAAGATCAGTTTTCTTACCCTGTGCTGATTCCTCATCATCTTCAGGCTCACTATCTAGAGTTTCCTTAACTCTGCCATATATTCCTCCAAAAAGCCTGATTTCTGTTTGCTACTTTCATCATCCTTCATATTAATGCGGGATATCCTATTTATTAAGTGCAGTAGAACCGCTTCAAACTTCCTTACCTCAGGTGCTTCAATGTTCAGTTTCTCCAGCCTCTCCTGACAGTGCTTCAATTCGGTGGCTGGATCCAAGTCAGCCACATTTGGAGAAAAAAGCTTTCCTTCCTTTTCCATCTTCAGTAATAATCTTAATTTTTTCCTCATGTCATAAACTGTCTTTAATTCTGTTACCCCTCTAATTTTTAATCCATACTCTAAATCCTCCTTATTTAACCTATCTACATCCATTTTTAATTATTTATCAATATATACAAAGAAAAAAAAATTAATATAATATTATTCTTAATAATAATAGTAAGATAAAAGGAAGAAATATTTAGTTCTAAAAATAATCATCAACTAACTAACTAAACCCTAAATAAGAAATGTACTCTTCCATCTTAAATATTAAGGAAAGCAAAATTATTTTTTCTTTAATTACTCCTAATTAAAATAATTCTAATTTTTCTAAATCTACTAAACAGAACACACAACAAATTATCCTTAAACACAAAAAAAAAAAAAAAATTCATATATCATTACTAATACCACTAATCCTAACCATAATATATTTTATATCAATATTTTTATATTATTCTTAATTATCTTTAATCAGGCCCCACATTGTAAGGCGCCACAAATGTCACCCACGACCGGGTAACAAGACTGCCAAGCTCAGTGGAGAAGGGCGTGGGTTTATAAATTAAACTTCAATAGGCAGAAAATTAAAATAATAAGGGCGCCACGTTGTTTGTTTTCTCAGGTAACAACGAAAACCAATATTCTACAAACAAATCAGTTTATTTACAATAGAACAACTATACTTATCTAATCTTAACTATAAAAATAACAACTAAATAAAGGATTAAACAATACTCCCCATGGGGGACTTATCAATATAAATACAATAAATAGGCCTTTTCTGTTTTAATTGTGTATACACAATAAGCATAACTTTGGTACCTCTCATCCGACGAGATAACTGCAATTCTTCGAGCTCTGAATTCTTCTGAACACTTTGATCCGCCTAAGCGATTAGCGGGAGCAAAATCCTCACTGGAGCTCGAGGTGGAAGCTGCTGTCTGCCGCTCGCTTGTCTCCCGGGGATCGCTTCTTGTCTTAGGCTCTCGCGCAGCCTGTCCCGCGCATCAATCTCCCGCCTGCCTTCTTCCTCAATCGCCCGTCTTCGGCGACGCTAAAAACTATAGCGGGAGTCAACAATTTATTAGGCACAAAAGACTCAACCGAACTAAACCAAACTCGGTATGTGAATTAGTACTAACGCCTTCCTTATAATAAGCTATACTAACATTTCTAGGGACGGGCAGGAGTGGGGGTTATACGGGAGGCCTGAAATTAAAAATAGCGATATTTCGTTTCCTATTGCTTATTCAGCAAATATGCCTATAACAAAAGTTGTTTACTTTGTTATTTACAGTAACTTTTGTTATATACACTTTTGCCGTATACGGAGGTATAAATGAGTTATATGCTAAAAACTATAGCGGGAGTCCACAATTTTATTTGGCAAAAAAGGCTCAACCGAACTAAACCAAACTCGGTATGTGAATTAGCACTAACGCCTTCCTTATAATAAGCCATACTAACATTTCTAGGGACGGGCAGGAGTGGGGTTTATAAGGATGGCCTGAAATTAATAATAGTGGTATTTCGTTTCCTATTGCGTTTTCGGCGAATATGCACATAACAAAAGTTGTTATTTAGAGAAACTTTTTTTATATACACTATCGTCGTATACCGAAGTATATAGGCGTTATACGCTAAAAATTATAGCGGGAGTCAACAATTTTATTTGCACATAAGACTCAACCGAACTAAATAAAACACTCCGTATACGTATTAGCACTAACGCCTTCCTTATAATAAGCCATACTAACATTTCTAGGGACGGGCAGGAGTGGGGGTTATAAGGGAGGCCTGAAATTAGAAATGGTGATATTTCGTATTGGGGTTTTGGCAAATATGCACATAACAAAAGTTGTTTATTTTGTTATTTAGATAAATTCGCTCAACAATTCTTTGGAACTACCAGGTACCTCACTGGGGAAAATTAATTCAAATGTATGTTACTATTTTGTGCTTAATAATTCAAATCTATGAATAATGCACAGGAAACGGTAAATATGACAATATGGAGGACAGTGAAGTCGTACATAAAAAAATAGTATCTAAATTATTAACAAATCCACAGAAACGACGGGTATTTACACTAAACACTGGGACGGGTAAATGTCCAAATATTGTGCAAAGTAAAGCCTTGCCAAAAAGAATACCATCCATCACCATTCAGCCTCAAATGAATTCCCGAGCGAAGCCGGGTATCTGAGCTAGTCTATTTATATATCTATATATATATATATATATATATATATATATATATATATATATAAAATTGTAACCTCTGTCTGTACATTGATTTTTTTCGCGAAATTTCACGATAACTTTTCGTTTCACATGTCATAGACACCATATCTGCATTTTGTTTCTTTCGTGTATGTTTGTTTGTTTGTTTGTTTGTTACCTTTTCACGCATAAACGGCTGAACCGAATTTTATGAAACTTGGTATGTATATTACTACTAGCCCAACTTAGACTTTAGGCTATATTAATATTCTCTAAGACAAACAGGAGTGGGGGTTATAAGGGAGGCCTGAAATTAAAAATAGCGATATTTCGTTTCCTATTGCTTTTTCAGCAAATATTCCCATAACAAAAGTAGTTTATTTTGTAATTTAGAGTAACTTTTGTCATATGCACTTTTGCCGTATACGGAAGTATAAATGAGTTATACGCTAAAAACTATAGCGGGAGTCAACAATATTATTTGCCAAAAAAGACTCTACCGAACTAAATAAAACTCGGTATGTGCATTAGCACTAACGCCTTCATTGTAATAAGCCATACCAACATTTCTAGGGACGGGCAGGAGTGGGGGTTATAAGGGAGGCCTGAAATTAAAAATAGTGATATTTCGTTTCCTATTGGTTTTTCCGCAAATATAAACATAACAAAAGTTGTTTATTTTGTTATTTAGAGAAACTTTTTTTTTATATACACTATCATCGTATACCGAAGTATAAAGGCGTTATACGCTAAAAATTATAGCGGGAGACAACAATTTTATTTGGCACAAAGTATAAACGACATACGAGTATACACTAAAACTTTAGCGGGACCCAACAATTTTATAGTCCACTAAAGACTGAACCGAACATAACAAAACTCGGTATGTCAATTAGCTATAATTATTCCATGATTATAAGCTACATTAAAATTTTTAGATTCGAACGGGAGTGGGGGTTATAAGGGAGGCCTGCACAAAAAAAATTCGTTACATTTCATTGTCTATTTGTTTTTCGATAAACTTGCACATAAAAAAATTTGTTTACTTTGTTATTTAGAGTAACTTTTATTTTGTACATTTTTTCGTGAAAAATGTATGAAGCAAGTAATTTGAGTAGAAATATTGGTATGCTCAACATTTCTTTCCAATATGAACTATCAGGTACCTTACCTGGAAAAATTAATTCAAATCTATGTTAATATTTTGTCCTTAATAGCTGAAATCTATGCAAAATGCACAGGAGACGGGAAATATGACGATTTGGAAGACAGTAAAGTCTTACATAAATAATTAATTTTATTATTACCAAATCCATAGCAAAGACGGGTATAAACCTTAAACATTGGGACGGGGAAATGTCAAAATATTGTCATTCCCAAAAAAATACCATCACCATTCAGCCTCAAATGAATTCCCGAGCGAAGCCGGGTATCTGAGCTAGTATATATATAAAATTGTAACCTCTGTATGTACATTAATTTTTTTCGCGAAATTTCACGATAACTTTTCGTTTCACTTGTCATAGACACCATAACTGCATTTTGTTTCTTTGGTGTCTGTTTGTTTGTTTATTTGTTTGTTTGTTACGTTTTCACGCATAAAAGGCTGAACCGAATTTTATGAAACTTGGTATGTATATTACTACTAACCCAACTTAAACTTTAGGCTATATTCATATCCTCTGAGACGAACAGGAGTGGGGGTTATAAGGAAGCCTGAAATTAAAAATAGCTATATTTCGTTTCCTATTGGTTTTTCGGCAATTATGCACATAACAAAAGTTGTTTATTTTGTTATTTAGAGTAACTTTTGTTATATACCATTTTTTCGTACACCGAATTATAAACGAGATATACTCTAAAACCTGTAGCGGAAGTGAACAATTTTATTTGGACAAACGACCCAACCGAATTAAATAAAATTCCGTATGTGAATCAACACTAATTCCTTCATGATTATAAGCTGTACCATTATTTCTAGAGACGAGCAGGAGTTGGGGTTTGTAGGGGAGGCCTGAAATTAAAAATAGCAATATTTCGTTTCCTATAGAATTTTAGGCAATTATGCACATAACAAAAATTGTTTATTTTTTTATTTGGAGTAACTTTTAATATATTCACTTTTGTAGTATACCGAATTATAAACGAGATATACGCTAAAGCCTATAGCGGAAGTGAACAATTTTATTTGGGACAAAAGACCCAACCGAAATATGACTGAACTACCAGATACAGCACCTGGAAAAATTAATTTTAATGTATGTTAATATTTTGTCCTTAATAATTCAAATCTATGCACAATGCACAGGAAACGGGAAATATGACAATATGGAGGACAGTGAAGTCTTACATAAAAAATTAATTTTATTATTAACAAATCCACCGAAACGACGGGTATTAACCCTAAACACTGGGACGGGTAAATGTCAAAATATTGTCCAAAGTCAAGCCTTGCCAAAAAAAATATCATCACCATTCAGCCTCAAATGAATTCCCGGGCGAAGCCGGCTATCTGAGCTAGTATATATATATATATATAAAATTGTAACCTCTGTCTGTACATTGATTTTTTTCGCGAAATTTCACGATAACTTTTCGTTTCACATGTCATAGGCACCATATCTGCATTTTGTTTCTTTCGTGTCTGTTTGTTTGTTTGTTTGTTTGTTTGTTTGTTTATTTGTTTGTTTGTTTGTTACCTTTTCACGCATAAACGGCTGAACCGAATTTTATGAAACTTGGTATGTACATTACTACTAGCCCAACTTAGACTTTAGGCTATATTAATATTCTCTAAGACGAACAGGAGTGGGGGTTATAAGGGAGGCCTGAAATTAAAAATAGCGATATTTCGTTTCCTATTGCTTTTTCAGCAAATATGCCCATAACAAGAGTTGTTTATTTTGTAATTTAGAGTAACTTTTGTTATATGCACTTCTGCCATATACGGACGTATAAATGAGTTATACGCTAAAAACTATAGCGGGAGTCCACAATTTTATTTGGGACAAAAGACTCAACCGAACTAAACCAAACTCGGTATGTGAATTAGCACTAACGCCTTCCTTATAACAAGCCATACTAACATTTCTAGGGACGGGCAGGAGTGGGGGTTATAAGGAAGGCCTGAATTTAAAAATAGCGGTATTTCGTTTCTTATTGCATTTTCGGCAGATATGAACATAACAAAAGTTGTTTATTTTGTTATTTAGAGTAATTTTTGTTATATACACTTTTTTCGTATACCGAATTATAAACGAGATATACGCTAAAACCTGTAGCGGAAGTGAACAACTTTATTTGGGGCAAAAGACCAAACCGAAATAAATAAAACTCGGTATATGTATTAGCACTAACGCTTTAATTATAACAAGCCATACCAACATTTGTAGGGACAGGCAGGAGTGGGGGTTATAAGGGAAGGCAGAAATTAAAAATAGCGATATTCCTTTTTCTATTGGTTTTTCGGCAGATATGAACATAACAAAAGTTGTTTATTTTGTTATTTAGAGTAACGTTTGTTATATACACTTTTTTCGTATACCGAAGTTTAAACGCGATATACGCTAAAACCTATAGCGGAAGTGAACAATTTTGTTTGGGACAAAAGACACAACCGAAATAAATAAAACTCGGTATGTGTATTAGCACTAACGCTTTCATTATAACAAGCCATACTAAGATTTCTAGGGAGGGGCAGGAGTGGGGGTTATAAGGAAGACCTGAAATTAAAAGTAGTGATATTTCGTTTCCTATTGGGGTTTCGGCAATTACGCCCATAACAAAAGTTGTTTATTTTGTTATTTGGCGTAACTTTTGTTATATACACTTTCGTCGAATACCTCAGTATAAATGAGTTATACGTTAAAAACTACTAATTCAAATCTATGCATAATGCACAGGAAGCGGGAAATATGACGGGAGGACAGTGAAGTCTTACATAAAAAAAATAATTGTATTATTAACAAATCCAAGGAAACGACGGGTATTTACTCTAAACACTGGGACGGGTAAATGTCAAAACATTGTGTAAAGTAAAGCCTTGCCAAAAAAATACTATCACCATTCAGCCTCAAATGAATTCCCGAGCGAAGCCGGGTATCTGAGCTAGTATATATATATATATATATGGTGTGTTGTTTGTTTTGGTGTTTGTGGGGGGGGGGGGGGGGGGGGGGGGGGGGGGGGGGTGGGGGGGGGGTTGGGGGGCGGGGGGCGGGGGTGGGGGGGGGGGGGGGTGGGGGGGGGGGGGGGGGGGGGGGGGGGGGGGGGGGGGGGGGGGGGGTGGGGGGGGGGGGGTGTGGGGGGGGGGGGGGGTGGGGGGGGGGGGGGGTGGGGGGGGGGGGGGGTGGGGGGGGGGGGGGGTGGGGGGGGGGGGGGGTGGGGGGGGGGGGGGGTGGGGGGGGGGGGGGGTGGGGGGGGGGGGGGGTGGGGGGGGGGGGGGGTGGGGGGGGGGGGGGGTGGGGGGGGGGGGGGGTGGGGGGGGGGGGGGGTGGGGGGGGGGGGGGGTGGGGGGGGGGGGGGGTGGGGGGGGGGGGGGGTGGGGGGGGGGGGGGGTGGGGGGGGGGGGGGGTGGGGGGGGGGGGGGGTGGGGGGGGGGGGGGGTGGGGGGGGGGGGGGGTGGGGGGGGGGGGGGGTGGGGGGGGGGGGGATTTCGTTTCCTATTCGTTTTTTTCGGGGAAATATGAACATAACAAAAGTTGTTTATTTTGTTATTTAGAGTAACTTTTATTTTATACACCTTTTTCGCACGAAAGACTTAACGGAACTAAATGAAACTCGGTATGTGTATTAGCACTAACACCTTCCTTATAATGAGCCATACCAACATTTCAGGGGACGGGCAGGAGTGGGGGTTTTAAGAGAGGCCTGAATTTAAAAATAGCTGTATTTCGTTTTCAATTGGGGTTTCTTTTATGCACATGACAAAAGTAGTTTATTTTTCTATATAAAGTAACTTTTGTTATATTCACTTTTGTCGTATAGAAAAGTATAAACGAAATATACACTAAAATCTAAAGCGAGAGCCAACAATTTTGCTGGGCACTAACGAATGAAGCGAACTTAGCAAAACTCGGTGTGTGAATTAGCATTGATTCTTCCATGATTATAAGCTATATTAAAAATTTTAGGTTCAGAGGGGAGTGGGGATTATAAGAGTGGCTGAAATAAAAAACTCGCTTTTTTTATTTTCTATTTGTTTTTCGGCAAACATGCACATAACAAAAGTTGTTTACTTTGTTATTTAGAGTAACTTTTGTGTACATTCACTTTTGTCGTAAAATGAAGTAAACACGGGATATGCGCTAAACGGGAGTCAATAATTATATTAGTTTTTAATAAATAATAATTTTCATAAATAATAAATTTTTAATAAATAAACAAATAATTATATTGGTTTTTAATAAATGAATATTATGACAAATGATGTTATGTTTTCATCTTATATGATAGTTCAAAGTATGATTCGGATTAGTGAGGTTATAAATTTTCGTCGCCCCCTCCTCATTTATTTATTTTACCTAGAAATTAACTTTGTAATTTATTTCCCATAGAAATATGAACTATAAGAGCATTTCCATTATTTAATTTGTATAATGTAACTTGATGTTATTGAAACAAATATGTGCTATCTTAATAATTAAACGTTAATGGTAATATCATTATGACAAAAAACAATATGTGTTTAAACTCGATATGATATGATATTTTCAGGGTACCACTATTAATTAGTTCCATCCGGTAAATAAATTATTAAAATAATGTTTTGAATCAATAATTTAAGTAGAAGAATTTTGAGAAGTCTCATGCGGGGGCGGAAGATGAATGGAGCCTTACTAGATAATTGAGTTTACTAATTTCCCGTCTGGCATTACTGAAAGTAGTTTCCAGTGTGATTCGCTATTACAAATATAATCTTACGTGCAAAAACTTTGCCTTATATTATATGAGCTCGGATTGGCTTTTGAAAGGAAATATGTTCATTATAGATGATATTTAATTGTAATAAATGCTACCCATGATTATGGTTTGAATTATTGAAAAAAGGTGAGTCAAAAAGTGTAGAGGGATAGATTAGGAACACATTTTCATTTATTCTTCAAAACTAAAATTTCTATTATATCAATCCCCTGAAGTTACACTTCAGGGTTGGGCTATTTCGGAAAACCATTACGTCTTGGATGGAAGTGTAATTGTACACATTGAAGTCTTGCTATCAAAATACCATCTTTAGTAAGTCAACAATGATTTCCCGGGCATCGCCGGGTACCTTAGCTAGTATATCTATATATATATAAAATTGTAACCTCTGTCTGTACATTGATTTTTTTCGCGAAATTTCACGATAACTTTTCGTTTCACATGTCATAGACACCATATCTGCATTTTGTTTCTTTCGTGTATGTTTGTTTGTTTGTTTGTTTGTTTGTTACCTTTTCACGCATAAACGGCTGAACCGAATTTTATGAAACTTGGTATGTATATTACTACTAACCCAACTTAGACTTTAGGCTATATTAATTTTCTCTGAGACGAACAGGAGTGGGGGTTATAAGGGAAGCATGAAATTAAAAATAGCGATATTTCGTTTTCTATTAGTTTTCCGGTACATATGCACATAACAAAAGTTGTTTATTTTGTTATTTAGAGTAACTTTTTTTATATACACTTTTGTCGTATACCGAAGTTTAAATGCGTTATACGCTAAAAATTATAGCGGGAGCCAACAATATTATTTGCCAAAAAAGACTCAACCGAACTAAATAAAACTCGGTATGTGTATTAGCAGTGAGGCCTTCATTATAATAAGCCATACCAACATTTCTATGGACGGGCAGGAGTGGGGGTTATAAGGGAAGCCTGAAATTAAAAATAGCCATATTTCGTTTCCTATTGGTCTTTCCGCAAATATAAACACAACAAAAGTTTTTTATTTTATTATTTGGAGTAACTTTTGTTATATACACTTTTGTCGTATACCTAAGTATAAATGAGTTATACGTTAAAACTTTAGCGGGCACTAACGGCTGAACCGAACTTAACAAAACTCGGTATGTCAATTAGCATTAATTCATTCATGATTATAAGT
Source organism: Riptortus pedestris (assembly GCA_019009955.1). Lineage (NCBI taxonomy): Eukaryota > Metazoa > Arthropoda > Insecta > Hemiptera > Alydidae > Riptortus > Riptortus pedestris. The sequence goes on along the minus strand of CM032233.1, from coordinate 140,670,150 downwards.
TATATTAAAATTTTTAGGTTCGAACGGGAGGGGGGTTAAAAGGGAGGCCTGAAATAAAAATTCACCATATTTACATGTATAAGAGACGGGAAATATAAAAATATCGAAGACTGTGAAGCCTTATCGAACAAATAATTCTATTATTAGCAAATCCACGGCAAAGATGGGTATCAATCCTAAAAACTGGGACGGGTAAATGTCAAAATATTGTACAATGTAAAGCCTACTAAAAAATACCATCACCATTCAGCCTCAGATGAATTCCCGGGCGAAGCCGGGTATCTGAGCTAGTATATATATATATATATATATATATATATATATATATATATATATATATATATATATATATATATATAAAATTGTAACCTCTGTCTGTACATTGATTTTTTTCGCGAAATTTCACGATAACTTTTCGTTTCACATGTCATAGACACCATATCTGCATTTTGTTTCTTTCGTGTATGTTTGTTTGTTTGTTTGTTACCTTTTCACGCATAAACGGCTGAACCGAATTTTATGAAACTTGGTATGTATATTACTACTAACCCAACTTAGACTTTAGGCTATATTAATTTTCTCTGAGACAAACAGGAGTGGGGGTTATAAGGGAAGCCTGAAATTAAAAATATCGATATTTCGTTTTCTATTGGTTTTTCGGCAAATATGCACATAACAAAAGTTGTTTATTTTGTTATTTAGAGTAACTTTTGTTATATACACTTTTGTCGTATACCGAAGTTTAAATGCGTTATACGCTAAAAATTATAGCGGGAGTCAACAATATTATTTGCCAAAGAAGACTCAACCGAACTAAATAAAACTCGGTATGTGTATTAGCAGTGATGCCTTCATTATAATAAGCCATACCAACATTTCTATGTACGGGCAGGAGTGGGGGTTATAAGGGAAGCCTGAAATTAAAAATAGCGATATTTCGTTTCCTATTGGTTTTTCCGCAAATAGAAACATAACAAAAGTTGTTTATTTTGTTATTTGGAGTAACTTTTGTTAAATACACTTTTGTCGTATACCTAAGTATAAATGAGTTATACGTTAAAACTTTAGCGGGCACTAACGGCTGAACCGAACTTAACAAAACTCGGTATGTCAATTAGCATTAATTCTTCCATGATTATAAGTTATATTAAAATATTTAGGTTCGAACGGGAGGGGAGTTATAAGGGAGGCCTGAAATAAAAATTCACCATATTTACATGTATAAGAAACGGGAAATATAAAAATATCGAAGACTGTGAAGAATTATCGAACAAACAATTCTATTATTAGCAAACCACCGGCTACGACGGGTATCAATCCTAAACACTGGGACGGGTAAATGTCAAAATATTGTGCAATGTAAAGCCTGCTAAAAAATACCATCACCATTCAGACTCAAATGAATTCCCGGGCGAAGCCGGGTATCTGAGCTAGTATATATATAAAATTGTAACCTCTGTCTGTACATTGATTTTTTTCGCGAAATTTCACGATAACTTTTCGTTTCACATGTCATAGACACCATAACTGCATTTTGTTTCTTTTGTGTCTGTTTGTTTGTTTGTTTGTTTATTTGTTTGTTTGTTACCTTTTCACGGATAAACGGCTGAACCGAATTTTATGAAACTTGGTATGTATATTACTACTAACCCAACTTAGACTTTAGGCTATATTAATATCCCCTGAGACGAACAGGAGTGGGGGTTATAAGCGAAGCCAGAAATTAAAAATAGCGATATTTCGATTCCTATTGGTTTTTCGGCAAATATGCACATAACAAAAGTTGTTTATTTTGTTATTTAGAGTAACTTTTGTTATATACACTTTCGTCGTATACCGAGTTATAAACGAGATATACGCTAAAACCTATAGAGGAAGTGAACTATTTTATATGGCACAAAAGAATCAACGAAACTAAATAAAACTCGGTATGTGTATTAGCACTAACGCTTTCATTATAACAAGCCATGCCAACATTTCTAGGGACGGGCAGGAGTGGGGGTTATAAGGGAAGCCAGAAATTAAAAATAGCGATATTTCGTTTCTTATTGGTTTTTCGGCATATATGAACATAACAAAAGTTGTTTATTGTGTAATTTAGAGTAACTTTTGTTATATTCACTTTTGCCGTATACGGAAGTATAAATGAGTTATACTCTAAAAACTATAGAGGGAGTCCACAATTTTATTTGGCACAAAAGACTCAACCGAACTAAACCAAACTCAGTATTTGAATTAGTACTAACGCCTTCCTTGTAATAAGCCATACTAACATTTCGTTTCCTATTGCTTTTTCAACAAATATGCACATGACAAAAGTAGTTAATTTTTTTGTTGGAAGTAACTTTTGTGATATTCACTTTTGTCTTATAACAAGGTAGAAACGAAATATACGCTAAAACTTTAGCGGGAGCCAACAATTTCATTGGGCACTAACGATTAAACCGAACTCAACAAAACTCGGTATGTCAATTAGCTTTAATTCTTCCATGATTATAAGCTATATTAAATTTTTTAGGTTAGAACTGGAGTGGAGGTTATATGGGAGGCCTGAAATAAAAATTCGCGATATTTCATTGTCTATTTGTTTTTCGACAAACATGCACATAACAAAAGTTGTTTACTTTGTTATTTAGATTAACTTTTTTTTTTTTATATACATTTCTCCAGGAACAATGTGTGGAGCAAGTAATTTGCGTAGAAATATTGTTATGCTCAACAATTCATTCCAATTTGAACTATGAAGTACCTCACCTGGAAAACTTAATTCAAATCTATGTTAATATTTTGTCCTTAATAACTGAAATCTATGCATAATGCACAGGAGACGGGAAATATGACAATTTGGAGGACAGTGAAGACTTACATAAAACTTAATTTTATTATTAACAAATGCCAACAACGGGTATTAACCCTAAACACGGGGACGGGTAAATGTCAAAATATTGTGCAAAGTAAAGCCTTGCCAAAAAAATACCATCACCATTCAGCCTCAAATCAATTTCCGGGCGAAGCCGGGTATCTGAGCTAGTATATATATATATATATATATATATATATATATATATATATATATATATATATATATATATTTGTGTTTTGAATTCTAATAACTTTTTTTCAAGTTGCAATTCCACTAATTTTTCTATACCTTCAGCACTTAAACTAGAGTCGTTGATTTGGTGGTGTTGATCCTGTGCAGTCATATTTTGTTGATCGGCATCCATGATGAAAAAAGAAAAGGAGACGGTGGACACAACAACAGGACAACACAAATTAAAATTATTTAACCTTCCTAAACCCCAATTACTCTAAACTGGGTAAAAAATTAATTTATAATAAATTTAATATAAAATATAAATTTAGCGATGTATACGCTAATCGGCAGACGCTCGATAAATTACGTAGCGTATAATAAAATAAAGTATGCCGATAGAAAAGGTTCAGCTACAGTTAGTAGTGAGACCGAATTATTGTGGCTTTTCAAAAAATGTTGAGAACCACGCTCTGCTACCACTTGTTGCGATCTGGCTGTGGTGATAAGCAGTGGAAGCTGAAATATATAAAAAATCCCACAACCAAACCACTAACAAGAATTTAGGAAGGGCCACCAACAATCGACTCAAGTCAAAATTCAAATATATATACATTTATTTATAATAAAACTATTCTCCAGTAATATATTAATTATTAAAATGAAAAGGCACCTTTGAAAATATAATGGGGGACACTTAATAATACTTAGTCTATATTACAATAGAAAGACTTAGCTGTTTAATAGAAGTGCTGACTTAGCCGTGAGAGATAGAATAGGCTAGGCAAGCTGAAGGATTAACTCTCGCTCGTGAACCAGGGTCTCCCCTCCAGAGGATGCCGAATATGACTGATCTTAATCCGTCGTGTCGGGGTCCTTATATAGGGCTAATCCGGGAGTGAACTTTGAACTGCCGATCGAAATACGCTCAAAAAGTGCATTTAATGTGAATTAATTATCGAAATTCATCCGTATTATTACTTAGTGTACCGACGTTAAGAGCTGTGAATGTTATTATCAAAATCCATCGGCGTTATCTATGAAAATGCTAGAGCACATGGTGACTTCACTCCAAATTGGATATAATTCTTATTTAAAGGTAAAAACAATACATTTAAGCATTCATACATAATAATCTTAATCTGCTCTGTGCTGGGAATACTCAGAATATAAAATATATGGTCATTTATAATGGGCTTATGTAATGCAATGCCAATTTCATTACAAATTGTGTAATTACACTGTCTTTGTTTATAAATTTGTGGAAAAAGTATTTTATTTAAAAGCACCCGAATTTATTCCAAAACATCCCCCCCCCCCCAAAAGCAAGTACTCATGCATAAAGTAAGAAGACTTGCCACGTGTCATTTTCATTTCAGATTCTATTCTCTATTTCATTCGTAATAAGAAGAATATGCAAACACCATTTAAAATTGACTCTAGGCTTTGATATAATAATGGTGGCCCATTCGATGGGACATTGTGCTTCTACTATATGCTCACTCCTTTATTCTAGTAGGGACAGCTCATCCTGAGTAGCATCCATTCCAAGGGCAATCTAATCCCGCCCTTTCCATCTCTACCTAGAGTTCCACAACAAGGCCGCCTTTCTGTTGACGCTCTACTCTCCACAACAATATATTCTTCTAAACATAATAGTCTTTTGTTATCATTTACAAGAGTAAAATTCATTTATAACGCACTGCCCCGATGTATTGAAAAAGTTATTGTTTTTTTTTTAAAATCAATCGAATAAGTTAATTTTTGCTGGATGTTTATCTACACCAGATGGATGTTCATTTAATAAATACAACTCCAAAATATCCGGGGGGGGGAGGGAGGGAGGGAGGGAGAGAGAGAGCGAGAGCGGGGGAGAGTGTGGGAGAGAGAGGGAGAGAGAGGGAGAGATAGGGAGAGAGAGAGGGAGAGAGAGAGGGAGTGAGAGGGGAGAGAGAGGGAGAGAGAGTGAGAGAGAGGAGAGAGAGAGAGAGAGAGAGAGAGAGAGAGAGTGAGAGAGAGAGAGAGAGAGAGAGAGGGAGAGAGGGAAAGAGGGAGAGAGAGAGAGAGAGAGAGAGAGAGAGAGAGAGAGAGAGAGAGAGAGAGAGAGAGAGAGAGAGAGAGAGAGAGAGAGAGAGAGAGAGAGAGAGAGAGAGAGAGAGAGAGAGAGAGAGAAGAGAGAGAGAGAGAGAGAGGAGAGAGAGAGAGAGAGAGAGAGAGAGAGAGAGAGAGAGAGAGAGAGAGAGAGAGAGAGAGAGAGAGACTGTAGACTGTGCTTGAACCCTTGGGAAATATTCGTGCGTTAGACGAGTGAGAGGGAGTGGGCAATCCCCCCGAGTGTGAGAGGTAGAGGGGAGGAGCCCCCCCCCCCCCGGCCGAGGTGGGAGGGGGAAGCGAGCGGGCCGTAGTGGGCCCACCATTTGCCTAGCTGGTTGCCTCTCTCTCTGAGCCCTCCTTCTCCTCTCAGGTACGTAATCACTCATTTTCACGTCTTCATTTAGTCTATATTAGCCTGATAATTAATACTTTCCTTACAACTGATCTCAAATAAACTTAGAGCAAACACATATTTATAAAAGGTTTCATCTTAGCAACATATCTAAGCATTCTTTGTCTATCTGTTCAAATATAGCGAGAAATTTGGTCACCGAAATACGAGTATTTGTCTAGTATTAGAATGGGAGCGAACATTAGCTGCTTTGGGAAAATATTCAGCTGCTGAGGTAGATTATTGCGATAATAAGGACTTGTGGAGGTGCGGGCTTTGTTGATGTTGGTTGTACCCCCCCCCCCCCTCCATCAATCTATTGTAATAGCCTTCATTGCTGGGGGACTTTAATGAGCTGCTCAGCTTGGATCCTTCAAGTAAATACAACAACAGCGTCTTTTCCCTCTCTATTGTTGGTCTACGATTTTTTCCTCTTGCAAACATTGATTCATTTCCCGCTGAGTGCAGTTTATAGTATATTTACTATTTTACTTGATAAAAATGGAAAGAGGCTCAATGTAACAATTTCTAAAGTATTAGAATTGTTTCTCGAAGCAAACATGTTTGTGTTTCTCTATGACGAGATTATGTTTCTTGTCAATATATTATTCGACTTGCTCAGTGTTCGAACTTATATTATATTTACTAGTTTGGGATTGGATTAAAAATCGAAAGTGTTGAGTGTTAGAATGTAAAGGGTTGAAATGTGGTCGAGTTGGGCTCCTCCAAGTAAACACAACACAACTGATCTTTCCTTCTCACTATTATACTTCTCATTTTCGATTCCTACACGTTAAAACAATAATCGACTTACTCTGCGTTCTAATTAATATTGATAAAATTATAAAGTTAGAAAGAGCGTCGTTAGTGGATTGGGGCTCCTTCGACTAAACACTACAAATGTATTGTTTCCTTGGAATAATTTTGCTCTTATGTTTACCTTGTACGCTGTCAAATGCTGATCGACTTACATCCCGTTCTAATTAGCTTTGAGAAAATTAAAGTTTTATAATTTAATAAAAATGGAATGAGCCTTGTTGGTGGATCAGCTCCTCGAATCAAATATAACCGAATTGATGAGTCATTACAATATGTTACTTGTTCAGATCTGTGTCTCGTTAATATATCACTTTATTTCACATATTTATATTGTATAGTTGTTCACATAGCTCTAAGTATTGTATAGCCGTAGTTTGAGTAGAGTGTTGTGAGTCATGAGTGTTGGAGGTTGGTTCCTCTCGACCCCACCACACACACAACAAAAGGGATCTTGGCTTCTCATCATTTTACTCTCATTCGATCTGCTTAAACGGTTAATCAACTAACTTGCCCTCATCATTTGATAAAAACACAAAGTTATGAATAATTCGAGTCTTATTCGACGTTGAATGAGCTTGTAGTAATCACAACAAACAAAATGGCGTTTTCATCTGACAATTTCCTCTTGTTCTCTGTTCGGCTTTCAAAATAAAAATATTAATTGACTCATTTTATGCCTCAATTAATATAAAGATAATTACTGTTTTATGATTTGATAAAAATGGCAAAATAAGTGAAGTAAACGACAATGATATTATTAAAGTTTTAGTTTGATTGTTGTATGGCTCAAAGTTAGTAGTAGTAGTATATAGTCTAAACATAGTATTTAGAAATGAAACATTATTTTGGAGTTTATCGAACTAGATAGAATTTACAAATGTCTCTTCAGCCTTAATAATGCCTTGCTATTAGTCTAATTGCATTCTGCCCAGAAAAACCTTTCCTTTCTCGTATAATATTTACAAATGAGTAGCACAGTTCATTAAATCACTTTTCATTTTTTATACATGAAGCCTAATAAAAGTCTCGAAAGAGCAAAGTTGTCATTAAATGAATAGGCTTTGCTTCTTATAACCGCTTTGGTAAAGACCAAACTTATTCTTACTAATTCATTTTCTTATTAATTATTTCTATTAAATTACTAATATTATATTGAAAGAATATAACCTTATTTAAATAAGTCAAGGTAATTATATTTGTTTCTAAGTAGCATTTGTAATTGTCTAACACTTTTCCAAGGTATATATTTGTTTTGTTATTGATCATACGGATAAATATACATATTGCTAAGAGAGTTCTTCATTTATAAACACCTATTGGCGAATTTATATCAAACAAATATTACTTTTATTAAGGTTAGTCAAAGAGCCAACTTGAAATAGATCAGTTAGTGACAATTACAATGACTCTCAATTGTTTAAGTGCATTCATGTTATTCTCTAATTGTACTTTAGCTTATTTCAGTTTAAACTGCTGCGAATATTGTCAAATTTCCCTAATATTTTCCTCTTTTGCCTATGGATTCTCGAGTGAAGGCTCAATGAGTAATGTTTGCCTTTGAACAATGCACGCATCTACGAATTTAACTTGCTTTAACCTCACAATCCCAGTCTTCTATATAGAATGCTTTGGGGAGAAGTAGTCATTTTGTTGTCACTATATAACTATATATATATATATATATATATATATATATATATGTAATAGAATTGTAGTTCAGTTGGTTAAGATAAGTTTTTGGGGCTAAATAAATATGTAGAGAACCTGTATGGTTTATCATAAAAGTTAAGTCCTTTGGCTGGATGCATAAAGTGAGGTATATTTACAATTGGTTCCTTCTAACGCCCACTTTAAATATTGTCTGCAAAGGCAAATATGTGATCGGTTTATAAGGAAAACCTTATTTATCTGCCTTCAAACATTTTACAAGATGTGATACACCCACTTTTTTATTTCTAAATAACTCTAAGCAATTAATACATTCTATGAATATGCTATTGCAGTTATCCGTTTTTAGTAAATGTTCTTAAAAAACAAAACAAAAAGAAACATTTTCTATTGAGGTCCGGCAAATCAGTGAAATTTGTTATGAAAAATTAGATGAGATATGAGTCGTAAACTGGTAATGATTAGATTGATGTTAGCTCAACTAAGAATATATAAAATTGGATGAGCCGAGAGTGGGTCGTTTGTCAGTTGGCGACTATGTCTGTTCAAGTCGTCAACATGAGTCTCCAGCTCATCTCTAGAAAATAGTTATTTTTCCCACTTTGCCCTAGCTTGAATGAATCATTTGATCGTCTCTCTCTCTCAACCATCTCCACGTACATCCTGTCTCCTTTATCATTTCATTCTCTCTCTTTCTCATTCTAACCTTCTTCTCTTACCTTCAGCTTATCTTCTCTCTTTTAATTAATTTCTTAAATGTTCAGTTTTTAAATCACATTCTCTGTAATATCTAACTAATCTAGATCATGTTGAAATCGTTTGAACCAATTACAGTTTGTTATCCTCTTTTTAAAAAAGTCGAATATTTCTCTACTTGAATCTCCTTTCATCCATTCTCAAAGTGTAGCCAAGCAAGCTAATACTTTTTTTGAAAGTGGCTTAATTTCAGGATAAAGAGTTCCATTCTGAATGGAGCGTAGTGGACTATTTTTAAATTGTTGTCCTAATATCTCCCTTTCTTCCTTTTTAAACAATCCATTATTTGGCGATGCTAATATTTGTATAACACACTCATTATATTATCGATTCAAAAGTAAGCTTTGGAACACGAAAACAAAATCAAAGAATAACAACTCCAATACTACTACTCTGCCAACTTAAATCAATTACAATTATTTCATTCTGGTCATTGGCTAGACGAGTGGAAAAAGCAGTTGCATCAGGTTTTCGCCGATAACTCTAGGACGTTGAATTAGGACTTGCTTGCCGGAAGATGGCAGCGGCTGATCAAAAATAATCCTAATTATATTCTACATTAAACTTGCCCTTTAGTATTCTTCATATTTGCCTCCATTGTCATAATTGGCTCGAAATGGGCAGCTACAGCCTCCTATATTGATAATAATATGATGACGGAACGCTAAAAAAATAAAACAGGATAAAGCATTTGTTTCTTTTTCGTTTTTTTTTCCTCCAAATATCAGCATACATTTTGCATTTATGAAAATAACAAACGGAGATAACAATTTCTTCTTAATTAATAATTGATTTTTTATCACAGAGGTAAAATTCCATTTGTTAAATAGGTGAAATTAATAAGAAACGTAGCACGGTTTTAATTGGCCAATGGTAACGTTGGAAATGCCAGTTTTGAACGAATAAATAGGCTTTAGTTTAGGAATAACGGTTTGTAGTTGTGTTTTGGAGGCGGAGGTAGCAAGGCTTACTCGTTTTGCATTCAGTTGGTTAGCAATATTGGCGGATAGCATGGTGCTCATATCTTACCGCCTTTTTCATATTAGCCTCTTATCTCCTCGTTACTTTGCCGCCTCTTTCTCCCTCATCGTCAATAGGAATGTTATCATTTATTTGGCTTGGAGGGATTCGTTCAAAGGAGCCACTCTCCTCCTAGTCAACTACTTCACATCAATATTTCTTTTTAGCAGATTTCCCTTAAGGGGAATGCTAAAAAATTTCTTCAAACGTCCATCGATCCTACCCAGGAGATGACGAAAATAAGGTCCGTTCAAAATTTTATATATATATATATATATATATATATATATATATATTTGTCTGTTAACGTTCTAGCTATTGAGGTCGTATTCATGACGCGAATTTTGAAACATTTCATCAAACGTCCATCGATCCTACCCGGGTGATGACGAAAGTGAGGTCCGTTCAAAACTTATTATATATATATATATATATATATATATTTGTCTGTTACCACTCTAGCGGTCGCAATTTTTGTTTGATCGTTACCAAACTTGATATTTAACCGCTTTATGTAAAAAGAAAGATCAAGTTCGTTAATGGCTGAAATCGGAGCAGTGGGAGGAGGGGAGGTTTAGAGGTGTGGATTTTCGAAAAATCAAAATATCTCCGTTATTATGCATCGGATCGAAAAATTGTACTCATGACGCGATTTTCGAAAAATTTCTTCGAATGTCCATCGATCCTACCCAGGAGATGACGAAAATGAGGTCCGTTCAAAATTATATATATATATATATATATATATATATATATATATATATATATATATATATATATATTTGTCTGTTAAAGCTCTAGCGGTCGCAATTTTTGTTTGATCGTTACCAAACTCAATATTTAAACCTTTTATGCAAAAAAAACAGATCAAGTTCGTTAATGGCTGAAATCGGAGCAGTAGGAGGGGGGGGCGGATTTTCGAAAATTCGAAATATCTCCGTTACCATACGTCGGATCAAAAAATTGTATAGAACCAATCTTATTGCAAATTAAATTTACTATATTGTTCTATACATTTATTCTCTATCATGAATATTAACCGAGATATTTGTATTTTTATGAAATGTGGGCGTATAACGGACGATTGAGTTTCCCGCCAAAAGCTAGTTCGGCCAATTCCGTAAATGTTCGGCTCTCGAATGGAGATTTCTCTATTGTATAACTTCACGTGTCTGCTTTGTTTACTCAGCCCCTGCGTGACGGACTTTTACTTTGTGAGATTTATGCAAATACATTCTGTTCATTCGCCCCCCCCCTCCTCTTCTTTAGTTCTTGGACTACTAAAATTTGAGTTATTAAAATATAAATTATTCTGATTCGTTATAAATTTCTCTACTAGATATAGTAAACAGTTTACAATAAAGTTAGATGCTTCAGAGTTAGATGATAATTGATTCAGATGTTTATCAGTAATTGTTTTTCTTTCCGGTGAAGAATATGTCTATCTACCATTTCAGCTCTGAGTGGTTGGCAGACCTATGTATTTTCAATTCAGAAGCCGTTTCCGTTTGGAGTTTATTAAAAAGATTTTTCATTGCCGTTTGTATTTACTCACGGCGGTGTTGTGTTACCTGTAAGCAGATTTCTCTAAACTTGACATGGGAAGTCTGCTTAGTTTACTTAGCCCCTGCGTGAAGGACTTTTTAGTAGATTTAGCTCAAGTGAAATAAGCTGTTAAGGACGACCTCATGGTGTGATTTTCGAAACATATCCTTAAATCTCCCCAATAGGATAGATATAATTGCTCTAGCGTTGGCAAGTTTTGTTTGATCGTTAGCAAATTGGATATATACGCGTTTCATGTAAAACTGCAGATGTAGTTGGTTAACGGCTCAAATGGGAGAAGAGAGGGAGAAAAAGGGAAATTCCCATTACCGCTCCGTTCGAAATCATATATAATCAATCTTGTAAATGGAATTTTCTCTATGTGTTGACCTGTCTCTTTGCATATTACAAAACGTCCTATTCCATGCTTAAATAGCCAATATTGTTTCCAACAGATCTTTCCTAGATGAGATAGATGCAAATAGGTTGTGTGATAAGGTCATAAATTAGGATTTTATTGAACAGTACATCTACTGCTATGATGAGAGACAATGCCCATCTCAAAGATAAGCTTTGTACTTGCAACAATTGTATTCTTTGTTAAGCTGATATTCCATATCCAGTCACCCAAATCCAGAATACATGCTCTATAAAAGAATGGTTGCAAAAATAAGCCGACGAATTATCGGATTATAGCACTTGCATTCTCGAAATATTTACACAATTGTTAATGAACAGGCTTCCATACGCTGTTCCATACCTCTATAGAAACATAATGCCGCTTAGTATTGATGGTTAGAGTCGAGCAATTTGATTGATTACCTTACCCTATCATATTAGCTGGCTCACCTCTTGACTCGAGAACCAAGCTCAAATTACTAGAGAAATATTACTAAAACAATGCCGTAGAAGTCGACGAAAAGAAGTTTTAAGATAATCCACTTTCATAAAGGAAGGTCTGGATCTCATGGAGCATTTGTTTATAACATTAAAGAAAGAGAAGAAGTGAAGCATTTTTTTATTTATCCTGTTTAGAGTTTGAGTCTACAAGCAGAGTATCCGAATGCCGGTCGGACCTTCCTCCTATTGGATTGGATGCATCTTATTATTGTAGGGCTCTCAGCTACCTAGATTTAATGGAACAAGCACAAGTTAATTTTTACAAAACCTGTTTCGACTCATAAAGACAACAGCCATTTACATGATAAAGCTTGAAACTGGATCAGACTTTGTTTCGTGCCACTAGCTGTAGCTGTGCAAAATATTGCCTGTGGATAATTGCAGGCTGCCTAGGCCATTCTTACGATTTGTTAGAGCAAACACTATTCGCTAGAACTGACTCAGATAAATGAACCAGCTGTTTGTCAAACTGAATTTATTCAATATTTGGCTAAAGCAGGATTCAATATTCGGCAACTCCACTATAGCATCAATTATTCCTGCCTACAAAGACTAACTATTCAATGATGGTCCCAACAGAAAAGCCGCCACAAATTATATCACTTTATACGAGAACATTAATGTAAGAGCAGGCACGACTCGACCAATATCTCAGCATATATCTACCATTTCCAATATAAAATGCTATACTATATTTGAGTTAAGGACGTGTAGCAAATACAGATTAAAATTTACGATTAATATTTAATAATTTAATATTATATATTCCATTGAGCCTAAAAGTAAATGCTTGATATATAATTTGGACCATTTCAAAAATATTCATCGTTTGTTTTTATATTGGACTGTGTACAGAGGAATGAGAGGCAAATATTCGTCATTTGTTTTTATAATGGACTGTGTACAGAGGAATGAGAGGCAAATATTCATCGTTTGTTTTTATATTGGACTGTGTACAGAGGAATGAGAGGCAAATATTCGTCATTTGTTTTTATATTGGACTGTGTACAGAGGAATGAGAGGCAAATATTCATCGTTTGTTTTTATATTGGACTGTGTACAGAGGAATGAGAGGCAAATATTCATCGTTTGTTTTTATATTGGACTGTGTACAGAGGGATGAGAGGCAAATATTCATCGTTTGTTTTTATATTGGACTGTGTACAGAGGAATGAGAGGCAAATATTCATCGTGTTTTTATATTGGACTGTGTACAGAGGAATGAGAGGCAAATATTCATCGTTTGTTTTTATATTGGACTGTGTACAGAGGAATGAGAGGCAAATATTCATCGTTTGTTTTTATATTGGACTGTGTACAGAGGAATGAAAGGCAAATATTCGTCATTTGTTTTTATATTGGACTGTGTACAGAGGAATGAGAGGCAAATATTCATCGTTTGTTTTTATATTGGACTGTGTACAGAGGAATGAGAGGCAAATATTCATCGTTTGTTTTTATATTGGACTGTGTACAGAGGAATGAGAGGCAAATATTCATCGTTTGTTTTTATATTGGACTGTGTACAGAGGAATGAGAGGCAAATATTCATCGTTTGTTTTTATATTGGACTGTGTACAGAGGAATGAGAGGCAAATATTCATCGTTTGTTTTTATATTGGACTGTGTACAGAGGAATGAAAGGCAAATATTCGTCATTTGTTTTTATATTGGACTGTGTACAGAGGAATGAGAGGCAAATATTCATCGTTTGTTTTTATATTGGACTGTGTACAGAGGAATGAGAGGCAAATATTCATCGTTTGTTTTTATATTGGACTGTGTACAGAGGGATGAGAGGCAAATATTCATCGTTTGTTTTTATATTGGACTGTGTACAGAGGAATGAGAGGCAAATATTCATCGTTTGTTTTTATATTGGACTGTGTACAGAGGAATGAGAGGCAAATATTCATCGTTTGTTTTTATATTGGACTGTGTACAGAGGAATGAGAGGCAAATATTCATCGTTTGTTTTTATATTGGACTGTGTACAGAGGAATGAGAGGCAAATATTCATCGTTTGTTTTTATATTGGACTGTGTACAGAGGAATGAGAGGCAAATATTCATCGTTTGTTTTTATATTGGACTGTGTACAGAGGAATGAGAGGCAAATATTCATCGTTTGTTTTTATATTGGACTGTGTACAGAGGAATGAGAGGCTAATATTCATCGTTTGTTTTTATATTGGACTGAGTACAGAGGGATGAGAGGCAAATAATTTCAGTGTATTTCTAAAGAAAGTGATATTGTTAGGAGGACTCAGGGTCAATAACAAACATGTTCTATGTCTATCTGATGACCATATTCAAATGGCCTTTATTTGTTCTTAATGAACAATTGTGTATTATTTTTAATGTGTTTAATATTTGTCCTATACTTTCATTTATTATTGCTATTGCTTATTCATTTTGGAAACTTTATTAGAGCTAATTTTGAAAGTAGAAGGCTTTCTAGTTAAATTACTATTATTTCTTTTGTTATTTATTTGCTTTCTATTATTTCATTTATTTGGTATTTTGTGCTAGTGTTTTTATTTATCTATCTATATGTGCATTTATGTATTATTATTATTATTCATTTATACATTATATAAGCTGAGTTCCTCCTTTCCTTAAGCTGACGGCAAGCAAAGAATCTAACTATCGACTCGAACGGAGATATCCTATATCAGTTTCAAATGAAATGCAAGCGAGGTTTTTCCTTGAGTTAACTTCATAGGATTGGATGGAAATGAGGTAGTGGTCATATGAGATTTTTGTGAGTGTGCAACTCTCCTTGGAAACACAATGATCCAAATCCACCTTTCCAATCTATTAGCTTCCTATTTGTGAAAAGTCCAAAATGGACTCCCGTAAAGCAGACTCTCTGTTTTTCTCTTGAGCAAATGGTAAATAATAAAACTAATTTTGGTACGAGCATACATATAAATAGATAATAATGTTTTAAATGCTTTCATAATCTTTACATTCTATTTATACTAATTGTGGACTTCATTTGGCTTACTAACATTTTTCATACGAATACTCTTAATATATATATATATATATATATCAATTTTTATATATTTATAATATAAGTTGCTCAAGTAGATGTATTTACTGAAATAAAGTTTAAAGATTGTGTAGAAATGTTTTGCACCACAGTCTTTTTCAATTGATTCTGTATTTATTTTAGTAAGAGTATCGATTAAAGTGCAAATATACATAGTGCTTTGTTTTATAACTCAATTCAATACAAGTTACATTATTATGGAAAAAGTCTTGAATTAAGAAAACTTCTTTTTTATAGAATGCTATAGCATAACAGTTTGTGATTTTTCCTGTTTAACCATTTGCAAATGTATTCATTGTTTAACCGATGGTGTATAGGGACTGAAAAAAAGTTCAATAAGTATTAGTGATAAATTAGTTAGGCTCATAGGAAACATTTGCCACTATAAATAGGAATTCTTACTCAAGTGCAAGGCTTTAGATAGCATTGTAGAGGCAGATCGCTTTTGCCCCATGCTTCATTGTATTGGAATGAATGAATGAAAGTTTTGAAAGAATGACTTTGTTCTTGGGCGGTATCGTCAAGAAGGCAATTGGAAACCATTCTAAAGCCTTCTTAAAGAACCGCTAAGAAAACCGTACATTTAAAAAAACAAAAGATGGAAATACAAATTCGACCATATTTATTATTATTATATGGTGGGAAACTCCGATTCAGCTTCTATGTATGAGGTAATTCACGAAAAATGTCTTCAAATATCCTGGCTAGTAGATGACGAAAATGAGGTTCAACCCTAATTCGTTCAAAGGTCCCTTGTAAAAAATAAGGAGAGGTTAATGTGGCAAATCGCAAAGATATCTCCTATCGATCCCTTCGTCATAAACAAAACAGTTGCTTTAGCATTTTTTTAAATGAGATTTTATTAATTTTGGCCCCTGCCACTCGCCCTTTCTCGATCGAGATCAAAAGCTGAGGAGGACCGTCCTAAACATGAAATCAATTCAACCTTAGCCCTTTTCCAGTTATTACAATCACTCGTACAATAGCCCGAAGTTCAATGGCGAATTTCCTTTTCAACAGATCTTTATTAAGTGAGATACATGGTCCGATACGTTGTCTCATCAATTATGATTTTATTTCTCGAGTCGAAAATGTTTATTTGATCTATGCCTTGCCTTACTCGATATTTAACCGTTTCTCTTAATACTAAAGATTATATTGTTTGATTAGCCGGATGGGAGCGGGCAAAGGAAGGCTAATTCCAAAATACTAAATATCACCCTTAGCATACGTCCCGTCGAAAATTTGTATAGAAACAATCCTATTTTCAATGTAATCTCCTACAAATGTCGTTCTGCTTATTTTTCCTTAGTCGAATATTAAGCACTTCTATTGGTCCTATTTTCATATTATGATAGAGAATATATGCTGAGATGAGATGAGTCATATCCCCCTGGCTCTAGATACTAGCTGCCTACAAGCAAGTATAACTTAACACAACATATATCATTCGAAATAACCACCTATGAATGAAAATCAGCCTAGTCTTATAATCACCTCAATATTATTCGGACTTAATGGAGTTTGTGTTTGAAACTGAAACTGTAGGTTGAGACGTTCTGGGAGGGTTGATCGGCTGGCCAAGGATCTCTCGGAGGTAGCTGCTTTTTGTTCGATAGCAAACCAACATCCTTTACCTGCTCCTTTTTCCTCCCTCTTGCCCCTACTAAACTGCTCTCTCTTCTAAAACCTAAAATCAAATGGGAATATCTCATTTACCCAATGATCCTCTTCAATTTTCACACATATTTGCTTAAAACGAATACACATTCTCCGCCCATGTTGACAGCTCAAATTCCATTTTACAATTTCATTCGACTCATACTAATAGATATTTAGAATTTTTGAATCAATCCCCTCGTAAATCGGGGGGGGGGGTAAACATTCAAAATATCTTCCTTTATGTTCATCAAATATCCAAAAATGTTTATTTGATCTATACCTCATTTGCGACATTTAACCGTTTAATTCAACACTAAAGATCTTATTTGTTAATGACTGAAATCGAACCCAGTTCAATCGAAAATTCAGGATATATCCACTATTATGAGTCAAATCGAAAAATGTTATAGAATAAATCTTGTTAAACTATTGTTGCACTACAATTGTTGTTCTATACATTTTTCCCTAACTAAAATATTAAACGATTTATTGGTAAATTCTGGTTTTGTATCGTTTAGTATAGGCCCACATGATGTTCTTATTAATAAATAGAGAATATCTGGTGAGATGAGTAGTGATTGATGACAAATGGGGTTAGTGGTCGCAAGCCCTGTGTCACGGACCGATTGTTATCGGAGGCTTCATTCAAAATTGTCCACACTCTAGAAATGCTAAAAAGTTAGCAATAAAGATTGGCCATTCAGCAATTTTCTTACAGTCCTCCCAGTAGCTAAGAACAGAGATTTTTGTAATTTCTAAATTATCTCTTAGGGTTAAGTATTTAGTGCTTTTGAGAGGATTTTGTTGAAATGACAATGGAACTCTAATTTGTAGAGATGTTTCGATTCTCCAGCTAGCATTTGATATTTCCTCTCTTCTAGCCAAGTCCTTCATCAAGCTTCCTATTAGAATTACTTTGTTTCTTCCGTCAAATAGCTAATTCACTTTTATCCTCACCTTGCTACAAATTGATGATGTTTGAGTCGGTAAGAGGTATGTAGGATGTGGGTCGGCTCCTCTACCATATGGGGAGGGTCCTTTTCTACCTGAACCTCCTAGTTTTTTTTTATCTGCCTCTCCTATTTCTCTTTCCTAATTTACAAGCTCCATATTCCAACCTTGTATTGTACACAAAACTAACGGTTAATAGCAAAAATTAAACCGCAAAAAATGAGGGTGAGGGAAGCAATAGCGTTAAGAGTAAATTCATCGGTCGTGGTGGCTTCGATGGAAACATATAAATTCAGTTAGTGTGTTTCTCTTAAGAAAATCACCTATTCAGCTTGTCGACACGATGTCATTTAGCTCCAATGGCCATCGATTCTACCTAGGACATGAACACCATGAGTGTCTACATATACATCCTGTATGTGTCTGTTAAAAGCATAGAGATCTGCTTTGGTTCTATCGTAGCCAAACTCGAGTTTATCTCAAACTGAAGATGATGTTCCCTACGTCTGAATTTGGATCAGTGGGGGGGGGGATTAGAGGGGTAATTTCTAAATATCTCCGTTATATAATATGTCGGATTGATAAATTGTTTAGGTCCAATCGTATTGCAAATGTCATGCCTAATAAATGTTATTCTATACAGTCTTTTCATTATTTTCAATTTATTTATTTTTTAAATACCGAATATAGGTTTGAATAGAAATTGATTAGTTAAGAAACATGCTAATACGTTGATTGATGTTAAAAATTAAGACTTTATTTCTTAAATCTAAAATATTTCTTTGCTCTATACCATAGTGGATATTTAACCGTTTTACATAAAGGAGGACCAATTGAAAAATTCAAAATATCTGACATAGTATGAGTCGGATTGATTAATTTTATAAAACCAGACAATAAAGCCTACTTCAACTCAACCGATTTTTATTTAATAATAGAGAATGTGGGGTAAGACGAGATTGGTAGTGTGTCATTGGAGCAGTTGGGAAATGTGCTTGGACTGCCTGTCGGACTGGTGTCGAACTAACGACTTGATGGGCTGACTCTACCACCTCCAGCTTGCCAACTTCTAGAACTAGACTGTAGTGGGGGAGATGGTAGTAGGCAGCACTCTCTCTCTCTCGCAGCAGTTGCTGGCGGGGAAAAGGCTGTTGAAAGGGAGTCCTAGCTAGGAGCATGACCGCCACGCAGCAGTTGCTGGCGGGGAAAAGGCTGTTGAAAGGGAGTCCTAGCTAGGAGCATGACCGGCACGCAGCAGTTGCTGGCGGGGAAAAGGCAGTTGAAAGGGAGTCCTAGCTAGGAGCATGACCGGCACGCAGCAGTTGTGGGCGGGGAAAAGGCAGTTGAAAGGGAGTCCTAGCTAGGAGCATGACCGGCACGCAGCAGTTGCTGGCGGGGAAAAGGCTGTTGAAAGGGAGTCCTAGCTAGGAGCATGACCGGCACGCAGCAGTTGTGGGCGGGGAAAAGGCAGTTGAAAGGGAGTCCTAGCTAGGAGCATGACCGGCACGCAGCAGTTGTGGGCGGGGAAAAGGCTGTTGAAAGGGAGTCCTAGCTAGGAGCATGACCGCCACGCAGCAGTTGCTGGCGGGGAAAAGGCTGTTGAAAGGGAGTCCTAGCTAGGAGCATGACCGGCACGCAGCAGTTGTGGGCGGGGAAAAGGCAGTTGAAAGGGAGTCCTAGCTAGGAGCATGACCGGCACGCAGCAGTTGCTGGCGGGGAAAAGGCTGTTGAAAGGGAGTCCTAGCTAGGAGCATGACCGCCACGCAGCAGTTGTGGGCGGGGAAAAGGCAGTTGAAAGGGAGTCCTAGCTAGGAGCATGACCGGCACGCAGCAGTTGCTGGCGGGGAAAAGGCAGTTGAAAGGGAGTCCTAGCTAGGAGCATGACCGGCACGCAGCAGTTGTGGGCGGGGAAAAGGCAGTTGAAAGGGAGTCCTAGCTAGGAGCATGACCGGCACGCAGCAGTTGCTGGCGGGGAAAAGGCTGTTGAAAGGGAGTCCTAGCTAGGAGCATGACCGGCACGCAGCAGTTGCTGGCGGGGAAAAGGCAGTAATCCGTCGACCCTCCAATTTCGAACTTGTACTCCTCTCGTAGATGTCTACAGCAAGGTTCGTAAATCTTCTTTTTTCATAGCTGTGCCCACTGGCAAGAAGCTAGACCATCAGGGAGCGTTTCCTCCTTGCTCCATGTCTACAGCGTCTCCTCCCAGCCCCTCAGCGGACTTGGTGCATAGCTGTGCCCACTGGCAAGAAGCTAGACCATCAGGGAGCGCTTCCTCCTTGCTCCATGTCTACAGCGTCTCCTCCCAGCCCCTCAGCGGACTTGGTGCATAGCTGTGCCCACTGGCAAGAAGCTAGACCATCAGGGAGCGCTTCCTCCTTGCTCCATGTCTACAGCGTCTCCTCCCAGCCCCTCAGCGGACTTGGTGCATAGCTGTGCCCACTGGCAAGAAGCTAGACCATCAGGGAGCGCTTCCTCCTTGCTCCATGTCTACAGCGTCTCCTCCCAGCCCCTCAGCGGACTTGGTGCATAGCTGTGCCCACTGGCAAGAAGCTAGACCATCAGGGAGCGCTTCCTCCTTGCTCCATGTCTACAGCGTCTCCTCCCAGCCCCTCAGCGGACTTGGTGCATAGCTGTGCCCACTGGCAAGAAGCTAGACCATCAGGGAGCGCTTCCTCCTTGCTCCATGTCTACAGCGTCTCCTCCCAGCCCCTCAGCGGACTTGGTGCATAGCTGTGCCCACTGGCAAGAAGCTAGACCATCAGGGAGCGCTTCCTCCTTGCTCCATGTCTACAGCGTCTCCTCCCAGCCCCTCAGCGGACTTGGTGCATAGCTGTGCCCACTGGCAAGAAGCTAGACCTTCAGGGAGCGCTTCCTCCTTGCTCCATGTCTACAGCGTCTCCTCCCAGCCCCTCAGCGGACTTGGTGCATAGCTGTGCCCACTGGCAAGAAGCTAGACCATCAGGGAGCGCTTCCTCCTTGCTCCATGTCTACAGCGTCTCCTCCCAGCCCCTTAGCGGACTTGGTGCATAGCTGTGCCCACTGGCAAGAAGCTAGACCATCAGGGAGCGCTTCCTCCTTGCTCCATGTCTACAGCGTCTCCTCCCAGCCCCTCAGCGGACTTGGTGCATAGCTGTGCCCACTGGCAAGAAGCTAGACCATCAGGGAGCGTTTCCTCCTTGCTCCAATATCTAAAGTGGTTCCTTGCAGGTATTGGGCCTACTCCCACTAAATTTACGTTCATCTTTGCACCAGTGCTCCATTTAGAGCTGGTTAGGCTACTTTTGTTAAACATTCGTCAATTACCTGCTTTCCATTCGCTGAATGTTTCAACTCCTTTACATATGTAGCTAATATTAAAATACTTAAGATGTATATAAGCATTTAGTGACGTAATCAATTGATGTAGAAATCAGAAGCGGGCAACAGTAGGCATTAGACTGCTACTAACAAGTTAAATACGCAAAATATTTTGGTGTTCTTCATTTAAAGTTATTTCATTTCCTTGCCGATGTATCTGTTTCAAAAATGGCGTACAACATAATTTATAGATCGGTTTAGATTAATATAAAGTTATTATACAGATCTCTTGTATACTCTTTATCATGTAAATCTTTTGTACCTCTAAAAGGTACGGACAAATTTGCAACTTTTATTTCCATCGGTCTGTAACCCCCCCCCCCTTGTCTCCGTCAGTCAACTTTGAGTAAAAGGGGAGGTATATGTTAGACCTTATAGTAATTCTATATATAAAATTACACCATTCTAAGTAGAGTTGTAATTGAGTTATGCGGACAGGCGTTATCCTGAAAGTAGCCACAATGGATTGAGGAACAGTCATAACAAATCATTCCATTAATCACAAAACTCAAATTTTTCGCGATTACAATACTTCCGTATACCTTCTATAAGTAAATATGGGATAGGTGGGATGAGAGTTTATAGTACGTGTTAGAGCTGCAATAGCCAGCAGCATACGCTTAATGTATATTTATTATTCATATCTACATCAGATTAAAATATTGTGAATGTTGCGATTGGAGGATGAGGGGGGGGGGGGATAAGGGCAGGTGGTGTGTTACATGGAGCAGCTATCTACACTCCGCCTCTTATCTGCCACTCCATGCTCTTTCAACCCATATAGAAAAGAGTATTAAGAAGATTGAATGAATTATCGAGGGAAGGGGGGGGGTGATGGAGGGGTAGTTGCAGGGGGCCCCCCGACAATGGCATATAAACAGATTTGAAGAAATCAATTGTGGAGTGAGACAAACGATAAAACACATCTGCTGGGAGCAACTGGAACCGAGGCCGACAAAGGGGACTGGTTCCCGCCTCCCCTACAACTAGTTTTATTTCAGCTCATTAGGGCTTTTGACCTCTTTCATATACATTTCACCTGCCTACCTTCGCCAAATCGACACTGCTCCTCGACTCGCTGATTCATATAGCACCGAAATGCAATCAATTCTATGAGCCAACTAGCCACCCCAACCCTACACTCATTAACAGCCAACAGTTCCATCCTGGTCCTTTCCAACTATTCATTGTTCCATACGATTAGAATTCAGTTTCATGGTGTTAGCATTCAAATCTCAATAGTTCCTCACTACTCTTCATCATCAACTGTCAATCAGCCCATAATGTTCCTGTCAGCTATCAGTAGAACCATACTCCAATAGGACCGTACTCCAATAGGTCCATACTCCAATAGGACCGTACTCCAAAATGAGCATAATGCAATAGGTCCATACTCCAATAGGACCGTACTCCAAAAGGAGCATAATGCAATAGGTCCGTACTCCAATAGGACCGTACTCCAAAAGGAGCATAATGCAATAGGACCGTACTCCAAAAGGAGCATAATGCAATAGGTCCATACTCCAATAGGACCGTACTCCAAAAGGAGCATAATGCAATAGGTCCATACTCCAATAGGACCGTACTCCAAAAGGAGCATAATGCAATAGGACCATACTCCAATAGGACCGTACTCCAATAGGTCCATACTCCAATAGGACCGTACTACAATAGGCCCATACTCCAACAGGGCCATACTCCAATAGGCCCACACTCCAATAGGACCTGGGGGATCAATACCAACATCCTTCACTGACAAACTTCTGCCAACTGTAGTTGCTGCGTAAGCTAAGCGCATTTCCCACTTGTTCCAATTACGAGCCGACGTCGTCTCTTATACTTTTGCCTATTTTCCCGAAATCAGGAGGCTTTGTATGGTGGACACGAGATGTTTGGTGATCAGATTACCTTGAAAGAAAATCAGATGAGGAGGAGTGGATGTTTACTGAAGGTGAAAACAAAAAAAAAAAAAAAAAAAAAAAAAAAAAAAAAAAAGCAAGGAAGATCTTGAGACAAGGACGAAGATAATAAATTTCTAATTTTGTCCTACCTAATAGAGATACAAAAGATCTCTATAAGACGTTTTTCGTTCATAAACCCCTTCTACCCGTCAGTCCAATTTGATCGAGGTGGATGAATATAAACAGTTGCATATAATCCCCTACATATAGGAGGTAGAGACGTTTTGGAGTATGACATGTGTATGGTCCCTTTCAGTTTATCATAAACAGATATATACACAGAGATGTCATATAGGAACCGACATGAGACAATTAGAAATGAACAACCCATAAACGTTTTGTATATTTAATTTATTAGGAGCAAAGAGATGTAATGTGGTGGCTAAATCATAATTTTCACATAGGAAGTTACTAAGAGAAAATATAGATTATAATGGTCATCTGCCTATCTATCGATTAGACATGCCGATGAGAAATGTGCATGGTTTTGAGTTGAAAATACAGTGAAGTTGCTATTTGAGCTGGCTCCCTGTTATTATGGTGCCCGTATCGTCCTGTCCTACCTCCCTTCCTATCCATCGGTGGTGCCTGTACCGTCCTGTCCTACCTCCCTTCCTATCCATCGGTGGTGCCTGTATCGTCCTGTCCTACCTCCCTTCCTATCCATCGGTGGTGCCCGTATCGTCCTGTCCTACCTCCCTTCCTATCCACCGGTGGTGCCTGTATCGTCCTGTCCTACCTCCCTTCCTATCCATCGGTGGTGCCCGTATCGTCCTGTCCTACCTCCCTTCCTATCCATCGGTGGTGCCCGTATCGTCCTGTCCTACCTCCCTTCCTATCCATCGGTGGTGCCCGTATCGTCCTGTCCTACCTCCCTGCCTAGCCAGCGGTGGTGCCTGTATCGTCCTGTCCTACCTCCCTTCCTATCCATCGGGGTGCCCGTATCGTCCTGTCCTACCTCCCTTCCTATCCATCGGTGGTGCCCGTATCGTCCTGTCCTACCTCCCTTCCTATCCATCGGTGGTGCCCGTATCGTCCTGTCCTACCTCCCTTCCTATCCATCGGTGGTGCCTGTACCGTCCTGTCCTACCTCCCTTCCTATCCATCGGTGGTGCCCGTATCGTCCTGTCCTACCTCCCTTCCTATCCATCGGTGGTGCCCGTATCGTCCTGTCCTACCTCCCTTCCTATCCATCGGTGGTGCCTGTACCGTCCTGTCCTACCTCCCTTCATATCCATCGGTGGTGCCCGTATCGTCCTGTCCTACCTCCCTTCCTATCCATCGGTGGTGCCCGTATCGCCCTGTCCTACCTCCCTTCCTATCCATCGGTGGTGCCTGTACCGTCCTGTCCTACCTCCCTTCATATCCATCGGTGGTGCCCGTATCGTCCTGTCCTACCTCCCTTCCTATCCATCGGTGGTGCCTGTATCGTCCTGTCCTACCTCCCTTCCTATCCATCGGTGGTGCCCGTATCGCCCTGTCCTACCTCCCTTCCTATCCATCGGTGGTGCCTGTATCGTCCTGTCCTACCTCCCTTCCTATCCATCGGTGGTGCCCGTATCGCCCTGTCCTACCTCCTTTCCTATCCATCGGTGTTGCCTTCCCTTACTCGTGGCTCAGTTTTGGATATAGTTTTCATCTCCAAATGATTGCCACCTTGACAGCTTCTTATGGGAGGGGAAGCCTAATCTGGCATTATATAACGCTTATGAAGCCTCCCAACCCTAAATATTTTATGCTTTAGCAAATAGTTTTCAATAAAATGAATGTGTTTTATTCAGATATATTTCATTAATGTTTTTTCTTTCCGGTCTAGAATTCCGGTTGGCAGGCCTGTTTGTTTACAATTCAGACGCTTTCCGTTCTGGAATTATTAACTTGTAACTGAAAGATTTCTCATTACCGTTCGTATTTATTCAGTTAATATTTGCGGAAATCTGCTTAGTTTACGCAGCCCCTGCGTGACGGATGTTATTGTAATAAAATGAAATTGTAACTAATTAAGGGTCATTCTACGAATAAAAACTTAACTTTCGGCACTAAATTACGTAAACCAAATGTTTGGTTCCACTTAATTTAATATTATTTCATTTGTAAGTGATATAGGATATCTCCCTTCTAATACTCCCAATCGAAAATTTTTTTTTTATAGACTATTTTTATGATACACCAAACATTTTTTGTATCTCTAATGCGTAGTGAGAATTGTTTTCCTTTTTGGAACTATAAAACGCCCCCCCCACCATTCTCGATTTCGAAGACGAAGAGAAGTGCACAATTAAACTATACAACAATTCAAAAAATGGTATCACTAATATCACATTATAAGGCTAGCTGTTTTTGAGTTATGCTATATATGTCAATGTCTTGGAGCGCTTTATGTAGGTAAAGGCGTCACGCCAAAACTAGTTCAAAAATGATCAAGTAGGGCCAAAACCTATAATTTGGATCAAATGCCACAATTGGAAATTTCTTACAGGGGGCAGCCGACATGCAGTTGTTAATTTCTCAGAGAATAAGAAACCTATACTACTCCCGTTTACGGTGGCTTCTGCTGTTTCCTTACACAGCCTACAAATGATCGCTACAAACTCAGCGAAAATGCAGAAGACTCTCAGAAAATGCAAATACGTCCCTTAATATTCGACATCAGCGTATTACAATTACAACATGGTTAATTCCATAATGTTTCCGATTCGTCACAACCGGCCATATTAGATGTCCCTTTTAGCGTGGGTCATCTATTAAAGGAGGACTATATTGACATACTCGTATATCGATGTGTCTTGACAGGAGATGGCAAGTTGCTTATATTACCTATCATGTCTCATGGACTATATACTGCCTATATAGGGGTATATCTATCAGATGTGTCTTGACAGGAGATGGCAAGTTGCTTATATTACCTATCATGTCTCATGGACTATATACTGCCTATATAGGGGTATATCTATCAGATGTGTCTTGACAGGAGATGGCAAGTTGCTTATATTACCTATCATGTCTCATGGACTATATACTGCCTATATAGGGGTATATCTATCAGATGTGTCTTGACAGGAGATGGCAAGTTGCTTATATTACCTATCATGTCTCATGGACTATATACTGCCTATATAGGGGTATATCTATCAGATGTGCCTTGACAGGAGATGGCAAGTTCCTTATATTACCTATCATGTCTCATGGACTATATACTGCCTATATAGGGGTATATCTATCAGATGTGCCTTGACAGGAGATGGCAAGTTCCTTATATTACCTATCATGTCTCATGGACTATATACTGCCTATATAGGGGTATATCTATCAGATGTGCCTTGACAGGAGATGGCAAGTTGCTTATATTACCTATCATATCTCATGGACTATATACTGCCTATATAGGGGTATATCTATCAGATGTGTCTTGACAGGAGATGGCAAGTTGCTTATATTACCTATCATGTCTCACTGCCTCAGTTGCAAAAAGTGGACGTTAATAAATAATAATAATAAAATAATATATAGGGGTATATCTATCAGATGTGCCTTGACAGGAGATGGCAAGTTGCTTATATTACCTATCATGTCTCATGGACTATATACTGCCTATATAGGGGTATATCTATCAGATGTGTCTTGACAGGAGATGGCAAGTTGCTTATATTACCTATATGTCTCATGGACTATTTACTGCCTTTATAGGGGTATTACTTTCAGATGTGTCTTTAGAGGAGTTGGCATGTTTGTTTTTTTACCTATCCTTTCTCATGGACTATATACTGCCTATATAGGGGTATATCTATCAGATGTGTCTTGACAGGAGATGGCAAGTTGCTTATATTACCTATCATGTCTCATGGACTATATACTGCCTATATAGGGGTATATCTATCAGATGTGTCTTGACAGGAGATGGCAAGTTCCTTATATTACCTATCATGTCTCATGGACTATATACTGCCTATATAGGGGTATATCTATCAGATGTGTCTTGACAGGAGATGGCAAGTTGCTTATATTACCTATCATGTCTCATGGACTATATACTGCCTATATAGGGGTATATCTATCAGATGTGTCTTGACAGGAGATGGCAAGTTCCTTATATTACCTATCATGTCTCATGGACTATATACTGCCTATATAGGGGTATATCTATCAGATGTGTCTTGACAGGAGATGGCAAGTTCCTTATATTACCTATCATGTCTCATGGACTATATACTGCCTATATAGGGGTATATCTATCAGATGTGTCTTGACAGGAGATGGCAAGTTCCTTATATTACCTATCATGTCTCATGGACTATATACTGCCTATATAGGGGTATATCTATCAGATGTGTCTTGACAGGAGATGGCAAGTTGCTTATATTACCTATCATGTCTCATGGACTATATACTGCCTATATAGGGGTATATCTATCAGATGTGTCTTGACAGGAGATGGCAAGTTCCTTATATTACCTATCATGTCTCATGGACTATATACTGCCTATATAGGGGTATATCTATCAGATGTGTCTTGACAGGAGATGGCAAGTTCCTTATATTACCTATTATGTCCCAAATAACTATATACTGCCTATATAGGGGTATATCTATCAGATGTGTCTTGACAGGAGATGGCAAGTTCCTTATATTACCTATCATGTCTCATGGACTATATACTGCCTATATAGGGGTATATCTATCAGATGTGTCTTGACAGGAGATGGCAAGTTCCTTATATTACCTATCATGTCTCATCGACTTTATTAACTTTTATTTATTTATGAATTTTTAATAATAAAATTATGTGTTATTTATGAGTTCACTTTCCTCTATATTTTTATATTTCCTGTCTCCCGTGCACGTAGTTTTTTTTTTATAACATAATGGGCCATCTAATTCATAATCGTAAAAAGTATTCTATCTTCCAAACCATGTATGAATAAAAGTTCCTTTCCTTCCTGTCCAGTTCCTTCATTAAATTGATGCGGTACATAGCCCAATAGTGACAGCTCTTTTTGGTGCGTCATAACCGATATAACCCACAAATTTTAATATAGCTTATAATCTTGGAACAATTAATGCTATTTTACGTACAGAGTTTTGTTAAGTTCGGTTCAATCGTTAGTGCCCAATAAAATTGTTGGCTACGACAAAAGTGAATATAACAAAAGTTACTCTACATAACATATTAAACAACTTTTACCCTGTGCATATTTACCGAATAACAAATAGTAAACAAAATATCGCTATTTTTAATTTCTGGCCTCCTTTATTACCCCCACTTCTGCTCGTCCCTAGAAATGATGGTGCAGCTTATTATCATGAAGGAGTTAGTGCTAATTCACATACCGAGTTTTATTTAGTTGGGTTAGCCTTTTGTGTGAAATAATATTGATGACTCCCGCTATAATATTTAGCGTATAACGCATTTACACTTCGGTATACGACGAAAGTGTATATAACAAAAGTTACTCTAAATAACCAAATAAACAACTTTTGTAATGTGCATATTTGCCGAAAACCCAATAGGAATCGAAATATCGCTATTTTTAATTTCAGGCTTCCTTTATAAACCCCACTCCTGTTCATCTCAGAGAATTTTAATATAGCCTAAAGTCTAAGTTGGGTTAGTAGTAATATACACACCAAGTTTAATAAAATTCGGTTAAGCCGTTTTTGCGTGAAAAGGTAACAAACCAACATTCACGAAAGAAACAAAATGCAGTTATACAGTTATAACAAATTGCGGAAATAAACTC
This sequence comes from Riptortus pedestris, assembly GCA_019009955.1. NCBI lineage: Eukaryota > Metazoa > Arthropoda > Insecta > Hemiptera > Alydidae > Riptortus > Riptortus pedestris. The sequence goes on along the minus strand of CM032233.1, from coordinate 140,641,197 downwards.
TCTCTCCAAGAACTATCAACTAACGAAAATTGGCTGGTTAATTTATCAAACCAAGAGATCCCGAAGGAGGTTATAAATGTTTCATCTTTCAGTGATAAATATAATATTTTAAAACCAATTCACGATAAAGCCGTAGTACATTTAGTCGTAGAATATATGCTTGACAACGTTTCTATTTCAAACAGGGCAAAAATAAAATTACACATAGAACTGTGAATTTAATTAACGAAGCAAAAAAGAAGAAAAGTTAAAAAAAGTGACTCTTACCAAGAAAATATGAAGAAGACATAAAACTATAGGGTCCAAAATAGGAAGAATATATATACATACACACACACACACACACACACACACACTCATATATATATATATATATATATATATATATATATATATATATATATATATATATACTAGCTCAGATACCCAGCTTCGCCCGGGAATTGATTTGAGGCTGAATGGTGATGGTATTTTTTTGGCAAGGCTTTACTTTGCACAGTATTTTGACATTTACCCGTCCCAGTGTTTAGGGTTAATACCCGTTGTTGTCATTTGTTAATAATAAAATTAATTTTTTATTTAAGTCTTGACTGTCCTCCAAATTGTTATATTTCCCGTCTCCTGTGTATTATGAAGAGATTTCAGCTATTAAGGACAAAATATTAACATAGATTTGAATTAATTTTACCAGGTGAGGTACCTCATAGTTCAAACTGGAATGAATTGTTGAGCTTATCAATATATCTATGCAAATTACTTGCTCCACACATTGTTCCTGGAGAAATGTATAAAACAAAAGTTAATTTAAATAACAAAGTAAACAATTTTTGTTATGTGCATGTTTGTCGAAAAACAAATAGACAATAAAATATCGCGAATCTTTATTTCAGGCCTCCCGTTCTAACCAAAAAATGTTAATATAGCTTATAATCATGGAAGAATTAATGCTAATTGAAATACCGAGTTTTTTTAAGTTCGGTTTAATCGTTAGCGCCCAATGAAATAGTTGACTCCCGCTTTAGTTTATAGTGTATATCTCGTTTATACTTTCTTAAAAGACAAAAATGAATATGACAAACGTTACTCTAATAACAAAATAAACAACTTTTGTTATGTTCATATTTGCCGAAAAACGAATAGAAAACGAAAAACCGCTATTTTTAAATTCAGGCCTCCCTTACAACCCCCACTCCTGCCCGTCCCTAGAAATGTTGGTATGGGTTGTTATAATGAAAGCGTTAGTTTTATTACACATACCGACTTTTATTTAATTCGGTTGAGTCTTTTGTGCCAAATAAAATTGTTGACTCCCGCTATAATTTTTAGCGTATAACGCATTTATACTTCGGTATTCGACGAAAGTTTATATAACAAAGGTTACTCTAAATAACAAAATAAACAACTTTTGTTATGTGCATTTTTGCCGAAAAACCAATAGGAAGCGAAATATCGCTATTTTTAATTTCAGGCCTTCCTTATAACCCCCACGCCAGTTCGATCCTAAAAATTTTAATATAGCTTATAATGAATATATCTATGCAAATTACTTGCTCCACACATTGTTCCTGGAGAAATGTATAAAACAAAAGTTAATTTAAATAACAAAGTAAACATTTTTTGTTATGTGCATGTTTGTCGAAAAACAAATAGACAATAAAATATCGCGAATCTTTATTTCAGGCCTCCCGTTCTAACCAAAAAATGTTAATATAGCTTATAATCATGGAAGAATTAATGCTAATTGAAATACCGAGTTTTTTTAAGTTAGTGCCCAATAAAATAGTTGACTCCCGCTTTGGTTTCTAGTGTATATCTCGTTTATACTTTGTTAAAAGACAAAAATGAATATCAGAAACGTTGCTTCAAATAAAAAATAAACAACTTTTGTTCTGTACATATTTGCCGTAACCCCAATAGGAAACGAAATATCACTATTTTTACTTTCAGGCCTTCCTTATAGCCCCCACCCCTGCCCGTCCCTAGAAATGTTAGTATAGCTTATTATAAGGAAGGCGCTAGTGCTAACTCACATACCGAGTTTGGTTTAGTTCGGTTGAGTTTTTTAGGCCAAATGAAATTGTTGACTTCCGCAGTAGTTTTTAACGTATAACTCATTTATGCTTAGGTATACGACAAAAGTGTATATAACATAAGTTACTCCAAAAAACAAAATAAACAACTTTTGTTATGTTTACATTTGACGAAAAACTAATAGGAAACGAAATATCACTATTTTTAATTTCAGGCCTCCCTTATAACCCCCACTCCTGTTCGTCTCAGAGAATATTATTATTATTATTTATTAAAGTCCACTTTTTGCAACTTAGGCTAATTGGGACGGGTTATCTACAGGTTACCACCCTTTTCTAGCCAGGGTGGGATTTTAGGACGTTATTTAATGAATTTCGTCACTAAATAATTTCCTTTGCCCAGGCAAGAATTGAACTCGCCACTCTAGGTTTACCATGTGAGATAAAGGTCAACGCTTTAACTCGCATGGCTAACCTGAGCCCCAGAGAATATTAACATAGCCTAAAGTCTAAGTTGGGTTAGTAGTAATATACATACCAAGTTTCATAAAATTCGGTTCAGCCGTTTATGCGTGAAAAGGTAACAAACAAACAAATAAACAAACAAACAGACACGAAATAAACAAAATGCAGATATGGTGTCTGTGTCATGTGAAACGAAAAGTTATCGTGAAATTTCGACATACATATATACATATATATATATATATATATATATATATATATATATATATATATATATATGTACTTGTCTATTTCTGCTCTAGCGGTCGCAATTTATGTAATTTGTTTTGTATTTAATTAAACCTAAAAATGAAGTTGGTTAATTGCTGAAATGGGGGGAGGCACTCTACAGATAACAAGTTGTTTATGGCTGAAATGGGGGGGCTCTACAGGTAACAAGCTGGTTAATGGCTGAAATGGGGGAGGCACTCTACAGGTAACAAGCTGGTTAATGGCTGAAATGGGGGAGGCACTCTACAGGTAACAAGTTGTTTATCGCTGAAATGGGGTGGGGGGCTCTACAGGTAACAAGCTGGTTAATGACTGAAATGGGGGGGGGCACACTACAGATAACAAGTGGTTTAGGGCTGAAATGGGGGGGGGGGGGCTCTACAGGTAACAAGCTGGTTAATGACTGAAATGGGGGGGGGCCCTATACAGATAACAAGTTGTTAATCGCTGAAATGGGGGGGGGGGGGCTCTACAGGTAACAAGCTGGTTAATGACTGAAATGGGGGGGGGCACTCTACAGATAACAAGTTGTTTATGGCTGAAATGGAGGGGGGGGGGCTCTACAGGTAACAAGCTGGTTAATGACTGAAATGGGGGGGGGGGACTCTACAGATAACAAGTTGTGTAAAGCTGAAATGGGGGGGGGGCTCTACAGGTAACAAGCTGGTTAATGACTGAAATGGGGGGGGGCACTCTACAGATAACAAGTTGTTTATGGCTGAAATGGAGGGGGGCTCTAAAGGTAACAAGCTGGTTAATGACTGAAATGGGGGGGGGGGCACTCTACAGATAACAAGTTGTTTATGGCTGAAATGGGGGGGGGCTCTAGAGGTCACAATCGGGGTATTGAATGGAATGGGGGGGGGCACTCTACAGATAACAAGTTGTTTATCGCTGAAATGGGGGGGGGGGCTCTACAGGTAACAAGCTGGTTAATGACTGAAATGGGGGGGGGGGGCACTCTACAGATAACAATTTTTTTATGGCTGAAATGGAGGGGGGCTCTAAAGGTAACAAGTTGGTTAATGGCTGAAATGGGGGGGGGGAGCAGTCTAAAGGTAACAAGTTGGTTAATGGCTGAAATGGGATTGGGGGCACTCTACAGGTTACAAGTTGGTTAATGGCTGAAATGGGGGAGGCACTCTGCAGGTTACAAGTTGGTTAATGGCTGAAATGGGGGGAGGCACTCTACAGATAACAAGTTGTTTATGGCTGAAATGGGGGGGCTCTACAGGTAACAAGTTGGTTAATGGCTGGAATGGGGGGGGCACTCTACAGGTAACAAGTTGGTTAATGGCTGAAATGGGGGAGGCACTCTACAGGTTACAAGTTGGTTAATGGCTGGAATGGGGGGGGCACTCTACAGGTTACAATGTTTAGCTAAATGTTCGCAAACTCTTCTTCTAAGCTTCGATAGGGAATATTTGATTGGACGGAGGTGGAACCGCCTCATCGATCAGAGATCCCTTATGACACACATTCAAAATAATATCTCAACAAATGTTTGACCTATCTTACTAAGTTTTTTGTTGTGGTTTTTTTTTTTTGATTATTTAATCAAAATTACATTTCATTTGAATGGCACTTGTTGTCCCTACACAATTATATAAGTAAATAAACATATATAGCGCTTTCTGTCGAAGTACAGATGAAGATTGTTCTCTCAAAGCGTAGCTGATGTATGGCAGCTTTCGAGTGTTACCAAAATATCTCCGTTATTTTATTGTTACCGGATCATATTGAACCAATCCTATTGAAAATGTAATATACTATAAGTGTTTTTACTTACATTTTCCCTCTATCATGAATATTAACCGAGATATTAGCATTTTCGTTTTCAACCTTCACTAAAGCCCATTCCTACTCATGCCATATTAATAATAAGCTGCTATATCATGAATTACTTTATTCTCAGCTTAAATACCACATATTGTTTTCATGGAATTTTTACTGTGTGATATATGTGCAAATATTTTTTGGTGTGACCTTTAGGATTTTACGATATAAACTACACGATTTTTATTTGATCGGACCGCACTGGGCATTTAACCGCTTGGTGGAAAACTACAGGTTACCTAATGGTATTGGCAGAAATCGGCCTTTGGGGGGGGGAGTCTAGAGGCTCTGCAAGAATTGAAATTCCGAATATCTCCCTTCGTATGAGTCCGATCGAAAAATGTAATATAATCAGTGTGAGTGAAATTTAAAATTTCTACAACATTTGTTCTATATATGTTTTCTCTGAAGCGAACAAGTAGCCTAGTCTCTCAAGTCCACCTTCCATTCTAATTCCTGTTAGCCTTCTTACTGAGGGAACAGGAATATATCATAGTGGAGTGTGGACAGTTTATCATCGCATCCCTTACCGACTCACATTATCATCATTAATAGAGTTGCAGATAAGCTGAGATAGGGAGAGTGGGGGGACCCACCTACACAACACACAACTACTTGCATCTAGTTACGTCTCTTTTGTTTTGCTTCTTTGTTTGCATCTATGCTGAGTGATATCATTGGAAAAGTAGTAGCCCTTCAGGTAGTATCGAATGGCTGCTGGTTTGTTGGCGAAGCAGGGGAGATGGCCTCACTTCTCTCAGTTCATTCCACTAACAAAGCTAGTCTAGTAGCATTTGGCAAAAGGAGTAGACAGCCATCTAACACCTTACATACCTTTTGTCCATTTTGAAAAGTCATTTGCCTTAACCGTTCATTCGGTATTTACTAAACGATTCTTCCCCTATGTATATTTCTGAAACTGGGGGCGGGCGGAGGGCGAAATTCCGCTGATGTATTCGAAGCTATTTTCTCCATGGAATTGGGAAAAGGACGGACCGCCTTCATTTGGGTTAAGAATTGATCGGCTCTCATAGCTAAAAAATGTGGAGATGGGGCGCCCCCCCCCCCCACTAAAGTGTCCGATCTTCAAAGTGATAAGCTAACTTCAAGTTAAATTGCAACACATTTGCTCTGAAAACAGACTTTATAATACTTATTTTGGGTCAAGGGTTCCTGATGAAGTGCGGGCAGCGAAGCCACATTTCTAAATTACTGCAACAAGTGATGAGAATACATAGCAACTACTTGTTAGAAATGCACTACATAAAGGTTTCATGAAATCAATATTTGGTATTTAAGATTAGAATAAAGTGGTTCATGATATAACAGCAGCTTGTTAGTATGATAAGAATAGGAGTGGGGATTTACTGAAGACTAAAACTAAAAAATCCTAATATCTCGGTTAATATTCATGATAGAGAAAATACGGGTATGTGTATAGTAACATTTATAGGTAATTAAATTAACTATAACATAGGTTCCATATAGTTCTTCAATCCGACCTATTATAACGAAGATATTTCGAAATTTCTCCTCCTCTAAACCCCCCTCCCCAAAGTCCGTTTCAGCTGTTAAAGACCTTCATCTTTATTTTTATATAAAACGCTTATATATCGAGTTTGCTAACGATTAAACAAAAATTGCAACCGCTAGAGGATATAATATATATATATATATATATATATATATATATATATATATATATATATATAAAATTGTAACCTCTGTCTGTACATTAATTTTTTTCGCGAAATTTCACGATAACATTTCGTTTCACATGTCAAAGACTCCATAACTGCATTTTGTTTCTTTCGTCTCTGTTTGTTTGTTCGGCAAAAATGCACTTAACAAAAGTTGGTTATTTTGTGATTTAGAGTAACTTTTGTTATATAAACTTTCGTTGAACACTGAAGTATAATTGCGTTATACGCTAAAAATTATATTGGGAGTCAACAACTTTATTTGGCACAAAAGACTCAACCGAATTAAATAAAAGTCAGTATGTGTAATAAAACTAACGCCTTCTTTAGAATAAGCCATACTAACATTTCTAGGGACGGGCAGGAGTGGGGATTGTAAGGGAGGCCTGAAATTAAAAATTGCGGTATTTCGTTTTCTATTGGTTTTTCTGCAAATATGCAGATGACACAAGTTGTTTATTTTGTTATTTAAAGTAGCTTTTGTTATATTCATTTTTGTCGTATAACAAAGTATAAACGAGATATACACTAAAAACTAGAGCGGGAGCCAACAAATTTGTTGGGCACTAACAATTGAACCGAACTTAAAAAAACTCGGAATGTGAATTAGCATTAATTCTTCCATGATTATAAGATATATTATAATTTTTAGGACCAAACGGGAGTGGGGGTTAAGAGGGAGGTCTGAAATGAAAAATTGTGATATTCCGATTCCAATTGGGTTTTCAACGATTTTCAATAAAAATACAATCATTAGTCAGTCAACAATGATTTCCCGGGCATTGCCGGGTATATTAGCTAGATTGTATATACAAAATACGTAAATTATAGATGGTATATAATTATAATAAATGCTATCCCTGATTATGATTTCAATTATTCGCAGTGTGTTATTCTTCAAATCTAAGATTTGTTTTCCATAAGTCGCCCAAGGGATCTCTACGGGGAAAAGTGCGCCTAGACGGGAAGAGCAATTGTACACATAGAAGCATTGCCAAAAACAAAATAGAATCTTTCCGTCTGAAATGATTTTCCGATCGAAGCCGGGTACCTTGGCTAGTATATCTATATCTATCTATATATATATATATATATATATATATATATATATATATATATATATATAATTGTAACCTCTGTCTGTACATTGATTTTTTTCGCGAAATTTCACGATAACTTTTCGTTTCACATATCATAGACACCATAACTGCATTTTGTTTCTTTGGTGTGTGTTTGTTTGTTTGTTACCTTTACAAGCATAAACGGCCGAACCGAATTTTATGAAACTATAAAACGGTATGTTTATTACTACTAACCCAACTTAGACTTTAGGCTATATTAATATTCTCTGAGACGAACAGGAGTGGGGGTTATAAGGGAGGCCTGAAATTAAAAATAGCGATATTTCGTTTCCTATTGGTTTTTCAGCAAATATGCCCAGAACAAAAGTGGTTTATTTTGTAATTTAGAATAACTTTTGTATATGCACTTTTGCCATATACGGAAGTATAAATGAGTTATACGCTAAAAACTATAGCGGGAGTCCACAATTTTATTTGTCACAAAAGACTCATCCGAACTAAACCAGACTCGGTATGTGAATTAGTACTAACGACTTCCTTATTATAAGCCATACTAACATTTCTAGGGAGGGGCAGGAGTGGGGGTTATAAGGGAGGCTTGAAATTAAATATAGTGATATTTCGTTTCCTATTGGGGTTTCGGCAAATTTGCTCATAACAAAAGTTGTTTATTTTGTTATTTAGAGAAACCATTGTTATATACACTATCGTCGTATACCGAAGTATAAAGGCGTTATACGCTAAAAATTATAGCGGGAGTCAACAATTTTATTTGGCACAAATGACTTAACCGAACTAAACCAAACTCGGTATGTGTATTAGCACTAACGCCTGCCTTATAATAAGCCATAGTAACATTTCTAGGGACTGGCAGGAGTGGGGGTTATAAGGGAGGCCTGAAATTAATAATAGTGATTTCCTATTGGGGTTTCGGCAAATATGCACATAACAAAAGTTGTTTTTTTTGTTATTTAGAGAATTTTGCTCAACACAATCTACAATATTTGTCATTTCCCGATGTATACCCGTCGTTGCTGTGGATTTGTTAATAATAAAATTATTTGTTATTTAAGAGATCACAGTCCTCAATATTTTTATATTTCCCGTCTCCTGTGCATGTAGTTGTTTTTTTTTAATATATATAATTCATAATCATAGAAATTATTCTGTCCGCCAAACTATGTTTGAATTAAACTTCCTTTCCTTTGAAACGGTACAAAGACCAACAGTGACAAAACCGAACAGAAAATGTAATATACTGCGAATTTTTATTTTAGGCTTCTATTATAACCTCCCCCCCCCTCCCGTTTGAACCAAAAAAATTTAATATAGCTTATAATCGTTAAGATGCAAGAGTTAATGCTAATTCACATGTCGAGTTTTGTTAAGTTCCGTTCAATCGTTGGTGCCAAGTACAATTGTCGGCTACCGTTTTAGTTTTCAGTGTATATCTCGTTTATACTTGGTATACCACAAAAGTGAATGTTACAAAAGTTACTCTAAATAACAACCCGTCGTTCCATGGAGAAAATTCACATACAGAGTTTTGTTTAGTTCGGTTGAGTCTTTGGTACCAAATAAAATCGTTAATTCCCGTTATTGTTTTCAGCCTATAACTCATTTATACTTCCGTATAAGGCAAAAGTGTATATAACAAAAGTTATTCTAAATAACAAAATAACCAACTTTTGTCATGTAAATATTTGCAGAAAAACCAATGGAAAACGAAATACCGCTATTTTTAATTTCAGGCCTCCCTTACAACCCCCAATCCTGCCCGTCGCTAGAAATGTTGGTATGGCTTATTCTAAAGAAGGCGTTAGTTTTATTACACATACCGACTTTTATTTAATTCGGTTGAGTCTTTTGTGCCAAATAAAATTGTTGACTCCCGCTATAATTTTTAGCGTATAACGCATTTATACTTCGGTATTCGACGAAAGTTTATATAACAAAGGTTACTCTAAATAACAAAGTAAAGAACTTTTGTTATGTGCATTTTTGCCGAAAAACCAATAGGAAACGAAATATTGCTATTTTTAATTTCAGGTCTCCCTTATAACCCCCACTCCTGTTCATCTCAGAGAATATTACTAAAGCCTAAAGTCTAAGTTGGGCTAGTAGTAATATCCATACCAAGTTACATAAATTTCGGTTCAGCCGTTTATGCGTGAAAAGGTAACAAACAAACAGACACGAAAGAAACAAAATGCAATTACCCCATAACTAGGACATGTGAAACGAAAAGTTATCGTGAAATTTCGCGAAAGAAATCAATGTACAGACAGAGGTTACAATTTTATATATATACAAGCTCAGATACCCGGCTTCGCCCGGGAATTCATTTGAGGCAGGATGGTGATGGAATGTTTTTGGCAAGGGATTACTTTGCACAGTATTTTGACATTTACCCTTCCCAATGTTTAGGGTTAATACCCGTCGTTCCTGTGGATTTGTTAATAATAAAATTAATTTTTTATGTAAGACTTCACTGTCCTCCATATTGTCATATTTCCCGTTTCCTGTGCATTATTCATAGATTTAAATTATTAAGGACAAAATATCATAATAATATATTATAATTTGAATTATTTTTCCAGGTGAGATACCTGGTAGTTCATATTGAAAAGAATTGTTGAGCAAATTTCTCTAAATAATAAAAAAAATAAACAACTTTTGTTATGTGCATATTTCCCGAAACGCCAATAGGAAACGAAATATCACTATTTTTAATTTCAGTCCTCCCTTATAACCCCCACTCCTGCCCATCCCTTGAAATGTTAGTATGGCTTATTATAAGGAAGACGTTAGTGCTAATACACATACCGAGTGTTTTATTTAGTTTGGTTGAGTCTTTTGTCCCAAAATAAAATTGTTGACTCCCGCTATAATTTTTAGCGTATAACGCCTTTATACTTCGGTATACGACGATAGTGTATATAACAAAAGTTTCTCTAAATAACAAAATAAACAACTTTTGTTATGTGCATATTTGCCGAAACCCCAATAGGAAACGAAATATCACTATATTTAATTTCAGGCCTCCCTTATAACCCTCACTCCTGCCCGTCCCTAGAAATGTTAATATGCCTTATTATAAGGAAGTCGTTAGTACTAATTCACATACCGAGTCTGGTTTAGTTCGGTTGAGTCTTTTGTGCCAAATAAAATTGTGGACTAAAGCGGAAAGGAAAGTCGCATGGAGGCCCGCCCACACAGTTAATTGTATTAACTTATTTCCTGTTAAATGCTGGCACTATTGGAATCTCTTTGTACTTATTACCGAGTATTTCTAAACTGTGTGTGCTCGGAGTGGGTTTGACAGAAAATATGTGTATTATAGATACTATTTCATTATAATAAATGCTATCCATGATCATGATTTGAATTATTCACGGTGTGTCAAACAGTAGAGAGGGATTGATTGGGACCTCATTTTCATTTACTCTTTTTAATTAAATTTTCTATTCTATAAGTCCCTACAGGAAAAATAATACGCCCAGACAGGAAGTATAATTGTATGCATTGAAGCCTTGCTATAAAAATACCCTCAATGATTTGCCGAGCGAAGCCGGCTACCTTAGCTAGTATATATATATATATATATATATATATATATATATATATATATATATATATATAAAAAGAGGGTATGTATGTCTAATATGGTTGACAGGTGCCTGTAAGAATATGTGTTGTTAATTGATTCTAAAGGTGTAATTAGGAGTCGAATTATTTTTGTTTGAGATGAGAGTGAGTCAAGGTCCTCGTAATGGGATACTTTTAGTAATATTCGAAGTAATTGAATCCGGCAGCTGGCTAGAGGAAAGGGCCACAAATATAGAAGAAACCATTCAGTAAAATAATGACTCGGGGGAGGAAAGTCTCAACAGGAAAACCTTTATATTCATTTAAAGCTATTTTCTAATCTAAAGTTAACAATCGATGTGTCATTTGCCTTTCTCCTAAAGGCTGCTAGCTATTGAAGTTTTGAACAAAGGGGATACTGCTTGTGGTTGGCCTTGCCTGGGGGATCCCATCACCGGCCTCTCCAAGGAGTAGCAGAGAGCACACTAGCACCTCACGGTGTCCTCTCACGGCTAGAGGCTCGATCAGTTCTAGTGCCGGTTATCTCAAGGCTGAAAACAAGAAAAACTAATAACTCACGCAATATTTGACTTATGAGAAAATGTATGTAGATGAACATTTGTAGAAAGCAAATAGTATACCAAGAATGGTTCTATAAGAGCCGGATTCGAGAGATATTTCCAATTAATGGAAATGTTAAATATGGAGTATCCTATACATGAAATAAACAGTTGTGAGACGGTAAACTCTTGATAGTCCCACTAGCTATTCGGATGTAACAGACGTAATAAAGCACTATTTGGTATTGAGCAAGGGTTCAGCATATACTGGCTTATCGCCTTCACTAAAAGTGTTCATTTCGAGGCTTGAATTAGAAAATAAATAATGAAATAGTTCTGATAGAGGTTCCATGAAAAGTAGGAAGACTTCATTTGAGTTTATAAATAAAGTTTGTGGCTAGAAGATGTTTCTGGAGTGGAGTCTCCCATGTCCGTGCTGTAATGTATGCATCGATTTGATTCGTAGCCATTAATATTCTCCACAGATACATAAGCGCTCAGCCGTCCAGAACCTCGTCCTTGTCAATTCCTAACAAAAGAAAAAGATTTCTTATTGTAAAAGTAAGTTTGGTTCCACACTCAGGCTTGACTCCCTAATCAACCTTTGGGAGTTGATTTGCTTTTTAGCCCTTCTGGATCCTTTACAGCCCATTTCTGCTGACAATTCACCATCTATGCTTATTTACCAAGTCTATTTAAACATTAATCGAAATAGCAGCATGAATCGAAGAATTTCAATGAATCAGTAGCTAAAAGTCAAAATGTTTAAATGGCCCTTTACTAAACTTACACTTAAGACTGAATACTGAACTCTTATTTCCCCAGCTCACGTTTCGTTTCTCATCTTACGTTTTAATCAAAATATTTATATATCTAGTTTGGTAACGATCTAACAAAAATTGCGATCTTTAGATCGTTAACACACACACGCGCGCGTACACACACCCACACACACACCCACACACACACACATACACGCGCGCGCGTACACACACCCACACACACACACATACACGCGCGCGCGTACACACACCCACACACACACACATACACGCGCGCGCGTACACACACACACACACACACACTTACACGCGCGCGCGTACACACACCCACACACACACACATACACGCGCGCGCGTACACACACCCACACACACACACATACACGCGCGCTCGTACACACACCCACACACACACACACACACACGCGCGCGCGAACACACACCCACACACACACACAAACACGCGCGCGCGGACACACACACACACACACACACACCCTCACACACAACCACACACACAACCACAACCACATACACATACACGCGCGCGCGTACACACACCCACACAAACACACACACACACATACACGCGCGCGCGCGCACACACACATATTATATATATATATATATATATATATATATATATATATATATATGTAGATTGATAGATATGATAAATAGATAGATATGATAGATAGATATGAACGGACCTAATTTTCGTCATGTCCATCGGATCTATAAATGTTGAAATGTTTGGAAAATGTCGGTCGGGGGAATAGCTGATTTGGCTCGACGGGGAACACGCTGTTCTCACTTATTCACTTTGGTTTTTACTTATTTATAACATTTGAATAAATTTCCTCAATAACCTACTCGACAATGAAATCTGACGAAGGCGACCAATGACTTCCTTCTACTCCTATTTAATTAAATACACAAAATGTTTTCCTGCACTGCAATTAAAATGATAATTTAAATTTGAAAGTGGCATTAGACGTATCCATCCCTTTGCATAAGATCTAAAAAACGTATAGATCATAATTTTCAGATATTTAACACCCAAATTTATTTTGAGATTTCGGTCATTAGCGAAATTTATATATGTGTCGAGCTAGTACCAAACTACGTAGTAACGATCAAAGTGAAATTGTGGACACTAGAATGTTAACACACAATCATGTGTGTATATATATATATATATATATATATATATATATATATATATATATATATGTAATAGAAAAGGTAGCCGGCTTCGCTCGGGAAATCATTAGAGGCATAATGATAACGGTATTTTTTTCTGGCAAGGCAATAATATTTTTATGTGCACAATATGTTTATATTTCCCCATCTCCATGTTTAAGTCATAAACCTAAACGTTTGTAATCTAAAGCGAACTAGAACTTTTTAGGCCTGAATATTAAAAAGAAAAACAATATTCCCTGATCAACCCGTCTGCCCTGTTGAAAATATCGTAGCAATATTAATCATAATCATGGATTGCATTCATTCCTAGTTATTAAGATCCATTACTGAGGCAGCTCAGCTAGGCAAATATTTAGGCAGAATAATGAGTGTGAATGTTATTCAATTATTGCCTGTCTCAGCTTTGACATGTATTACCTTTTACAGCTTTATGGTCAATCGGTGAACTTTTGCTGAGTATACCATACGAAACGTTAATTGGTCAATATTAAATCCCAATTTGTTGTTCCAAACATTATTGGTAATAAATATCGTCTTAGTGGATAGCAGTTTTTTACTATAAACTAAGTAATATTCACAATTTCTTTTCCTATATAATAAAGGGTAAATATACCTATTTTTAGTATTTAATAACCATTCATAAAAATATTCTTATGTATGTTGGTTAGTAGGCTGTCGGCCAGTTAGTCTGCCGTCCTTGCTCAGCATGTCTCAATGATGGCCTAGGTTTCTCCAACTCTGTCTATAGTCTTCCTCTCTTAGTTTCGAACCGACCATTTTCCTTTCACATTATCTTATCGAGGTCATATTTGTGATTCGGGTTAAAAATTGTATATATATATATATATATATATATAAATTTGTACAATGTTGAACCGGGAAGCTGGTCATATCGACCTTGTCCCCCTCCTCCCAATTTAAATGTTTTTTTCATTTTCGTAAAAATATGTCGGACATTTCAGTTCATTAAATTGCGATACTTGTTCATCGAGCGGATAATAATTATGTTAAATTATTCTAATTATCGTACTTTATTCATGGAGTCAAATATTTCCAGATTTCGGGAACACATTGAATAGGGTGGAACATTATGTTGGGGGAGATGGAGGGCAGAGGATGTCATTGACCCAAGGGGTGAGGTTGTACCTAGGGTTGAAGCACACCCTCACAGCCACATTTATTTTGGTTAACAATGGTTAGGTATGAAGGGACGCTAGCTGGAGCAGGGCAGGTACAATCTGTCCCGAATTGCTAGCAGCCTCTTAAGGGCTATTGGATCCATTGGGCCAGTCCCAAGCTCCATTCCAAGCAGCGGCTCCAGCTCCATTCCAAGCAGCGGGTCCGGCTCCATTCCAAGATGCGGGTCCAGCTCCATTCCAAGAAGCGGGTCCAGCTCCATTGCAACCAGCGGCTCCAGCTCCATTCCAAGCAGCGGCTCCAGCTCCATTCCAAGAAGCGGGTCCAGCTCCATTCCATGCAGCGGGTCCAGCTCCATTGCAAGCAGCGGCTCCAGCTCCATTCCAAGCAGCGGCTCCAGCTCCATTCCAAGCAGCGGCTCCAGCTCCATTGCAAGCAGCGGCTCCAGCTCCATTGCAAGCAGCGGCTCCAGCTCCATTCCAAGCAGCGGCTCCAGCTCCATTCCAAGCAGCGGCTCCAGCTCCATTGCAAGCAGCGGCTCCAGCTCCATTGCAAGCAGCGGCTCCAGCTCCATCGTAAGCAGCGGCTCCACCTCCATTGCAAGCAGCGGCTCCAGCTCCATTGCAAGCTGCGGCTCCAGCTCCATTGCAAGCAGCGGCTCCAGCTCCATTGCAAGCAGCGGCTCCAGCTCCATTGCAAGCAGCGGCTCCAGCTCCATTGCAAGCAGCGGCTCCAGCTCCATTGCAAGCAGCGGCTCCACCTCCATTGCAAGCAGCGGCTCCAGCTCCATTGCAAGCAGCGGCTCCACCTCCATTGCAAGCAGCGGCTCCAGCTCCATTGCAAGCAGCGGCTCCAGCTCCATTGCAAGCAGCGGCTCCACCTCCATTGCAAGCAGCGGCTCCAGCTCCATTGCAAGCAGCGGCTCCAGCTCCATTCCAAGCAGCGGCTCCAGCTCCATTGCAAGCAGCGGCTCCAGCTCCATTCCAGGCAGGGCGGTTTTAATGATATAGTGAAGAATACTTTTTTTTATTTTTATTTCAGAATTCATTCCCTTTCCCGTAGACTTTTACAAATATAATTTTGTTGACTACAACTTTTATGTCACAGAATTTTTCAATATACCGTTCCGTTTCTGAAATAAGGAATTGTGCATTTTACGGCTAAAGGATTCATCACATCGAAAATTTGACCCATGTGAACTCGTTTTACAATTTGATTTTCTACAAGAATCCGCCATAAAAAGTATGGTATTCCATACTTGGAAATTCCAAAGTTGTGGTCGCTGGAGAAGGTTACTATTTGATTTCTTATTTGCTTGTTTGTTAACTTTTCAAACATAAATGAAATTCAGAATTTTATGAAACTTGCTACTAACACAACTTAGACTTTAGGCTATATTATTATTCTCTGTGACGAACAGGAGTAGGGATTATAAGGGGGCCTGAAATTAAAAATAGTGATACTTCGTTTCTCATTGCTTTTTCGGCAAATACACCTAACAAAAGTTGTTTATTTTGTTATTTATAGTAACTTTTGTTATATGCACTTGTCGTATGCCGAAGAATAAATGAGTTATATTCTAAAACCTATAGCGGGATACAAAAAAATTGATTTGCCTCAAAAGACTCAACCGAACTAAACAAAACTCCTATATGTATTTAAACTAGCACTAACTCCTCCAAGATAATAAGGTGTACCAACATTTCATGGGACGATCAGGAATGGGGGTTGTAAGGGAGGACTGAAATTAAAAATAGCGATATTCGTTTATCGACAAGTATGCTCATGACAAAGGTTGTTTATATAGTTATTTAGAATAGTTTTTGTCGTATAACAAAGCATAAACGAGATATACACTAAAAAAAAAAAAACAGCTGGACCGAACTTTATGAAACTTGGTATGGATATTACTACTAGCCCAATATAGACTTTAGGCTATATCAATATTTGTTTCAATAACATCAAGATATCGGAAATAAAATAATATATTACCAGAACCAAAGAGTTTGATTCCCTATAAGTTCCGCTATCTCCTCACTAATCTGAATTATGCTTAGCACTATCTTATAAGGCTAAAACATCATTGTCATAATATGCATTTATTAAAAACACTTAAATAAGCACTAATAAAATTAATTACTCCCTCTAGTGTTAGGGTATATCCCGTATTTACTTCATTTTACGACAAAAGTGAATGCAACAAAAGTTACTCTATAATAACAAAATAAACAACTTTTGTCATGTGCATGTTTGTTGATACACATTCCGAGTTTTATTTAGTTTGGAAGAGTGTTTTGTGCCAAATAAAATTGTTGACTCCCGCTACAATTTTTAGCGTATGACGCATTTATACTTCGGTATATGACGAAAGTGTATATAACAAAAGTTAGTCTAAATAATAAAATAAATAACTTTTGTTATGTTCGTATTTGCAGAAAACCCAATAGGAAACGAAATATCGCTATTTTTAATTTCAGGCCTCTCTTATAACCCCCACTCCTGTTCGTCTCAGAGAATATTAACATAGCCTAAAGTCTAAGTTAGGTTAGTAGTAATTTACATACCAAGTATCATAAAATTCAGTTCAGCCGTTTATGCGTGAAAAGGTAACAAATAAACAAACTAACAGACAAAAGTCCTTCACGCAGAGGCTGTGTTAACAGCAGATTTCCCAAGTGCGCCAAGTGTTTGCATTTATCTCAAAACTTAAAAGTTCAATGAGAACTATATTTGGTATTTAAGCTTCAAATAAAGTGCTTCATAATATAATAGAATATTGTTAATATGAGATGAGTTGGTCTGAAGACCGAAAACTAAAAAATGCAAATATCTCGGTTAATAATCAAGATAGTGAAATAATGCACATAGCAACAGTTATAGAACTTTACATTTGCAATATGATTGGTTATATACACTTTTTCGATCCGACGCATAATAACGGAAATAATAAGAATTTTTCAAATTCTCCCCCTCTATAACCCCCCCTCCATGAACCCCCCCCCTCCCCCTCCATGAACCCCCCCTCCCCCTCCATGAACCCCCCCTCCCCCTCCATGAACCCCCCCTCCCCCTCCATGAACCCCCCCTCCCCCTCCATGAACCCCCCCTCCATGAACCCCCCCTCCCCCTCCATGAAACCCCCCCTCCATGAACCCCCCCTCCCCCTGGTCCGATTTCAGCCGTTAACGAAATTGATCTTCCTTTTTGTATAGATCGATTATATATCAAGTTTAGTAACGATAAGACAAAAATTGCGACCGCTAGAGCGTTAACAGACACACACACACACACACACACACACACACACACACACACACACACACACACACACAAATATATATATATATATATATATATACTAGCTCAGATACCTGGCTTCGTTTGGGAATTCATTTGAGGCTGAATGGTGTTGTCATTTTTTGGCAAGGCTTTACTTTGCACAATATTTTGACATTTACCCGTCCCAGTGTTTAGGGTTTATACCCGTCGTTGACGTGAACTCACTGCCCTCCATATTGTCATATTTCCCGTCCCCTGTGCATTATGCATAGCTTTGAATTATTAAGGTCAAAATATTAACATAGATTTGAATTAATTTTTCCAGGTGAGGTACCTGGTAGTTCATATTGGAATGAATTGATAAGCACATCAATATTCCCCCCAAAAAACTTGCTTCATACATTGTTCCCAAAAAAATGTATAAAACAAAAGTTATTCTAAATAACAAAGTAAAAAACTTTTGTTATGTGCACGTTTGTCGGAAAACAAATGGGCAACGAAATATAGCGAATTTTTAATTCAGGCCTCCCTTTAACCACCACTCCCGTTCGAAGCTAAAAATTTTAATATAGCTTATAATCACAGAAGAATTAATGCTAATTGACATACCGAGTTTTGTTAAGTTCGGTTCAATCGTTAGTGCCCAATAAAATTGTTGGCTCCCGCTAAAGTTTTAGTTTATATCTCGTTTATACTTTGTTATACGACAAAAGTGAATATAACGAAGGTTTTCTAAATAACAGAATAAACAACTTTTGTGATGTGCATACCTCCCGAAAACCAAATAGGAAACGAAATACCGCTATTTTTAAATTCAGGGCTCCCCTACAACCCCCACTCCTGCCCATCCCTAGAAATGTTAGTATGGCTTATTATAATGAAGGCGTTAGTACTAATACACATACCGAGTTTTATTTAGTCCGTTGAGTCTTTAGTGCCAAATAAAATTGTTCACTTCCTCTATAGGTTTTAGCGTATATCTCGTTTATTATTCGGTATACGAAAAAAGTTTATATAACAAACGTTACTCAATAACAAAATAAACAACTTTTGTTATGTATATATTTGCCGAAAAACCATTAGGAAACGAAATATCGCTATTTTTAATTTCCGGCTTCCCTTATAACCCCCACTCCTGTTCCTCTCGGGGAATATTATTATAGTCTAATGTCTAAGTTGATAGTAGTAATATATATACCAAGTTTCATAAAATTCGGTTCAGCCGTTTATGCGTGAAAAGGTAACAAACAGAAACGAAAGAAACAAAATGCAGTTATGGTGTCTATGACATGTGAAACGAAAAGTTACCGTGAAATTTTGGGGGAAAAAATCAATGTACAGACAGAGGTTACAATTTTATATATATATATATATATATATATATATATATATATATATATATATAGTAAAATAATATATATATATATACTATTTTGAACAGACCCACTTTTCGTCATCTCCTGGGCAGGATCGATGGACATTTGCAGGGAAACGAAAATTCCACGAAAATTACTTGCTTCATACATTGTTCCCAAAAAAATGTATAAAACAAAAGTTATTCTAAATAACAAAGTAAAAAACTTTTGTTATGTGCACGTTTGTCGGAACGCAAATTACTTGCTTGAAGAAGTAGTTTTATTAAAGCAATGTTGATGACACTCAAGCAGGAGAGGAAGTTGTCCGGAGGCTAACAAAGTTAATCGTGTTAACTTATTTCCTGCAAAATGTTGTATTTTGCTTTATACTCACATTTACTATTATTTATATAATGTTAAGTATTTAATTAAGTTCGGATTGGAATTTGGCTACCTTAGGTTTTATATATATATATATATATATATATATATATATATATATATATATATGTGTGTGTGTGTGTGTGTGTATCCTTACCAAACGATTAAAAATAATATTGGCCTCGAGTAAGTTATCAAACATTTATTATCCTTTACAATTCCTCAATTCATTAAAGAATATTATTATTCTATTTCAATATAACAATTACATTGTTTAAAAAATGCTACTGGGTTGGATATGTTTCATATTCAAATGTTCAGCGGCACTACCTTCTTTCCTTCTCTTCTGTTTTTTTTTTCTTTATTTGATGCAGACTTCGTATTATATTTTCATCAATACACCTGCCTATCATGAGGTAGCATATTTGTAGAAAAGCTAGGGGGGGGGGATATAATTGTCTAGGTGTGACGAGTCAACGACCGTGATTGGGCCGGGCCTTCATCCTTGTGCCATACGAATTGTTTGTCACACAAACTTAAACATTTTCGTTTACCTTTGAAGCCAAGTTTCATGCAACACAATTTCTTTAGAAAAAAGTCAGATTGATTCCTTCATATCCACATACATAGAATTGTTGAGGATCGTTCGTATCCAGCAAATCCTGGCGGAACCCTCATATCCAGCGAATTGTTGAGGATCGTTCATATCCAGCAAATCCTGGCGGAACCCTCATATCCAGCGAATTGTTGAGCATCCTTCATATCCAGCAAATCCTGGCGGAACCCTCATATCCACCGAATGTTTGAGGATCGTTCATATCCAGCAAATCCTGGCGGAACCCTCATATCCAGCGAATTGTTGAGCATCCTTCATATCCAGCAAATCCTGGCGGAACCCTCATATCCACCGAATGTTTGAGGATCGTTCATATCCAGCAAATCCTGGCAGAACCCTCATATCCAGCGAATTGTTGAGGATCGTTCATATCCAGCAAATCCTGGCAGAACCCTCATATCCAGCGAATTGTTGAGGATCGTTCATATCCAGCAAATCCTGGCGGAACCCTCATATCCAGCGAATTGTTGAGCATCGTTCATATCCAGCAAATCCTGGCGGAACCCTCATATCCAGCGAATTGTTGAGCATCCTTCATATCCAGCAAATCCTGGCGGAACCCTCATATCCACCGAATGTTTGAGGATCGTTCATATCCAGCAAATCCTGGCAGAACCCTCATATCCAGCGAATTGTTGAGGATCGTTCATATCCAGCAAATCCTGGCGGAACCCTCATATCCAGCGAATTGTTGAGGATCGTTCATATCCAGCAAATCCTGGCGGAACCCTCATATCCAGCGAATTGTTGAGCATCGTTCATATCCAGCAAATCCTGGCGGAACCCTCATATCCAGCGAATTGTTGAGCATCGTTCATATCCAGCAAATCCTGGCGGAACCCTCATGTCCAGCGAATTGTTGAGGATCGTTCATATCCAGCAAATCCTGGCGGAACCCTCATATCCAGCGAATTGTTGAGGATCGTTCATATCCAGCAAATCCTGGCGGAACCCTCATATCCAGCGAATTGTTGAGGATCGTTCATATCCAGCAAATCCTGGCGGAACCCTCATATCCAGCGAATTGTTGAGGATCGTTCATATCCAGCAAATCCTGGCAGAACCCTCATATCCAGCGAATTGTTGAGGATCGTTCATATCCAGCAAATCCTGGCGGAACCCTCATATCCAGCGAATTGTTGAGGATCGTTCATATCCAGCAAATCCTGGCGGAACCCTCATATCCAGCGAATTGTTGAGCATCGTTCATATCCAGCAAATCCTGGCAGAACCCTCATATCCAGCGAATTGTTGAGGATCGTTCATATCCAGCAAATCCTGGCGGAACCCTCATATCCATCAATTCGTTGAGGATGGGCCATATGCACGAATATAGATTGTGATTGTTGCTTAGATGATGTGATATATTGATGATGGGTTGGAGTAAGGGGCTTGGGGCAGCTGGAGGCTGTCATAGGAAACCCTCCTCTCAGGTTACATCAAACACCTCTTCCGGTTAAACAAAAAATGGAAACTGGCTATCTTTGCTCCTCTCCTCGATAGCACTAAACTCCTATCTACATAACCGTTTACAAGCCATTAGTGGTGGTTGCTACTACATATTAACTCGATTAAAACACATTTTTTTCAAGGGAAATCAAATAATGAGGTGGCATCAGCAATTTGTTTTTGAAAATTTTGCAATTAATTAATATCAATGGATTCAGATTTCACTTATTAGAAAACGGAATTAAGGTCTATTTAAATCTATGAAGCTCTTTTCTATCAATCTTCTGGTGGTGGTAGTTGGTTAGCTTATAAAGTAACATAGTCCCATTGTTACACTTGTAAACTTTAGAAAAATATTTTAGTATATGCTCTATATGTGGATAACTAGGAAAAGGATTTCTTTTAAATGCATTAAGATGTAAAAATTGATATTTGAAGTAGACCTCTTGAACAGGATCATCTTTTTTTTTAAATAAGAGGCAGTAGAGTGCGCAGTGTACCATCATTATTTAAACCTTTCATCTAAATCTAATTACAGAAATTGAACCAGAAGTGGTTCAATTTGGTAATGGTTAAACTTAGAAAAAGAATATCTCCTTTATTATGACTTGGACGGAGAAATGCTATATAACCAATCTTACTCCAGACTCAATTTTCTTTAACTCCCGTTCAAGTGGATTCGATTATTGGCTCAAATCTGATAATGTTTAGTGAGAGACATTTTAAATACATATCTATACATACATGCATACATATGCATACTTGTATATTACCGCGCTAGTGATTGCCGTTTTTTTTTGTTTGACCATTACCAAACTCTATTAAAAATATTTGGTGTAAACTGACGATGGAGTTTGTTAAGAGGTGAAATAGTAGAGGGGAGGGGTTGTGGGGAGGGAGGAGAGGAAATGGAAATATCTCCCTGGCAAAGCTCTAGATCAGATCACTACTCTAGTTCTAAATTGAAAGTTTTATAAATGCTGCCCCCGACACTTTTTCTCTATCCCGAATATTATATATAATAATGTTTTCTTTTTTCCTTTGTAGCCTGCAGTAAACCGCCCCCTCCCACTTTTAGTCACAAATTGGGGAGGAGGGATGCTTGCTGTCATTGGATCGGATCAGTCCCACAAGTTGGGGAGAAGACTTGCGAGCCTTTTCAATAAGAATTTCTACGCCAACATTCTTAGAATAATTAGCTTTTAGTCAAAATATTAATCACCACTCAATATGAATTACGTTGCAGATAAGCCTTAGAATCTTAATTACTGGTTCATATTTGTTTTCTCGACCAAACCAGTAATAGATAACAATTTGATTGAGTTTGTGTAATGTTAAAATGGATAAATATATCTAAATTTAGTAAGAGTTTAACAAAAAGCCAAAAGAAAGTCAAAAAATGGATGATTACATTTGGCCATGAGTTTTACAACAGTTTTCAATTACTTCTAATTTATATTATTTCATAATTAATTCTGGCAATTAAACAATTACTGGTGCATATATTGAAAGTGTGCTCTGTATGGAAAATATTCTAAGTCCTTCAAAGCTACTTCTCTACATCAATCATTTCTTTAATCAGCCTCTTTAAGGCTAGATTGAGTCTTAACCAAGATATTATAACATATTAAGTAAATTATTCTTAATTTTAATACATACTAAATAGAGGTTTTTATTGTGAAATATATTTTCCAGTCACTGTGCAAATATAAATAAAAAGAAAATCAATTTATAGCTCAATATGTAGTGATAAATCAATTTATTAAATTCTTAATTTTGTTTAAAAAGTATTCTCTCTGCAATTGCTAAAATTTATTCAACTAATTGTTTTCTTCAGGTAATTTCGACTATATGTTAAAACATTTCTCGAAAAGCGTGGAGCCTAGTAAATAGAAGACCATTAGAGCTGAACTATTTTATTCAAATCTATAGGAGTGAATTAAATCACCCAATTGCTCACTTATTGTCGCTTTAACACGAAAAGGTAAAGGCGGGAAAACTAAGCAGATTTTCCACCTGTCCCTATGACGGACTAGCCTGCTTTTCTCAACAGATATTTGCAAAGTAGAAACCCACTGGGTAGAAGTGAAG
Organism: Riptortus pedestris; assembly: GCA_019009955.1. Lineage (NCBI taxonomy): Eukaryota > Metazoa > Arthropoda > Insecta > Hemiptera > Alydidae > Riptortus > Riptortus pedestris. The sequence goes on along the minus strand of CM032233.1, from coordinate 140,617,370 downwards.
GCAGAAACAAGCAAGTTGCAATTAATCCCTTAATATTTCAACAAGGGACAAATGTAAAGAACAACAGTTGTAGATGATGAAGAGTTTAATCCATTTTCCGATCCGACCAAGGGAGATATTCCGATTATCGAATGCCGTCCCCCTCCCCTATTCCTCGACCCAGTTCACTCATTAACGACTACCAACTTTTTAGTCTTGAATTAGACGGTTAATTTACTAAATAACATAAACATTTTCGATATAAGAAATCTAAATTGATCACATCCTTTATTTGGCTATATCTCAGACAGCATACGGGTATATTATAAGAACCATTTACCGTTGTCAGCCACGTAAATTATCTATTTCAACCGACGATTACTTCCTTACTATTGTTAGAGAAAGCCAATTACAAAAAACCATAACTGTATGCTGAGCAGGTTTAATAAACTCTCTTTTCGGCTCCTACATTCGTCGGCTAATTACTACATAACTACACCGGTTGTTTCCATTTCAAATTTGATCTCATACTCATTTATCTATAAAACCATTTAGCTATGCAATTTGACAAAATTACATTTTTCTTCCTCTATTAGCTGTGTCAAGATTTTGAAAGATATATTATCAGTACCACATATCTGACATTCCTTGATCGGAGCTCCAAAAAAACTATAAACGACATAATAATGAACGAAGAATATGAAACAACGGGCTCACTCATAGAATGAACATCATGTATGGGTTGAGGAACAGCATCATGTATGGGTTGAGGAACAGCATCATGTATGGGTTGAGGAGCAGCATCATGTATGGGTTGAGGAGCAGCATCATGTATGGGTTGAGGAGCAGCATCATGTATGGGTTGAGGAACAGCATCATGTATGGGTTGAGGAGCAGCATCATATGCCCTACTCCCAAATGTATGTGTTGATTCTGTTGAGGAACACCATCATGCCTGCCCTATCAGCATCATATGCCCTACTCCCAAATGTATGTGTTGATTCTGTTGAGGAACACCATCATGCCTGCCCTATCAGCATCATATGCCCTACTCCCAAATGTATGTGTTGATTCTGTTGAGGAACACCATCATGCCTGCCCTATCAGCATCATATGCCCTACTCCCAAATGTATGTGTTGATTCTGTTGAGGAACACCATCATGCCTGCCCTATCATTACCATATGCCCTACTCCCAAATGTATGTGTTGATTCTGTTGAGGAACAGCACCATGCCTGCCCTTGACGGCGGGAAGTAGAGCGATTCCTTTATAGTTTGCACACTCATTAGTTCTGTTGTTGTGGCAAAGTATATTAAAGCCTAGTGAATTGAAAGTAGTGTAAGTAATGTAAGTCGAAGAAGCTTTTCAGAGATTGAGCAAAAGCCGCCAAATTGGCGTTTTGTAAAGAGAGAAGGGAACCCTGGCCAAACTGCCTCAAGCCTACACTCTCTTCTCCATTTACTATGAGGATGTTGGTCGTGAACATATTCATCTATCATGTGCATTATCTTAATTGAAACGTACATTATTAGTATTTCACTAAAGAACTTGAATAGATTCTTGCCATTATTGGAATATTGGCTGTGCTACACCAGTTCCTAGTATTCATTTATTTCATCAGATCCGCAACCTGCTCATGTTGCTCATTTGTTTCCATTCGTAAATGCCAAAATTCAAAATAAAGAAAAATGCGTGCAAGGTTAACTTAAGCATAAAATGAAATTGGGGAAGTAAATATTATATTAAGACTAGGTAATAAATAAATACTTCTATGATGAATAGATGGAATGAAGAAGTCGAATGCACAAGGGTAAATATTTAATTTAGACACTCACACAAATCGATTTGCAGATGTAGTAAGAAATATTTGATTTAAATGATCCCCCCCCCCACTTTTGGACCATTCCAATGAGCCCAATCTGCTTCCCACCTCCCTCACCGTCAACCTGGACAATATATTGTATAAGGTTGAGATGGGCAGCGACTCCTTGGACCATTCCAATGAGCCCAATCTGCTTCCCACCTCCCTCACCGTCAACCTGGACAATATATTGTATAAGGTTGAGATGGGCAGCGGCTCCTTGGACCATTCCAATGAGCCCAATCTGCTTCCCACCTCCCTCACCGTCAACCTGGACAATATATTGTATAAGGTTGAGATGGACAGCGACTCCTTGGACCATTCCAATGAGCCCAATCTGCTTCCCACCTCCCTCACTGTCAACCTGGACAATATATTGTATAAGGTTGAGATGGGCAGCGACTCCTTGGACCATTCCAATGAGCCCAATCTGCTTCCCACCTCCCCCACCGTCAACCTGGACAATATATTGTATAAGGTTGAGATGGGCAGCGGCTCCTTGGACCATTCCAATGAGCCCAATCTGCTCAGCTAGAAATGCCCTATTCCAAGATTACATACTACTTTCAGCGATAGAAATATATGGAAAAGTGACTGGGTAATCTAACCATATTTGTTGCACACTCTTCCTGTATTTGCGCCATAATAAGAAGCTTGCATTAGCAAGAGTTGAAATGAAACCGGAGATGACTCAGTTGCTCAAAGAATACTCCAGAAGTTGGGGAAGGGCGAGTATTTACTCAACGCCCAAAACAGAAAATACAAATAACTCGCTTAATATTTCAGTTATGAAAATGGATGGACCAACAATTTTAGAGCATAGAGCTTTCAAACGACTGCTTTTGTAACATTTTTCCATTGGACTCAACAATCGAATGAAACCTAGTGTGTTTATTTCCATCAAATGTTATTATAACATAATAGGATACGTCAAATAGCATTTTTATTAAACAATTTCCTAATATTTTGTCAAATAAATTCCTTGCAAAATATTGAATTACATTTATACCTATATAATTCTTTCGATAAAACATTGGGTCAAATTCTAACGATACATAGTAGAAAACTCATCAATTTAAATAATCATATAATAAATTAGTTTCATTAACAATCTTAATACAACTCTAAATATGTACAATTTTTTTTATACTCTAACACATACATTATTTTACTTGTTGACATGTAAATTTATTAAAGGATAGCAAGCTTTCTAAATGGTGAGCAACTGCCCCCAGCTTATAGAGACAATATACCTCAGCACAAATGGTGAGCAACTGCCCCCAGCTTATAGAGACAATATACCTCAGCACAAATGGTGAGCAACTGCCCCCAGCTTATAGAGACAATATACCTCAGCACAAATGCTGAGCAACTGCCCCCAGCTTATAGAGACAATATACCTCAGCACAAATGCTGAGCAACTGCCCCCAGCTTATAGAGACAATATACCTCAGCACAAATGCTGAGCAACTGCCCCCAGCTTATAGAGACAATATACCTCAGCACAAATGCTGAGCAACTGCCCCCAGCTTATAGAGACAATATACCTCAGCACAAATGCTGAGCAACTGCCCCCAGCTTATAGAGACAATATACCTCAGCACAAATGCTGAGCAACTGCCCCCAGCTTATAGAGACAATATACCTCAGCACAAATGCTGAGCAACTGCCCCCAGCTTATAGAGACAATATACCTCAGCACAAATGCTGAGCAACTGCCCCCAGCTTATAGAGACAATATACCTCAGCACAAATGCTGAGCAACTGCCCCCAGCTTATAGAGACAATATACCTCAGCACAAATGCTGAGCAACTGCCCCCAGCTTATAGAGACAATATACCTCAGCACAAATGCTGAGCAACTGCCCCCAGCTTATAGAGACAATATACCTCAGCACAAATGCTGAGCAACTGCCCCCAGCTTATAGAGACAATATACCTCAGCACAAATGCTGAGCAACTGCCCCCAGCTTATAGAGACAATATACCTCAGCACAAATGCTGAGCAACTGCCCCCAGCTTATAGAGACAATATACCTCAGCACAAATGCTGAGCAACTGCCCCCAGCTTATAGAGACAATATACCTCAGCACAAATGCTGAGCAACTGCCCCCAGCTTATAGAGACAATATACCTCAGCACAAATGCTGAGCAACTGCCCCCAGCTTATAGAGACAATATACCTCAGCACAAATGCTGAGCAACTGCCCCCAGCTTATAGAGACAATATACCTCAGCACAAATGCTGAGCAACTGCCCCCAGCTTATAGAGACAATATACCTCAGCACAAATGCTGAGCAACTGCCCCCAGCTTATAGAGACAATATACCTCAGCACAAATGCTGAGCAACTGCCCCCAGCTTATAGAGACAATATACCTCAGCACAAATGCTGAGCAACTGCCCCCAGCTTATAGAGACAATATACCTCAGCACAAATGCTGAGCAACTGCCCCCAGCTTATAGAGACAATATACCTCAGCACAAATGCTGAGCAACTGCCCCCAGCTTATAGAGACAATATACCTCAGCACAAATGCTGAGCAACTGCCCCCAGCTTATAGAGACAATATACCTCAGCACAAATGCTGAGCAACTGCCCCCAGCTTATAGAGACAATATACCTCAGCACAAATGCTGAGCAACTGCCCCCAGCTTATAGAGACAATATACCTCAGCACAAATGCTGAGCAACTGCCCCCAGCTTATAGAGACAATATACCTCAGCACAAATGATGAGCTACTTGCCCCAGCTTATAGAGACAATATACCTCAGCACAAATGCTGAGCAACTGCCCCCAGCTTATAGAGACACTTTACCTCATCACAACTGGTGAGCAACTTCCCCCAGCTTATAGAGACAATATACCTCAGCACAAATGCTGAGCAACTGCCCCCAGCTTATAGAGACAATATACCTCAGCACAAATGCTGAGCAACTGCCCCCAGCTTATAGAGACAATATACCTCAGCACAAATGCTGAGCAACTGCCCCCAGCTTATAGAGACAATATACCTCAGCACAAATGCTGAGCAACTGCCCCCAGCTTATAGAGACAATATACCTCAGCACAAATGCTGAGCAACTGCCCCCAGCTTATAGAGACAATATACCTCAGCACAAATGGTGAGCAACTGCCCCCAGCTTATAGAGACAATATACCTCAGCACAAATGCTGAGCAACTGCCCCCAGCTTATAGAGACAATATACCTCAGCACAAATGCTGAGCAACTGCCCCCAGCTTATAGAGACAATATACCTCAGCACAAATGCTGAGCAACTGCCCCCAGCTTATAGAGACAATATACCTCAGCACAAATGCTGAGCAACTGCCCACAGCTTATAGAGACAATATACCTCAGCACAAATGCTGAGCAACTGCCCCCAGCTTATAGAGACAATATACCTCAGCACAAATGCTGAGCAACTGCCCCCAGCTTATAGAGACAATATACCTCAGCACAAATGCTGAGCAACTGCCCCCAGCTTATAGAGACAATATACCTCAGCACAAATGCTGAGCAACTGCCCCCAGCTTATAGAGACAATATACCTCATCACAAATGCTGAGCAACGGCCCCCAGCTGATAGACTAAATATGCCTCAGCAGAACTGGTGAGCGACTGCCCCCAGCTGATAGAGACAATACCTCAGCACAACTGCTGAGCAACTGCCCCCAGCTTATAGAGACAATATACCTCAGCACAAATGCTGAGCAACTGCCCCCAGCTTATAGAGACAATATACCTCAGCACAAATGCTGAGCAACTGCCCCCAGCTTATAGAGACAATATACCTCAGCACAAATGCTGAGCAACTGCCCCCAGCTTATAGAGACAATATACCTCAGCACAAATGCTGAGCAACTGCCCCCAGCTTATAGAGACAATATACCTCAGCACAAATGCTGAGCAACTGCCCCCAGCTTATAGAGACAATATACCTCAGCACAAATGCTGAGCAACTGCCCCCAGCTTATAGAGACAATACCTCAGCACAAATGCTGAGCAACTGCCCCCAGCTTATAGAGACAATATACCTCAGCACAAATGCTGAGCAACTGCCCCCAGCTTATAGAGACAATATACCTCAGCACAAATGCTGAGCAACTGCCCCCAGCTTATAGAGACAATATACCTCATCACAAATGCTGAGCAACTGCCCCCAGCTTATAGAGACCATGCACCTCAGCACAAATGGTGAGCAACTGCCCCCAGCTTATAGAGACAATATACCTCAGCACAAATGCTGAGCAACTGCCCCCAGCTTATAGAGACAATATACCTCAGCACAAATGCTGAGCAACTACCCCCAGCTTATAGAGACAATATACCTCAGCACAAATGCTGAGCAACTACCCCCAGCTTATAGAGACAATGTACCTCATCACAAATGCTGAGCAACTGCCCCCAGCTTATAGAGACAATGTACCTCAGCACAAATGCTGAGCAACTGCCCCCAGCTTATAGAGACAATGTACCTCAGCACAAATGCTGAGCAACTGCCCCCAGCTTATAGAGACAATATACCTCAGCACAAATGCTGAGCAACTGCCCCCAGCTTATAGAGACAATATACCTCAGCACAAATGCTGAGCAACTGCCCCCAGCTTATAGAGACAATATACCTCAGCACAAATGCTGAGCAACTGCCCCCAGCTTATAGAGACAATGTACCTCATCACAAATGCTGAGCAACTGCCCCCAGCTTATAGAGACAATATACCTCAGCACAAATGCTGAGCAACTGCCCCCAGCTTATAGAGACAATATACCTCAGCACAAATGCTGAGCAACTGCCCCCAGCTTATAGAGACAATATACCTCAGCACAAATGCTGAGCAACTGCCCCCAGCTTATAGAGACAATATACCTCAGCACAAATGCTGAGCAACTGCCCCCAGCTTATAGAGACAATATACCTCAGCACAAATGCTGAGCAACTGCCCCCAGCTTATAGAGACAATATACCTCAGCACAAATGCTGAGCAACTGCCCCCAGCTTATAGAGACAATATACCTCAGCACAAATGCTGAGCAACTGCCCCCAGCTTATAGAGACAATATACCTCAGCACAAATGCTGAGCAACTGCCCCCAGCTTATAGAGACAATATACCTCAGCACAAATGCTGAGCAACTGCCCCCAGCTTATAGAGACAATATACCTCAGCACAAATGCTGAGCAACTGCCCCCAGCTTATAGAGACAATATACCTCAGCACAAATGCTGAGCAACTGCCCCCAGCTTATAGAGACAATATACCTCAGCACAAATGCTGAGCAACTGCCCCCAGCTTATAGAGACAATATACCTCAGCACAAATGCTGAGCAACTGCCCCCAGCTTATAGAGAAAATATACCTCAGCACAAATGCTGAGCAACTGCCCCCAGCTTATAGAGACAATATACCTCAGCACAAATGCTGAGCAACTGCCCCCAGCTTATAGAGACAATATACCTCAGCACAAATGCTGAGCAACTGCCCCCGGCTTATAGAGACAATCTACCTCATCACAAATGGTGAGCAACTGCCCCCAGCTTATAGAGACCATGCACCTCAGCACAAATGCTGAGCAACTGCCCCCAGCTTATAGAGACCATGCACCTCAGCACAAATGGTGAGCAACTGCCCCCAGCTTATAGAGACAATATACCTCAGCACAAATGCTGAGCAACTGCCCCCAGCTTATAGAGACAATGTACCTCAGCACAAATGCTGAGCAACTGCCCCCAGCTTATAGAGACAATGTACCTCAGCACAAAATATTTTAGAGCGATATTTATGACAAATATTTAGTAGTTTTTTTTAAGAATTGAACATTTTTGAAAGTATTCATCTTGTGTATAAAAACATCCGTCATTCGTGAGGTTTTTTAATTTATTTTTAAACAAAGAGTACTTTTTAATATAAAGAGTTTTACTCCTCAAAATGATAGGCTTTTCTCGAAATAATTATGTTTGTGGTTATGGGGCTTGAAAGAAGGGCGGTAGATTGAGTTGGCCCCCTCCCTCCTCCCATTTCGCTCAAACCAATATCATCTTGACCCTTGGAAAAAATGATTAAATCTCCCTCATTCTTATCATCAAATCAACATTTTTCATAATAATAATCATCGGTAGCGTAAAATCTTAATTGATGACATCATACATAATATTACTTGCCTCGATCTCACATACTAAACTCTCTTTTAAGCTGTATTTAAGCCGCGAATAAAGGTTTCAATGTCAGCTTATTACAACTTGCTAATATGAGAAGTGTAGGAGTGTATGATGGACCAAAGGCCAAAACTGAATGCTAGAAGGATCCCCCTCAATATTTCCGATAGAGAAAACATCAATATTACAACATTTAGAGAAAATTAAATTTGTAATAAAAATTGCTTCTAAATAATTTTTCGATCTGGCTCATACTACGAGAGAGATAGGATATCGCCCCCCCCCCTCCCCCGCTGGGTAGGGGACCCCCCCCCCACGCTCCCATTTCAGCCACCAACTTCATTTTTGGTTCCACATGAAACGCTTAAATATCCAGTTCGGTAACGATCAATCACAAATTGCGGCCACGCGTTTACGTGTGTGTGTGTGTGTGTGTATATATATATATATATATATATATATATATATATATACTAGCTAAGGTACCCGGCTTCGTTCGTGAAATCATTGGAGGCTGAATGATGTTGGTATTTTTTTTTTTTTGGCAAGGCTTCAATGTGTACAACTACACTTCCCTTTGGGCGTATTGTTTCCCCGTAACGGTCAGGCAGGAGACTTATAGAACAGCAATTTTAGTTCTGAAGAATGAATGTAAATAAGTTGTTTGTCAACCCGCCTCGAATGCTTGGCACACTGTGAATAATTCAAATCATAAACATTTATAATTAAATAGCATTTATTATGATTAACTTTTATCTATAATGTCCATATTCCCGTCAGAAACGAAGCCGTGAATGTGATCATAGTTATATAAATAATAAATTATTATTAAAATTGTTAACTCCCGCTATAGTTTTTATTCCTAATTCACATACTTTTCAGAATCTGGTTTAGTTCGGTTCAGTCTTTTGTGCCCAATATAATTATTGACTCCTGCTTTAGTTTTTAGCTTATATCTCATTTAATCTTTGGTTTACGACCAAAGTGTATACAATAAACGTTGCTTTAAATAACAAAATATACAATTTTTGTTATGTGTATGATTGTCGAAAAACCAATAGGAAACGAAATACCACGGTTTTTAATTCAGGCTTCCATTATAACCCTCACTCCTGAAAAAATCTAGCTATATTGGTAAAGCTAATAATAATGGAATAATTAATGCTAATTCGCATACCCAGTTTTGTTAAGTTAGGTACAACCGTTAGTGCCTAATAAAATAGTTGGTAAAACGTTTGTTTCTTTGGTGTCTGTTAGTTTGTTTGTTTGTTACCTTTTCACGCATAAACGGCTAAACCGAATTTCATGAAACTTGGTATGTATATTACTACTAACCCAACGTAGGCTTTAGGCTATGTTAATATAATCTGAGACGAACAGGAGTGGTGGGTTATAAGGGAAGCCTAAAATTAAAAATAGCGATATTTCGTTTCGCATTGATTTTTCGGTAAATCTGCACTGTTGTTTATTTTGTTATTTAGAATAACTTTTGTTATATACACTTTCGTCGTATACCGAAGTATAAAAGCGTTATACGCTAAAAATTATAGTGGGAGTCAATAATTTGATTTGGCACAAAAGACTCAAAAGAACTAAATAAAACTCAGTATGTGAGTTAGCACTAACTCCTTCATGATAATAAGTCATACCAACATTTCTAGGTACGTGCAGGAGTGGGGGTTGTAAGGGGGGGCGTGAAATTAAAAATAACAGTATTTCGTTTTCTACTGTATTTTCTGCAAATATGCACATGACAAAAGTTGTTTATTTTGTTATTTAAAGTAACTTTTGTTATATTCACTTTTGCCGTATAACAAAGTATAAACGAGATATACACTCAAAAACAAAGCGGGAGCCGACAGTTTTATTGGGATCCAACAATTGAACGGACCTTAACAAAACTCAGTATGTGAGTTAGCACTAACTCCTCCATGATAGTAAGTGGTACCAACATTTCTTGGGAGGAGCAGGAGTGGGGGTTATAAGGGAGCCCCAAAATTAAAAATTGTGATATTTCGTTTTCTACTGTCTTTTCTGCAAATATTTACACGACAAAAGTTGTTTATTTTGTTATTTAGAGTAACTTTTGTTATATTTACTTTTGTCGTATACCAAGTATAAACGAGATATACACTGAAAACTAAAACGGTAGCCGACAATTTTATTTGCCACTAACGATTGAACGGAACTTAAAAAAACAAGGGCATGTGAATTAGCATTAATTCTTAAACGATTATAAGCTATATTAAATGTTTTAGGTTCAAACGGGAGGGGGGGGGGTTATATGAGAAGCCTGAAATAAAAATTCGCGATATTACATTTTCTGTTCGGTTTTCAGTCACTGTTGGTCTTTGTACCGTATCAAGGGAAAGGAAGTTTAATTCAAACATAGTTTGGCGGACAGAATACTTTCTATGATTATGAATTATATATAAAAAAAACTACATGCACAGGAGACGGGAAATATAAAAACATTGTGGACAGTGAAGCCTTACATAACAAATAATTTTATTATTAACAAACACACAGCAACGACGGGTATACTCGTACATCGGGAAATGTTAAAATGTTGTGGAAAGTAAAGGCTTGCCTAAAAAAATACAATCATCATTAAACCTCAAATGAATTCCCGAGCGAGGCCGGGCACCTTAGCTAGTATATATATATATATATATATATATATATATATATATATATATATAGCTATATAATTTTAAACGGAGCTCATTTTTGTCGTCTGATAGGCATCATGGGCACGACCTCAATAGCTGAGTTGCCTGAAGGGGAGTGTGCTGAAAAACTTAGAAATTAAAACATAATAGGATAGGTGGTCATACAGCTACATAGGTATGCTAACGAGATTTGCCTATCACACCCAGATGACGTCAGCTCACCTTTTATTGTCTATTTGCCCCCCGGTAAGAACTCCATGTAAACAAGGCTTCAAATTTAACTTAGGCTCATGATGATCGGTAAGATAAGCTCATTTCCTAATGAGATTTGTAAGAGTAGGAGTATGCTTTTACTGAAGGCTCAACCACACAAAAATACAAATTACCCATCGAAGCCACCATGACAGAAGTATTTACTATTTTACTCTAAACACCATATCTACCATAACTTGCCTCATTAGTAATCTGCTAATAGGGAGAGAGAGTTTATTTTCTCGACTGGCTCTAGTCTTGGAGAGTTGTTTAATAGTTTGTGAGGGCGAGACTGCTGCTTGTAAGGGAAGCCCCCTTCCCCTCTAGTACCATGTGGGCGGAGGGATGTAGAGGGGGGTAGACAAAAAATTCAAAAGGGGAAAAAATTCCTTTCTCCTGCTGTGGTGAAGGCAGCTATGGGTTCCCCCTTTCAACTTAAGGACCAGCTCAATCTTCCGACAAAAAGTAATCTATATATCTCGGACTAATAAAAGAGAAGAGGCACTGGCAGGCTGATTTGAAGAGTGTGGGCAAATATGGTTAGATTACCCAGTCACTTTTCCATATATTTCTATCGCTGAAAGTAGTATGTAATCTTGGAATAGGGCATTTCTAGCTGAGCAGATTTGTCTCATTGGAATGGTCCAAGGAGTCGCTGCCCATCTCCACCTTATACAATATATTATCCAGGTTGACGGTGGGGGAGGTGGGAAGCAGATTGGGCTCATTGGAATGGTCCAAGGAGCCGCTGTCCATCTCAACCTTATACAATATATTGTCCAGGTTGACGGTGAGGGAGGTGGGAAGCAGATTGGGCTCATTGGAATGGTCCAAGGAGCCGCTGTCCATCTCAACCTTATACAATATATTGTCCAGGTTGACGGTGAGGGAGGTGGGAAGCAGATTGGGCTCATTGGAATGGTCCAAGGAGTCGCTGCCCATCTCAACCTTATACAATATATTGTCCAGGTTGACGGTGAGGGAGGTGGGAAGCAGATTGGGCTCATTGGAATTGTCCAAGGAGCCGCTGCCCTTCATATTAACCTTATACAATATATTGTGCACGTCTGATCTTGATTCCTGTCAGTTAGTGGAAATGACAATGACCATCATAGTGATACATGTTGACTGGTGTCCGTCAGGAAGTTATATGACTACCTCAACAGGTGAGCACACCGTTTATTCTCTATTACTCCCTTAGAATGAACCCTGTCGAAAAGAAAATTGAAGTGTTTGAGATGTTTAGTGAGTGAGGTTAAAATGGGATGAGTTGAAGAGGCAGTTATACTAGTAACTCAGTTGACATCCGCTCCATTCTAGGAAACAATAGTACAGAGAACTAAAGATTCCACGGGATTAGTTATATGAAATGGAGATATTTGGAATTTTCAATTATTCCCGTTGAAATATCGTGCGTACTCTAATTCAAATCATGCGATTTAGAATTTAAAATATTAAATGATGATCTACGTATATATTTGCGTATAGTAAAAGTTCAATCTTAGTAATATTTTATAATTAAGCTTCGAATAAAGTGGTGTACAATATTGCAGCTAATTGTTAGCCAATATTACATAAGTAGGAGTGAAAGTTTATTCGACGCTGAAAATATAAAAAATGCATATATCTCGGCCAAAGAAAAAAAAAGAAAAGTGTAACAAGGTGTATAATAAATTAGATTTGGTATAAGATTAGTTCTGTTCAAGTTTTCAATCCGACGTATAAAAATGGAGATATTTCGAATTTTGGAAATGCCACTCTCACTGCTCCCATTTCAGCCATTAACGAACTTGATCTTTAGTTTTTACCCAAAACGTTTAAATATCGAGTTACTGTATTAGTAAAAATATCGAGTTGAATGTATTTATTATACTTACATAATAAATACATTTTATAAAATCTATAATAAAATAAAATTTAATAATTATATATAACCATTTTAATTCAACTTCTTCAATTTATTTTTAAACAAAGAATAAGTTTCAATAGGTTTCATACATTCGGGAAAAGCTTTTAAGAATTTTACTACCGAAAATGATAAGCTTTTCTCGAAATATTTATGTATGTGTGTGGGGGGGGGGGGGCTTTGAAGCATAATCATCATCATTTGTTTGTATTGTATGTTGCAAACATAGGCTAAATGCATAAATGGGACTGGCGCAGACCGGATCATCCATTACATTGCTGGATTTCGTATTTGGGCTGATGTAACGCCCATTTGTCCACATCCCCTTTTGGCCTACGGGAAAAACCTTTTCTAACTGATGGCTAATGAATGATCTTGTGAGTAATTCAATAAAAAATTCTTTGAGCAATTCATACATTATTGTTAGTGAACTAACATTTGCTGCTTGGCTCATCGGGAAAACTGATATAGACCATTCTCCTCATAAAAGCTGCTTCAAAAATGGATTCGAGAAAAAAAATCTTTCATGACTGATATTGGTGTTTCCATTACTTTTCCTTTGGGTGACTCCGATTCGGATTCTGGCTGCTCTACTCTATTAGGGATCTCGTCGACAACCAGCGAATCCATTCACTCGCCGGAAGGAAACTCTCTCATTCCGATAATGGTTAGTTTTAGTCAATAATGAAATAAAGATAATTAAAAGTTTTTGAGTGAATAATGTGAAACATGTATTTGAAACGATCAAATGCGACAAAGGGAGAGGGTGGAAATTGAATAGAACACTTCCATATTCTACTTGTTCTATACGAGCCGCTGGTCAAAGAACACATTAGCAGAGCAGTTTTTGAAAAATTATCTCAACCTCAGTCCTGGACTGGACTGCCTTTAGTTTTAGTTTTTACATTTTACTCTTTGAAAAAGCGTTAAACGAGTCGCGAAACTCGGAGAACAGGATGTTCAATGACAATCATAGAGTGTTTATAGAAGCTTAAACCTCTGCATTCTAGCCATAAATATTGTTAGCTCACTTGACACTCTCTCACAAATAACTCCTTGCTTGTATAACATTTTTCAATCGCCAAAGAGTAATTACGATTTTACATTTTGCTCCTTCTCTGAACCGGCGTCAGGTTCGCCCCAACTCCCGATGGTTTGATTTTTGAAGAAAATGGTTAGTTTGGCAAGGTGGAACGTAGACTTTGCCAAGCATCATATAATGTTAATGTTCCTAACAACATATAGCTGATTTGATTAGAACCGCCGGCATCACTTAGATCAATATTTATACGCCCATCAGCCGACAACTAGGTACTTGTCCTATGGTTCGTTTTAAAACTCGGCCAAAGTTGTGTTTGAATGGTGTATGACATGGCGGTTAGAGGAAAAGCACCTCCACATTGAGGAAGGGAATAGCAAACCAGCGCCCAAATGAAATATACAACACCAATGTACAAATTTATCTCACAAACACATATAGGCTGTGTCAGATAGGGAGCCAGTCCCTCTCAAATTCTCCCTAATTATTTCAAATTGACATTAAGTTCAGATTTCTTGTATATTTTTTAACTTTCTCTGCCGGTCAATAAATTAAAAAGTCTATGCCACATATTATATTTAAAATGGTATTAAGATTATTAACGACATTAATTTATTATATATATATATATATATATATATATATATATAATTATTAAATTGATAGATTTTATAAAATGGAATTTGAGCTGATATTATAGCTAAAAAGTATAAATGCTATTCGATAATATATAAAGAAATTAATTGACATAATATCTGTAAAATGTTTATAGACAACACTAATATTTGACTTATCCTATTGTGGTCTGTTGACATTTAATGGAAATAAATAATGTCCTTTCGGAGGTGACGATGACAACTGTAAAATGTGACTGTTTGAAGAGGTGAGAGCCATTGGGAAACCTACTTGGACGCTGTGTCGTAGATTCCCATAGATATGCCCATGTCAATTGGTAGCACTTGTGACAAACCTGATGGAATTTTGCTCCTTCAGCCCTAGCTCCTTTTCTCTAGTCAATTTTAATGGTAGAATATTGATTGGGTTTCTCCATTCCTCCAACACTACTCCAGCAGCCGACACCACTCCATTCCTCCAACACAACTCCAGCTGCCGACACTACTCCATTCCTCCAACACTACTCCAGCAGCCGACACTACTCCATTCCTCCAACACTACTCCAGCAGCCGACACTACTCAATTCCTCCAACACAACTCCAGCTGCCGACACTACTCCATTCCTCCAACACTACTCCAGCTGCCGACACTACTCCATTCCTCCAACACTACTCCAGCTGCCGACACTACTCCATTCCTCCAACACTACTCCAGCTGCCAACACTACTCCATTCCTCCAACACAACTCCAGCTGCCGACACTACTCCATTCCTCCAACACAACTCCAGCTGCTGACACTACTCCATTAATCCAACACTACTCCAGCAGCCGACACTACTCCATTCCTCCAACACAACTCCAGCTGCCGACACTACTCCATTCCTCCAACACAACTCCAGCTGCTGACACTACTCCATTCCTCCAACACTACTCCAGCAGCCGACACTACTCCATTCCTCCAACACAACTCCAGCTGCCGACACTACTCCATTCCTCCAACACAACTCCAGCTGCGGACACTACGCCATTCCTCCAACACTACTCCAGCAGCCGACACTACTCCATTCCTCCAACACTACTCCAGCAGCCGACACTACTCAATTCCTCCAACACAACTCCAGCTGCCGACACTACGCCATTCCTCCAACACTACTCCAGCAGCCGACACTACTCCATTCCTCCAACACTACTCCAGCAGCCGACACTACTCCATTCCTCCAACACAACTCCAGCTGCCGACACTACTCCATTCCTCCAACACTACTCCAGCAGCCGACACTACTCCATTCCTCCAACACTACTCCAGCAGCCGACACTACTCCATTCCTCCAACACAACTCCAGCTGCCGACACTACTCCATTCCTCCAACACTACTCCAGCTGCCGACACTACTCCATTCCTCCAACACTACTCCAGCTGCCGACACTACTCCATTCCTCCAACACTACTCCAGCTGCCGACACTACTCCATTCCTCCAACACAACTCCAGCTGGCGACACTACTCCATTCCTCCAACACTACTCCAGCTGCCGACACTACTCCATTCCTCCAACACTACTCCAGCAGCCGACACTACTCCATTCCTCCAACACAACTCCAGCTGCCGACACTACTCCATTCCTCCAACACTACTCCAGCAGCCGACACTACTCCATTCCTCCAACACAACTCCAGCTGCCGACACTACTCCATTCCTCCAACACAACTCCAGCTGCCGACACTACGCCATTCCTCCAACACTACTCCAGCAGCCGACACTACTCCATTCCTCCAACACTACTCCAGCAGCCGACACTACTCCATTCCTCCAACACAACTCCAGCTGCCGACACTACTCCATTCCTCCAACACAACTCCAGCTGCGGACACTACGCCATTCCTCCAACACTACTCCAGCAGCCGACACTACTCCATTCCTCCAACACTACTCCAGCAGCCGACACTACTCAATTCCTCCAACACAACTCCAGCTGCCGACACTACTCCATTCCTCCAACACTACTCCAGCAGCCGACACTACTCCATTCCTCCAACACTACTCCAGCAGCCGACACTACTCAATTCCTCCAACACAACTCCAGCTGCCGACACTACTCCATTCCTCCAACACTACTCCAGCTGCCGACACTACTCCATTCCTCCAACACTACTCCAGCAGCCGACACTACTCCATTCCTCCAACACTACTCCAGCTGCCGACACTACTCCATTCCTCCAACACAACTCCAGCTGCCGACACTACTCCATTCCTCCAACACTACTCCAGCTGCCGACACTACTCCATTCCTCCAACACAACTCCAGCTGCCGACACTACTCCATTCCTCCAACACAACTCCAGCTGCGGACACTACGCCATTCCTCCAACACTACTCCAGCAGCCGACACTACTCCATTCCTCCAACACAACTCCAGCTGCCGACACTACTCCATTCCTCCAACACAACTCCAGCTGCGGACACTACGCCATTCCTCCAACACAACTCCAGCAGCCGACACTACTCCATTCCTCCAACACTACTCCAGCAGCCGACACTACTTAATTCCTCCAACAAAACTCCAGCTGCTGACACTACTCCATTCCTCCAACACAACTACAGCTGCGGACACTACTCCATTCCTCCAACACAACTCCAGCTGCCGACACTACTCCATTCCTCCAGCACAACTCCATCTGTGGACACTACGCCATTCCTCCAACACTACTCCAGCAGCCGACACTACTCCATTCCTCCAACACAACTCCAGCAGCCGACACTACTTCATTCCTCCAACACAACTCCAGCTGCCGACACTACTCCATTCCTCCAACACAACTACAGCTGCCGACACTACTCCATTCCTCCAACACAACTCCAGCTGCCGACACTACTCCATTCCTCCAACTACTCCAGCTGCGGACACTACGCCATTCCTCCAACACTACTCCAGCAGCCGACACTACTCCATTCCTCCAACACAACTCCAGCTGCCGACACTACTCCATTCCTCCAACACAACTCCAGCTGCCGACACTACTCCATTCCTCCAACACAACTCCAGCTGCCGACACTACTCCATTCCTCCAACACAACTCCAGCTGCCGACACTACTCCATTCCTCCAACACAACTCCAGCTGCGGACACTACTCCATTCCTCCAACACAACTCCAGCTGCCGACACTACTCCATTCCTCCAACACAACTCCAGCAGCCGACACTACTTCATTCCTCCAACACAACTCCAGCTGCCGACACTACTGCATTCCTCCAACACAACTACAGCTGCCGACACTACTCCATTCCTCCAACACAACTCCAGCTGCCGACACTACTCCATTCCTCCAACACAACTCCAGCTGCGGACACTACGCCATTCCTCCAACACTACTCCAGCAGCCGACACTGCTCCATTCCTCCAACACAACTCCAGCTGCCGACACTACTCCATGCCTCCAACACAACTCACTGACTACTCCATTCCTCCAACACCACTCCAGCTGCGGACACTACGCCATTCCTCCAACACTACTCCAGCAGCCGACACTACTCCATTCCTCCAACACAACTCCAGCTGCCGACACTACTCCATTCCTCCAACACAACTCCAGCTGCCGACACTACTCCATTCCTCCAACACTACTCCAGCTGCCGACACTACTCCATTCCTCCAACACTACTCCAGCTGCCGACACTACTCCATTCCTCCAACACTACTCCAGCTGCCGACACTACTCCATTCCTCCAACACTACTCCATCTGTGGACACTACGCCATTCCTCCAACACAACTCCAGCTGCCGACACTACTCCATTCCTCCAACACAACTCCAGCTGCCGACACTGCTCCAGCTGTCCATCTCCATTTTATCTTACTCCTTCCCTCTTATATGGAATTCAATTCCTCTACTATTTCAATTAATATAGTTGCCAATAAGCTACCTCTTATCCAACCGAATGATTGAGGTTTCCAAGTTAAGTCATATGTAACGGTACTTAAAGTTCTATATTTGCGAATGTGAATCCTCAATTTTAATCCATTGATCAGGATCAGATAGATTCCTGTTCCTATAATCTACTCAAATAAAATGGTGTCAATTAAAAAATTATGAATCAAGTTCAAAAATATTTATGTAGACATTTTCTGTGACTATCTCCGTAGAAAATGCGCATTGAGAATACATTTTTCGGCGTTCAAATTACTCATTGTTATTGACCAAATCCAAGTGGAGATGTTCGCTAACAACTTGAAGTGGACAGATAAAATCGGCGTAGAAATGAGGTCTTTTCCCTTGCAAACATCTCATTCAACTTGAGATGTGTAAAGTAAGGATAAATCTTTTGGTAGGAGAGACAAAAGCTCATTCATGCCGGGGACTTGTATTTAGAATTGGCATAGAGAAATGATTGTTGTGAGAGATGGAGGGACGAGAGAACGGCTATAAACATTTTGATGGTGGTTACTGGCGAGACAATAATCACGGAGGAGGCTTGTTCAGCTTTGCCTCTAGACAGTTCTCCTGTCAGCTCCAATAGTCGAACAAGAATAGGAACGCCTCCCGGGGGAACCGCTAGACATTGACTACCAGCACCAACAAAACCCCAAATTAGAGAAGCTTAGATCTGATAGAGATAGGAAGTGAGCTTAGAGCTTTCAAATAGCCAAATAACTCGACTATCAAATGCAAGGCTAGTAATCAAATGATTCACTCGTTTGAGACATTTTGTATAATTGTAAGAGATGTAGTCGGATGGTCTCATCTGAGGAGGGGAGTTCTCTCTTGGTAAGGTCTTGGATTTGAGGCTGAGGCTAGCTCTAGCCCTCTTTGTCCCTTTTATTGATTTCTTGTTCTCTGGGCCCCCTTCCTCCCCTCCCCTTCTTCTCCCCTCGCTAAATCTATCTCTTCCTGGGGGGCTCCCCACCCCACCTTCCACAGCTCTACGTTGAACCTTATAAACACAACTCTCCCGCTCAATATAAACATTTTATTAAGGAATGATTATTATTTTTAAAAATGTGGAGATATTTGGAATTGTGCAGTTCTTTTTTTTTTTTTTTATCACTCCTAAATGAAAGGTTTATTTTGAACGGACTACTGACGTTTAGAAGCTTCAACCTACAGCTGTGGAAGGTGGGATGAGGTGGTGAATAATCATTCCTAAATAAGTTCAACGCTTCAACGCTAGTCGACGTAGAGTCACGAGTTCGATTCCCACCGGGGCAAATAGGAATTTATTTAGTGACAACTCATTAAATAAATTCCTTAGCCCCACCCTAGCTAGAAAAGGGTGGTAACCTGTCCCAATTAGCCATAGTAGCAAATAAAATTCCTTTACGCAGGAGCTGCCTTAACTAAGGACATTTCCCACTGTTTAGAATTTATACCCGTCGTTGCTGTGGATTTGTTAATAATAAAATTATCTTTTATTTAAGAGTTCACTGTCCTCAATATTTTTATATTTCCCGTTTCATATACATGTAAATATGGTGAATTTTTATTTCAGGCCTCCCTTATAACCCCCCTCCCGTTTGAACCTAAAAATTTTAATATAACTTATAATCATGGAAGAATTAATGCTAATTGACATACCGAGCTTTGTTAAGTTCGGTTCAGCCGTTAGTGCCCAATAAAATTGTTGGCGTAATGTACCATATAATTCATAATTGTAGAAAGTATTCTATCTTCTAAACCATGTGTGAATAAAAGTTCCTTTCCCTTGATGCGGTACAAAGCCGAATGGTGACGACTGTTTTAAGTCCGTCATAACCGCTATAACCCCCACACCTGTTTGAACATAAAAATTTTAATATAGCTTATAATCATGGAAAAATTAATGCTAATTTACATGTCGAGTTTTGTTCGGTTCAATGGTTAGTGCCCAATAAAATTATTGGCTCCCTCTTAAGGTTTTTGTGTATACATTGTTTATACTTTGTTATACGACAAAAGTTAATATAATAAACATTACTCTCCATAACAAAATAAACAACTTGTACCCTGTGCACGTTGCACGAAAATATCCCTAGGGAGATCTGCTAAAAGTGGACATTAACAAAAATATCTCCCTTATTGAATGCTGGATGGATAAATTTCATTTTCTATAAACGATGTTCTTAAGACTTTTTTTCTACCTTGAATTTCAACCATACCTTCAGCCTTCAGTAACCCCCCCCCCCCAAACCCTTTATAGTCATAGCACATAAAGAATAAGTAGTATACCATAAAACAAGTTGTTCTAATCTTAAATACCAAATCTTGCTTTCAACAGATCTTTACTGCATGAGATCCTCGAAAATGTTTATTTGATCTTTATCATACTCGATATTTAACCGTTTCAATCAGCACTAAAAATAATGAAATAAGTAAAAATAAAAAATAAGCTACTAGCTGAAATTGGACCAGGAATAGGGTGTGGACTCGATTTGAAAAAAGTTATAGAGCCATCTTGTTAAATTGTTGATGCTGTGCAATTGCTGTTGTATACATTTGTTGGCAAGTCACATATAAAGGGAGTTGTCCCTATACTTCTTGTATAGGGTATTGAAATAGGCATTTTCCTAAGGATAGGAGTATGTCTCCTCCCTCCCGGGACCGTCTAGCCTCTCAAAGCCAACCCAACGACTATTTTATATCATTAGATGCATTTTCCATGGGGCGTGCATTGCTAATTTGCTTGGGCCAGCCTATAACGCTGGCACCCAATCTTAAGAGGCATATCTGACGACAGGTTATATTTAGCTTTACGCAGCTCTATCTCGAGGTCAACTGGAAACTGACTTTCTTTGTTCAAAGCTTCTTCTCGCAAAATAGTTCCTTCGTCTTTATTAGTCAGGGTTTTTGTTCAACTGCACCACTGTTCACTCGATATCAATTTCCAATTGGAATGGACTTGTTAGCCCTGTAGGCAAATCACTAATTGAGGCTGTACTCATGACTTGATTTTCGAAAAGCTTCTTGAAATTTCCATCCACCTTTCCCAGGAGAGTACGAGAATTAAGTCCGTTAGTATTTTGTGTGTGTGTGTGTGTGGTGTGTATATGTGTGTGTGTGTGTGTGTGTGTGTGTGTGTGTATACATATAGCGGGTTAACTCGTTGGTACATCTACCTCTACCGTCAGTAAGTTGAAGGTAGAAATAGGTGGTGGTTCGATACACACCAAGGGAGAACATTATTTGACAAGTTGGCTACCAACTGACGCTTGTATCGTGGAGCTTATGGATTAGCGGGAGTAGATATGTACGTCTAGCGGCTTCAGGTTGGTCATGTCAATCCCACATGGTAAACCAGTGACCAACTCATTAAATAAAATCCTTAGCCCCACCCGGGCTAGAAAGGGAGGAAAACTGTAGATAAGCCGTCCCAATTAGCCACAGTAGCAAAAAGTGGACGTTAATAAATAATAATAATAATATGTAAGTGTAGAGCCCCTCAATAGGTTCCGTCAGCCTACTAGTGACAATCCATTCCAGTTTCTCCTTGATTATCAGATGTTCTAGGCCGGGTTGAACACTTACTCCATAAAAACTCTGACCACGAATCACTGGAATAGGTCAAAGATTTGGTAGGCCTATAATGCCAACCGAAACTATTTTTATTGGGCACAAACGACTGTAGCGAACTAAACGAAGAATAGTTTTTGAGTTAGTATAAACGCCTTCTAGACTAGACGCTGTATGTGTTTGTCGTAAAAAATGGGATATAAAACAATAGTAATAAGTCGAATTTCATACATGACACAAAACTGAAGAACAATTTTTTTTTTTTATCAATTACATATATTACACACACACACACACGCACGCGCGTGTATCGGGGGACAGTGAGGGGGAGGGGGGTTGAGTGAGATTGTGATAGTTAAATTAAGTAGTTGAGTGTTTTAAAGGGCGATATTTATTGTGTTGTTATATGAGATTGTGGATTAGGGCTAGGCTATTAGGGATTAGGTGTAGAGGGGAGGGCTCTAGCCAGTGAGGAAACTGCTCCTTAGCTAGCTACATCAGAAATGGGCAAGAAGAAATACCTCCACAAACTGAGCTGCAACATCCAGGCCAACAGGTACCACACCACAGTTATCCACAACTTACCAAAAAGTTAAAAATCGATTAAAGTTGTACAGGGGACGAATAGTTTCCAAAACATTCCCCTCTCAGAGCCGAGTACACAAACGAAAATTAATTCCGTTCGAATTTATATTTCAACCATTTTATTCCACTAGTAGCAATTATTTATTTTCCGAAAGTGTGAAACGCTGGAAATTGGCGTACGTTAACGACCCCAATCAGAGCGAGTGTTCTGGAAAAATTAATAAAATGTACAATCAAAACTATCTCTGCTCTGGTTTATTCTGTAATGTTTTATATCTCGGGAAAAATTTGGTTTTTCATATTTGCTGACAATTAGCCTTGTCGATCATCTCTCAATCGATTTCGATTGGCTTGGGCGTGCCTGGGCGTCTGTAGGTATCAGGGATAAATGGGAAGTCGGTGACGCAGGGGCTGCGTAAACTAAGCAGATTTCCCATTTCCGGCATGACGATATAGCTAGTCATCTCTTCTCACCATCTATCCCCTATTTCTGACAACAATTAGACCTTGACTCAACGCCCAAAACAAGAACCTACTAATAACTCGCTTAATATTTCGAGTTACGAAAAAATGTATAGAACAGCAATTATAATTAACACGTCATAATTAGTTTACCAAGATTGGTTTTATAACATTTTTCGACTCGACTCATAATAATCTGAATTGCCCCTTGCTCATGCTCCCATTTCAGCCACTAATCAGCTAACGAATATTATGTTTAGTGTTGGATGAAAAGGTTAATTATTGAGTATGTTATAAACAAACATTTTCTAGTCGAGAAATTTATAACTTGATTCGAGATCTCATCGAGTAAAGATCAGTTCGAAACATGTTTGGTATTTGAGTTTGGAATAAGACGTTTCATTATATATGTTTCATGACTGAAAGTAGCCATTTACAAAGTGATGAAATACAAAAAATGCAAATTTCTCTGTTAATAATCAAGATGAAGTAAAAGTGTATAGAACAATATTTATAGGAGATTAAATTTGGAATCTAATTAGTTCTATATGATTAATCGATCCGACAACCGACAAATTTAGAATTGTCGAAATGCCCCGTCTAACCCACCTCCCCACACCTCCCACTGGTCCAATTTCAGCTGTAACGAACGTTATCTTTAGTTTTGGTAACGATCAAGCATAAATTGCCTCCTCTAAAGTGTTAACGGACATATCCCTTGGGGGAAATCTGTTAAAATCGACTAACGTTAGAATTTCGAAATTTTATCTTCTCGTCTTCCTCCCTCTTGGATTATAATTTAAAAAATGCGAATTCCTCCTTACCTTTTAGAGAGACAAGTGATTTATATATAATCTTTTCTGCCAATCATGAAAACATCTATCAGTTACATATGTTTCAAGAAAATATCTTATCCGATGCATTCCTATGGAGGTCGTGTGCATCATTTTCAAAATGGTACAATTTTAAATGAATTGTAGCAAAACATTTCGATTATTTAATTCGATATGTGTTCGATTCACAGCTGGCCAATATGAATTTAATTATTACAACCACAATAACAATTTAATGATAATACAAAGAATCGATGTTCTCTCGAAATGCCTTTACCTTGTCTTCTCTTCAAAATATCCATTACATAGTCGAAATGGATGTTTCGGATCATTATGCTGCTGCATTAGCAAACCACCGCTGATCAAATTTCATTTTATTTATGAATCCACCCAGTTTGTATTTACTAAAGCTGTTTGGGACGAATTATCTTCATGTCACCACCTAACTCCATGCTTCCATCAGATTTTTTTCTAAATCCAATATTACCGGACATATTTTGTTCTGACATTCCGATATCGTATTGTTTTCGAGTTACTAAAAGTCTTGTGCTTATGTATCAAGTCACTTTTATGTAATATTCTCATAAGGGGCGAAGAAAGACTTGACCACCCAGATAACAATTTCTACTTAAATTTCCTGCCTTTGTGAAATCTGCTTCAATGCTCCTGCCCTTTTTTTTTTCTTTGGATTACTTTTAGTTGCGTGTAACCCGAAGTGGATAATTGATCTCACTTATTAATATAACTAGCCGGTATCGTAAAATAAAGACCACAAATATATAGATAAAAATGTGGTAAATAACCAACCACATTTTTATCTAAATATTTGATTGTTGATAATTATATTAGTTATTATAAATTATGATTATTCTCGAAAATAGATTAATTTTACGTTTACTTTATAACAACTATTATTATATTATATCTACTATATATATATATATATATATATATATATATATATATACTAGCTAAGATACCCACCTTCGCCCGGCAATTCATTTGAGCCTGAATGAAGATGGTATTTTTTGGCGAGGATTTACTTTCGACTATATTTTGACATTTCCCCGTCCCAGTGTTAGAATTTATACCCGTCGTTGCTGTGGATTTGTTAATAATAAAATTATTTGTTATTAGCTAAGGTACCCGGCGATGCCCGGGAAATCATTCTTGACTGACTAATGATGGTATTTTTATAGTAAGACTTCAATGTGTACAATTACACTTCCCTCCACGACA
The DNA here is from genome assembly GCA_019009955.1 of Riptortus pedestris. NCBI lineage: Eukaryota > Metazoa > Arthropoda > Insecta > Hemiptera > Alydidae > Riptortus > Riptortus pedestris. The sequence goes on along the minus strand of CM032233.1, from coordinate 140,592,284 downwards.
TAATGATTTTCCGAAATAGACAACCCTGAAGGGTAACTTTTGGGGATTAATAGAATAGAAATTTTAGTTTTGAAGGATAAATGAAAATGTGTTCCTAATCTATTCCTCTACACTTTTTGTCATAATCATGGATAGCATTTATTACAATCAAATATCATCTATAATGAACATATTTCTTTCGAAAGCCAATCCGAGCTCATATAGTTTAGGCAAAGTTTTGCACGTAAGATTATATTTGTAATAGTGAATGTCCTGGAAACACTTACACCAGTAATGCCAGACGGGAAATAAGTAAACTCAATTAACTGGTAAGGTTCCCGTCATCTTCCGCTCCCGCATGAGACTTCTCAACATTTTACTACTTAAATTATTGATTCGAAACATTATTTTATAATTTATCTACCGGATGGAATTAAATAATAGTGGTACCCTAAAAATATCATATCGAGTTTAAACGCATATTGTTTTTTGTCATAATGACATTACCATTAACGTTTAATTGTTATGATAGTACATATTTGTTTCAATAACATCTAGGTACATTATACAAATTAAATAATGGAAATGCTCTTATAGTTTATATTTCTATTGGAAATAAATAACAAAGTTATTTTCTAGGAAAAATAAATAAATGAGGAGAGGGTGGCGAAGATTTATAACCTCACTAATCCGAATCATACTTTGAACTATCATATAAGACGAAAACATAACATCATTTGTCATAATATTCATTTATTAAAACCCCTTAAATAAGTAGTAATATAATTATTGACTCCCGTTTAGCCTATATCCCGCGTTTACTTCATTTTAAGACAAAAGTGAATGCACACAAAAGTTACTCTAAATACCAAAGTAAACAACTTTTGTTATGTTCACGTTTGCCGAAAAACAAATAGAAAATAAAAAAAGCGAGTTTTTCATTTCAGCCTCTCTTATAATCCCCACTCCCCTTTGAACCTAAAATTTTTAATATAGCTTATAATCATAGAAGAATTAATGCTAATTCACACACCGAGTTTTGCTAAGTTCGGTTTAATCGTTAGTGCCCAACAAAATTGTTGGCTCCGGCTTTAGAATTAAGTGTATATCTCACTTATACCTTTCTATACGGCAAAAGTGAATATAACAAAAGTTACTGAAAATAACAAAATAAACAACTTTTGTCATGTGCATGTTTGTCAAAAAACCAATAGGAAACGAAATATCACTACGGTTAATTTCCGGCCTCCCTTACAAACCCCACTCCTGCCCGTCCCTAGAAATGTTGGTATGGCTTATGATAATAAAGGCGTCAACACTAATAAACATACCAAGTTTTATTTAGTGCGGTTGAGTCTTTTGAGCCCAATAAAATTAATGACTCCCGCTATAGTTTTTAGCTTATAACTCATTTATAATTCGGTATACGACAATAGTGTATATAACAAAAGTTACTCTAAATATCAAAATAAACAACTTTTGTTATGTTCATATTTGCCGAAACCCCAATAGGAAACGAAATATCGCTATTTTTAATTTCAGGCCTCCCTTATAACCCCCACTCCTGTTCATCTCAGAGAAAATTAATATAGCCTAAAGTCTAAGTTGGGTTAGTAGTAATATACATACCAAGATTCATAAAATTCGGTTCAGTCGTTTATGCGTGAAAAGGTAACAAACAAACACACACGAAAGAAACAAAATGCAGTTATGGTGTCTATGACATGTGAAACGAAAAATTATCGTGAAAATTCGCGAAAAAAATCAATGTACAGACAGAGGTTACAATTTTATATATATATATATATATATATATATATATATATATATATATATATATATATATACTAGCTCAGATACCCGGCTTCGCCCGGGAATTGATTTGATGTTGAATGGTGATGGTATTTTTTTGGCAAGGCTTTAATTTGCAAATACTTTGACATTTACCCGTCCCAGTCTTTAGGGTTAATACCCGTTGTTGGCATTTGTTAATAATAAAATTAATTTTTTATGTAAGTCTTCACTGTCCTCCAAATTGTCATATTTCCCGTCTCTTGTGCATTATGCATGGATTTCAGTTATTCCCGCTTTAGTTTATAGTGTATATCTCGTTTATACTTTGTTAAAAGACAAAAATGAATATGACAAAAGTTACTCTAAATAACAAAATAAACAACTTTTGTTATGTTCATATTTGCCGAAAATCGAATAGAAAACGAAATACCGCTATTTTTAAATTCAGGCATCCCTGAAAACCCCCACTCCTGCCCGTCCCTAGAAATGATGGTATGGCTTGTTATAATGAAAGCGTTAGTGCTAATACACATACCGAGTTTTATTTATTTTGGTTGGGTCTTTTGTCCCAAATAAAATTGTTCACTTCCGCTATAGGTTTTAGCGTATATCTCGTTTATAATTCGGTATAAGAAAAAAGTGTATATAACAAAAGTTACTCTAAATAACAAAATAAACAACTTTTGTTATGTTTATATTTGCCAAAAAAACAATAGGAAACGAAATACCGCTATATTTATTTTCTGGCCTCCCTTACAACCCCCACTCCTGCCCGTCCCTAGAAATGTTGGTATGGCTTGTTATAATAAAGGCCTTCGTCCTAATACACGTACCGAGTTTTATTTAGTTCGGTTGATTCTTTTGTGCCAAATAAAATTGATGACTCCCGCTATAATTTTTAGCGTATAACTCATTTATATTTAGGTATACGACGAAAGTGTACATAACAAAAGTTACTCTAAATAATAAAATAAATAACTTTTGTTATGTGCATATTTGCCGAAAAAACAATAGGAAACGAAATATCGCTATTTTTAATTTCAGGCCTCTCTTATAACCCCCACTCCTGTTCGTCTTAGAGAATATTAGTATAGCCTAAAGTCTAAGTTGGGCTAGTAGTAATATACATACCAAGTTTCATAAAATTCGGTTCAGCCGTTTATGCGTGAAAAAGTAACAAACAAACAAACAAACATACACGAAAGAAACAAAATGCAGTTATGGTGTCTATGACATGTGAAACGAAAAGTTATCGTGAAATTTCGCGAAAAAAATCAATGTACAGACAGAGGTTACAATTTTATATATATATATAGATATACTAGCTCAGATACCCGGCTTCGCCCGGGAATTGATTTGAGGCTCAATGGTGATGGTATTTGTTTGGCAAGGCTTTACTTTGCACAATATTTTGACATTTACCCGTCCGTGTTTGGGGTTAATACCCGTTGTTGGCATTTGTTAATAATAAAATTATTTTTTTATGTAAGTCTTCACTGTCTTCCAAATTGTCATATTTCTCGTCTCCTGTACATTAAGCATAGATTTCAGTTATTAAGGACAAAATATTAACATAGATTTGCATTAATTTTTCCAAGTGAGGTACGTCATAGTCACATTGGAATGAATTGTTGAGCATATCAATATTTCTACGCAAATTACTTGCACCACACATTCTTCCTGGAGAAATGTATAAAACAAAAGTTAATATAAATAACAAAGTAAACAACTTTTGTTATGTGCATGTTTGTCGAAAAACAAATAGACAATGAAATATCGCAAATTTTTACTTCAGGCCTCCCGCATAACTCCCACTCCTGTTCGAACCTAAAAATTTTAATATAGCTTATTATCATGAAGGAGTTAGTGCTAATTCACGTACGGAGTTTTGTTTAGTTCCGTTCAATTGCTAGATCCCAATAAAACTGTCGGCTCCCGCTTTAGGTTATAGTGTATATCTCGTTTATACTTTGTTAAAAGACAAAAATGAATACGACAAAAGTTACTCTAAATAACAAAATAAACAACTTTTGTTATGTTCATATTTGCCGAAAAACGAATAGAAAACGAAATACCGCTATTTTTAAATTCAGGCCTCCCTTACAACACCCACTCCTGCCCGTCCGTAGAAAGGTATGGCTTGCTATAATGAAAGCGTTAGTGCTAATACACATACCAAGTTTCTATATATATATATATATATATATATATATATATATATATATATATATAAAATTGTAACCTCTGTCTGTACATTGATTTTTTTCGCGAAATTTCACGATAACTTTTCGTTTCACATGTCATAGACACCATAACTGCATTTTGTTTCTTTCGTGTATGTTTGTTACCTTTTCATGCATAAACAGCTGAACCGAATTTTATGAAACTTGGTATGTATATTACTACTAACCCAACTTAGACTTTAGGCTATATTAATATTCTCTGAGACGAACAGGCCTCCCTTATAACCCCCACTCTGGGGGTTATAAGGGGGGCCTGAAATTAAAAATAGCGACATTTCGTTTCCTATTGGTTTTTCTTGAACTATGCAGATAACAAAAGTTGGTTATTTTGAGTAAATTTTGTTATATGCACTTTTTTTGTATCCCTAATTATAAATGAGTTATACCCTAAAATCTCTAGCGGGCGTCAACAATATTATTTGGCACAAAATACTCAACCGAACTAAATAAAACTCGGTATGTGTATTAGCACTAACGCCTTCATTATAATAAGCCATACCAACATTTCTAGGGACGGGCAGGAGTGGGGGTTGTTAGGGAGCCCTGAATTTAAAAATAGTGGTATTTCATTTTCTATTGGTTTTTTCGCACGTATGCACATGACAAATGTTGTTTACTTTGTTATTTAGAGTAACTTTTGTTATATTAACTTTTTTTTTATAACTATGTACAGGGTCCGGCTAAAAACCACCCTGATTTCAATAGGCATCCACTACAACTCACGCGGTGGCTTGCTCAAACTGGGGAGGTTTTTTCGCTGGTGTATACGAGATATACATTAAAAACTTAAGTGGGAGCCAACTATATTTTTCAATCGGTCGGTTGAACCGAACTTGGTATGTGAATTACCATTAATTCTCCCAAGGTCATAAGCTATATTAAAATTTTTTGATTCGAAAGGGAGGGGGGTCCTGAAATAAAAATTCGCGATATTTCATTTTCTATTTGTTTTTTGACAATCGTGCCCATAACAAAAGCTGTTTACTTTTTTATTTAGACTAACATTTGTTGCTTTCACTTTTGTCATAAAGTGAAGTAAACACGGGATATACGCTAAAACTATAGCGGGAGTCATTAATTTTATTAGTACTTATATAAGTGGTTTTAATAAATGCATATTATGACGAAAGATGTTATGTTTTAGTATTATATGATTGTTCTAAGAATGATTCGGATTTATGAGGTTATAAATCTCCATCGTCTCCTCCTCATTTATTTATTTTCCCTATAAAATAACTTTGTTATTTATTTCCAATAGAAATGTAAACTATAAGAGTGTTTCCGGTATTTAATATATACTCAATATGAATGTTTAAAGTATTACTTAGGTTGCAGGGATGGCTCTCTTCCCCTCATCTAGCTTTTTGCATATAAATGAAATTATTTTTAGGGTACCACTATTATTTAGTTCCATCAGGTAGATAAATTATTAAAATAATATTCTGAATCAATAATCTAAGGAAAACAATGATGATAACGCTCATGCAAGAGCGGAAATTGACGGGAGGCAAAACAGTTAATTGAGTTTACTTATTTCCTGTGAATGCTGGCAATACGGGAAGTGATTTTCACTGAGATTTACTATTAGGAATATAATCTATATATATATATATATATATATATATATATATATATATATATATATATATATATATAAAATTGTAACCTCTGTCTGTACATTGATTTTTTTCGCGAAATTTCACGATAACTTTTCGTTTCACATGTCATAGACACCATATCTGCATTTTGTTTCTTTCGTGTATGTTTGTTTGTTTGTTTGTTACCTTTTCACGCATAAACGGCTGAACCGAATTTTATGAAACTTGGTATGTATATTACTACTAACCCAACTTAGACTTTAGGCTATATTAATTTTCTCTGAGACGAACAGGAGTGGGGGTTATAAGGGAAGCCTGAAATTAAAAATAGCGATATTTCGTTTTCTATTGGTTTATCGGCAAATATGCACATAACAAAAGTTGTTTATTTTGTTATTTAGAGTAACTTTTGTTATATACACTTTTGTCGTATACCGAAGTTTAAATGCGTTATACGCTAAAAATTATAGCGGGAGTCAACAATATTATTTGCCAAAAAAGACTCAACCGAACTAAATAAAACTCGGTATGTGTATTAGCAGTGAGGCCTTCATTATTATAAGCCATACCAACATTTCTATAGACGGGCAGGAGTGGGGGTTATAAGGGAAGCCTGAAATTAAAAATAGCGATATTTCGTTTCCTATTGGTTTTTCCGCAAATATAAACATAACAAAAGTTGTTTATTTTGTTATTTGGAGTATCTTTTGTTATATACACTTTTGTCGTATACTTAAGTATAAATGAGTTCTACGTTAAAACTTTAGCGGGCACTAACGGCTGAACCGAACTTAACAAAACTCGGTATGTCAATTAGCATTAATTCTTCCATGATTATAAGTTACATTAAAATTTTTAGGTTCGAACGGGAGGGGGGTTATAAGGGAGACCTGAAATAAAAATTCACCATATTTACATGTATAAGAGAAGGGAAATATAAAAATATCGAAAACTGTGAAGAATTATCGAACAAATAATTCTATTATTAGCAAATCACCGGCAACGACGGGTATCAATCCTAAACACTGGGACGGGTAAATGTCAAAATATTGTGCAATGTAAAGCCTGCTAAAAAATACCATCACCATTCAGCCTCAAATGAATTCCCGGGCGAAGCCGGGTATCTGAGCTAGTCTTATGTATAAAACTATGCTTAAACTACATGTCCTCGGATTGGTTTTTGATAGGAAATATGTTCACTATAGATGGTATTTAATTTTAATAAATGCTATCCATGATTATGGTTTGAATTATTCAAAAATGGTGAGTCAAAAAGTCGAGTGATAGATTAGGAACACATTTTCATTTATTCTTCAAAACTAAAATTTGTATCGTATTATTCCCCAAAAGTTACACTTTAGGATTGGCTATTTCGAAAAAACAATACATCTTGGAGGAAAGTGTAATTGTACACATTGAAGTCTTGCTTTAAAAATACCATCATTAGTGAGTCAACAATGATTTCCCGGGCATTGCCGGGTACCTTAGCTAGTATATGTATATATATATATATATATATATATATATATATATATATATATTGTAATGATCATATTTATGTAAAAATTAAAACAGACAACATAGAGGTTTTTGCGTGTGAAGAGAATTTAAATTAAGAATTCGTTAATATTAACAAATGGAGTAGGCAGTGAATTTTATTTATATGTTTGTAAGGAGGAGCAAACAATTTAAAAATATTGGTTACTAATAAATGGAAGGTGAATAAAATGTTCAAATAATCAATGGTAGGATAAGAAAGGTCAAACGACCTCCACTCTTATCAATTTTTTTATTACAATAAAAGCAGAGTAGTTTGGAGGCAAAGCTGCCCATCTCGAGCTGGTCTCTGTTCAGCCGACATCTCTGGCGAGACCCGGTTCTTATCGGACCATTAATGATGGACCTCCACCACAGCCCAAATCCCGAGTGATAAAATAATATTGTTAGAAAATTGGCACAAAGACTGAATGAAGGGGACAGAAATACGGAGAAGCTGTGAGTGACGACTCTATATCGGGCTTAGAGTTGCTAGCTCCCAGTGGTCAGCCTACTTTCCAACATCTATTTTTAACAATGAGTGAAATTAATCAAAAATTGACTCGAAAAATGAGTGAAATTAATCAAAATTTAACTCGATAAATGGATGAAAATAATGAAAAATTAGATGTTAATAATAAAAATATTCTAAACCTGAATAAAAAAATTGATAATATTTATAAATATTTCAGTTCAAATATTAAATTATTAGAGGAAGAGAGGCAAAAATAATCGAAAAAGAATTGAAAGTGCAAATGATAGTATAACCAATGTCTCAGAAAATCATCCTTGTGACATAGACTATGTAAATAATAAAGAGGTTATTAAATCAGTTGAGGTAAAGAGTGTAACTAATGATAATAAAGTAGCTAAAGTGTATTTAAATGAATGCATGACTGATGTATCTTTTCGACATGGCGGTGTATTAGATACGGATCACTTGTGGAAAAGTGATAGTACTTTAAATGATAATAAAGACATTTTTGGAGACGAACCACGTCTAATGATTAAAACTCAAATTGAATTTAATAAAGTAGTAGTTGAGAATAACTCAAGTGCAAAGTCTATGTTTATGTCAATCCTAGTATCTTAGTTGAGTATGAAGCTAAAAAGAATGATTGTGTAAATTGGAAGGATTTGTAGATAAAGTGCATAATGGTAAATATTACATTTATTTGACTAAAAATAAAATTATTAAATTAATTCATTTAGTTTATGATAAATATAGCCACCTTGGTTTTTCTAACAAATATAGCCTTATTAAAGAAAAATATTATAATCCACTTTTGAGAAAAATCATAGTACATTTATATAATTATAAAAAAAAATTATTATCCTGATAAACAATCGAGGCTAACAAAACAGCAATCCATAATGTATATTGTTCTCTTGTCAAATTAATAATTAGGCGTTACAAAAAATAAAATTAATTATTTTCAGGAATCACGATCTTATTGTTGTTCTTCTTAAGAATGTGCACTTATGATTTGGCCCCCACTGGACCCTACTGATTCAAAAATTTTAACTATAGAACCAAAAATATGATGGGTCAAATTTTGTAATGAGGATGCCGTGCTGAAGCACACCTATTCAATAATATATAAACGAATAAATGAATAATTTTAACCTCAATTACTTAAATTTTAGTAATCCAATAACAAAAGAGGGGAGCGGGATCAACAGAACTTATTTGCATATTTCTCACAAAGTAAAAGTTCAATGAAAACAATATTCCTTATTTAACCTTGTAATGAAGTGGTTCAAGATATAACAGCTTATTATTAATATCACATGAGTAGGAGTGGGTGTTTACTGAAAGCGGAAATCTATAAAATCCAAATAAATAGGTTAATATTCATGATACAGAAAATATGTATAGAACAATATTTAGAGATCATTCAATTTGCAGTAAGATTGGTTCTATACAAGTTTTCGATCCGACGTATAGTAATGGAGATATTTCGAATTTTCAAAATTTCCCACCTCTAAACCCCCCCCCCTCCCACTTGTCCGATTTCAGCCATTAACGGAATCGATCTTTTTTTTTTTTTTACAGAAAACGTTTAAATATCGAGTTTGGTTACGATCGAACAAAAATTGTGACCGCTAGAGCATTAACAGACAAATTTTCGTCATCTCCTGGGTAGGATCGATGGACATTTGAGGAAATGTTTTCATAAATCGCATCATGAGTATGACCTCAATAGCTGATTTCCCTTAAGGGAAATCTGATAATATCGCTATTATTATGAAGCATGTCAAAAAATGTTACATATTCATTCAAGTTGATCATGTTATTTCCAAATATTCAAAATATCTGATTTTCCCCATAAGCTAATTTATCAGGATAAGTTTTATGTCATAAATACTACATATTTTGCCATCAGGTACCTAATAATGATAAAGCAATAGATAACCCACTGTCATTCAATGAGAGTTTTAAGTTTCGATTTATACTTTTAAATTATGTTTATAATAATATTGAAAAATCTGCCCTTGTTTGGAGGGAGGATTTGTATATTTGATGACATTTTTACTGGTATTATTCAGAGACATTTACTCAAATAGATATAGATCTGTGGTTCTGTCATGTTGTAATTGTTAACCACAACCTTGCTCGTAGATAAAAATGTGGCCGAGCCACCTCCTATCTAACAAAGTCAAAATATAATATAGTCCACTAGATATCGAAACTCTTTATAATCTATACTGCTTTATATTCGACTAAAATTCTTGTGAATGGTTATCATCCGTCTATAATAGCCTTTCTCAGCACAGAATAATAGATTATACAACCTACAGTGCTGAGTGACTGACTGCTCTTTTCTAAATTTAATTTTTAAAATTCCTCAATAGGTAATAGAATGGGAATCATTCTTATTCGATTTCGAAAATAGTTTTAACTCCAATAGTAATGGAATTTTTTTTTCTTTGCAGGAATGTCGTGATGATGGCATCTCCGACTCCATCTGTTGATTCATTAGTTGGGATCAATTCTACGAGCTCTCACATCGATCAAGAGTATACTTCTTCTTCCTATCCAAGTGATTCTCCAGTTACAGTTTCTCCCACAACTTCGGTCACAAGTAGCAGCAGCATTGGAAGTGGCGGCCAGCTCAATACACGCTGTGGCTTATGTCATGAAACTTTTGTAAATCCCAAAGTACTTCCTTGTTTACATACATTTTGCCAATATTGTCTAGAAAGGAACCAAGAGCACACAGACAAGCTAATTTGCCCCCGTTGCCAGCAAGAGTGTTGCCTCAGCTCGAAAGGTGTATCTGCCCTTCTGCCAGATTTTGCTGTAAGGAGTGTAATAGAAGCACTTGACGATCCCAAAGTCCATTGTACCAGCTGCAAGAGCAAGACCTCAAACGCAGTCGCTCGTTGTTACGATTGTAACCATTACCTCTGCCCGAATTGCGTGATGGCTCATCAATTCATGCATTGTTTCGAAGGCCACAGAGTCATGACTTTGTCGTCGGAAAATGTAAAAGACGACTCGAAAACTGGACTAGTCTCGCCGACTGAAAAAATCGTTCCATGCCCTCGGCATAAAATGGAAGCTCTCAAGTATTTCTGCAGGACCTGCAATGTACCAGTCTGTAAAGAATGTACTTTAATAGACCATCCTGGTGGTCTTCACGAATGTGATCATCTGAGTGAAGTAGGACCTAAGCAAGTCGAAATACTAAATCAAACTATTCAAGAAAGTAAATCGAAAGCTACTGATATAAGAAACATGTTGAAAACACTCGAACATTCCTCTGGCCGCCTCCAGGTCCAATATCACAAAGCTCAAAATGAAATTAATGATACATTCCAGTTTTATAGATCTATGCTTGAAGAACGTAAACAGGAGCTACTCAAAGAACTGGAAAGTGTGTTTTCTGCAAAGCAAATGTCATTGAGTGTCTTCTCCCAAAAAGCTACTGAAACAGTCGATAAAATATACAATGCTTGTGAATTTTATGAAAGACTCACAAAGCACGCTAGCACAGTCGAGTGTTTAATGTTCAAGAAATTAATCGATTCTAAACTTCAAGGACTGACATCTTTCAATGTTGATGCAAACATACAAACTGTATATGACCTCGAATTTGTTTCCAACTATCAAGCCATTCAAGTAGGAGTAAGAAACACATTTGGGTATGTTAGGTCGAGCTCAGACGTCAATTTAGGACCCAGCAAGCAGCCGCCGATAGCGAGGCCCATCAATGGCATGCATTTGAATAGCTCTTCAAATGGTGTAAATGGATCTTCATCTATACACATTGTTAATGGAAGCACTATTACTAATGGGCTGAATGGCATTACTGAAAGACAGTTCACCAATGGTATTGCCAATCCTAGTTCGCAATTCGAATCGAATATCATCTCTAAGAGGTTTAGTACTGCCAATTCTCTTGGACCATTTTCGACATCGTCTGTCAGTGAAATTAATATCAACGGTGTTAATTCCTATGAGAAATGGTCCAATGGGTCAGATATGTTTCCAAATGGTGGTACTCCTGAGCATTATTCATTGTCACTGACCAATCATGGAGACTCAATGTTAGATATAAGTTCTAAATTACTATCGACATCGATTTTCCCCCCTAAATCACAGATTAAACGCCAAAAGATGATTTATCATTGTAAATTTGGCGAGTTTGGAGTCCTAGAAGGACAATTTACTGAACCGAGTGGAGTTGCTGTTAATGCACAAAATGATATAATTGTTGCAGACACAAATAATCATAGAATACAAATATTTGACAAGGAAGGACGTTTCAAATTTCAGTTTGGAGAATGTGGTAAGAGAGATGGACAACTTCTTTATCCTAATCGTGTGGCAGTGGTGAAGACTTCTGGAGATATTATTGTAACTGAAAGATCACCTACACATCAAATTCAAATTTACAATCAGTATGGACAATTTGTCCGAAAATTCGGAGCAAATATTCTTCAGCATCCCCGAGGTGTTACAGTTGACAGCAAAGGTAGAATTGTTGTTGTCGAGTGCAAAGTAATGAGAGTTATCATTTTCGACCAAAATGGAACAGTTCTGCAGAAATTCGGTTGTTCCAAGCACCTCGAATTTCCCAATGGTGTAGTTGTGAATGATAAACAGGAAATATTTATCAGTGACAACAGGGCCCATTGTGTAAAAGTTTTTAATTATGAAGGTGTTTTCTTGAGGCAAATCGGTAGTGAGGGAGTTACAAATTATCCTATTGGTGTTGGAATCAACTCTGCTGGAGAAATTTTAATTGCTGACAACCATAATAATTTTAATTTGACAATATTCACACAAGATGGACAGCTTGTATCAGCACTTGAAAGTAAAGTGAAACATGCTCAGTGCTTTGACGTTGCACTTATGGATGATGGTTCCGTTGTCCTTGCAAGTAAGGATTATCGTTTATACATTTATCGTTATGTTCAAATTCCCCCCATTGGTCTTTAATTTCCATGCTGTCAAAAATGTTTATGGCCATTCCAGACACTTTGTTGGTGCATTGTTAAATTATTTTTGGAATGGAATTCCTTTTCTACTTACTGTTTACACGATTTCACTTTAAGCTTCATTGTTAATAACATAGTGAAATGATTGTATGAAATTAAATTTGTATTACTTATAATCATTTAATATTAAGAGTTGTTTATTATAATACTATAATGTTTGATCATAATGTAGTATTATGTTTTTTTTTTACTATATTATTATGTGTGAGTGTTGTATATTGATGTGTATATACTTATAAAGCCAATTATCCAATTGACACAGAGATAACATAGTCAGACGACTCAATACCTGATCTTTTGTTTCTATGTATCTCCATAAAAGTAATTAGCTTACAATTAGTTTAGAAAGCTCATTGATGAGACATTCTAGATACCTATGGCAGTTTTGTTCTGAATATAAACTGCCTCCCACCAAAAAAAGTATGTGAGGAAACTTGTTATGTCTATAACTTGATATGAAATGTGAAGGTTGCTTTCAACCTTATTTGTGTTGAGGAAGAAGTACTTAATGTTATCAAATGTTTTCATGGAGCTCATCCTATTGACCTGAGGGAACAATTTTTAAATTTGTTATTTATTTACTGACTCAAAAAATATATTTATAAATGAAAAACTTTTTAATGAGACCACTAAAGGGTTGATTTTGAAATGAAGCCGAAAATGGCACGAATATACTTTTTATTTTGTTTAGACTTTTCTTAAAACTTATATTAGTATCCATTGTATGAGACAATGATAGGTATGTCTTTAGGAATTGATCACAGTGAAGAATATTGTGTTTAAAGTTTCACTAAATTCTCCATTTTCTGTTTCATTTTTAAATAATCCATTCGAGTATAAGTTTCCTGGAGAAATTGTTTAATTCAAGTTCTCTTTCTATTTTTATAGCTTATGGGGTCTTCTCAATTTTATCGTTTTAATTTTAAGCTGTTAAAATATGAATTTAATTAAAGATAAATACTATTCAGGAAATTTCTTTCCCTATTGTTGTTCACCTGCTTTATAAAAATTATCTAAAAAATATTTAAAAAAAAAAAAAAAGAAAAAAAGGTTTCATTAGTGATCAGTCTAAGACTTTTATAGCAACCTATGGACTGCACTTTAAAAATCTTTAAGTATTATAATAAAATATATATTATAGGGATTTTGTATTTTAACATTTGAAGTAAGCATCACAACTAATGGTTTGTGATTGGGAAACCCTTAATTGGGGCAATATTTTTGTATGTTTTAGATTTACAATCTTTGTTAAGATATCATAACTTTTTTTGTTACAAGAATACTGGCGACACCAACATTGTTGAGCGATGTAAAATATGCGCACCCTAGTCACAGTTAGTTGCGTTGTCTGCTGGTGCATTTCCTTTAACTCAGAGGAAAAATTTTATGCTATGTTTGTCTCTATTTGATTATTTTATTTTAAGTTCATTTATTTGTCTTTGTTGTTAATTCTATTTATGATAAAAGTTAGGGCATATGCAAAAAGAAGATAAGTTGGGTCCAAACCTGTTCCATTTACTATCTTTTTGTTCTTTCATTTTTGTTATTTGTTTGATATGTAGTATAATTTAATTTTTTTACGTGTGCTATTGATGATTGACATTTTTCTCATTTTATTTTTACAGTATTTATGTTTCCTAGTTTGTTTAGCATGCCATAAATTATGGTAGAGTTATTAGTATTTTATCTTTTAGTAATGCGTATATTAATATTTTGCAAGCATAAAAATGTAACTGACTGGAATTACATTACTGTGTTAAGATAGTGAGCTTCTTTATTACTATTATTATTTTAAAAAATAGTAATGGTTTATTTTAGTTATTTGGTTTGAAATTTTGATCAGTTTATTTTACATATTTCTTTCAATTCATAAAAAATAAAACCAAATCTATATTTAAAAAATTAGAATAACTCAAGCATGCTATGAAAGTTTTAATAGTATATTTATGGCATTGTAATAATCGTATATTTCTGTCTACATGTGGGTGTCAAATTATGCATGTCTTAAAAATCATTATATTACTAATATTAGTTATATATCTGGAATTAGCATATGAAATATTTCTCTTTGCCTTCCTTTTTGAATAACTATATTTCAACATACCCTTGCAAATAATAATTCAGTGAAAAATATTTTGCTAAATCTCCTTCCCATTTTTGTCAAATTTGGAGAAAGAAAGGAAAAAAAAAAAAAAGAAAAAAAATAACTTGCTAACACTAACTAATTGGACCATTACCAGTACCTGTTCCAAACTACTCAATTCTTCTTTAAATATGATATATAACATGAAATAAAAATAATAGCTTTAAAGTAATGTAATAAAAATAAACATTTAGAATGGTAATGAATGACTGAATGACTTAATCAAGTGTATAACTGCTAAGAATCTACTGGGGGGGGGGACTTGAACAATTTGATTATGGTTTGAAAAATAAATATTCATTATTCAAGGAATAAGGTTTATGTTGGAAGGAAAAGAGGATTGTCGCACGTAAACTCTTATCACACCATTATTACTTTTCAAAACAAAATCGTAGTTTGTTCATTAAATTGACTCTGTGAGTTGATGAAAAGTGCAGTTATTTTAACTTGATTCCTAAGTTCAAATATCTTCACTTTTCGTTTGCCACTTTGTAAATTATTACTAACTTAATTGTTTTTGCAGTCAGTTATTTCTTTAATAAGGATTCCTAAACATTCGAACTAATTGTTTACTTGTTTTTTTTTTATATTTGATTTTAAAGTTATATTATAATTATTATTAATATTATTAATTATTATATTTTGCCAGTTTGTTTTTTCTATTATTTTGTTGTAAAATGTTCAGTTTTTTTTATTAATATATGGACAAAATCTTTTATTTATTTATTTTTCTAATTTATTTCAATTCCACTTCCTTTATCCTGAGTCCTTTAGCATCCTCTATTATTCAAATTGTGTGAAATCAAAATTGAATTGACCCATTTTGCATGATTAGTTATCTTTTCCTTTTTTATTTTTTTGTATTCAATTAAAGCAATGGTGAAGAGAAAAATGTATTACTACCAAAATCCTCTCTCAATATTTAATTGACAAATGTGTAACTTTTAAATGAAGTTAATCTATTGCATTATATTTCCAAAAGAAAATCGAAAAATCTTAAAAAAAGAGGAAAACTATCCCCACTGTGAAAAAGAAGAAAACAAAATTAGTAAAAAGATTTTTTTAGGAACTAATATTTTTCAATTGAGAAACTTAACATCCATGAAATATATAAAATTAATAGTGATCCATTTACTTTAAAATACCTACCTTCAGGAAGTCTTCTGGATGGAGTACTTGTTTATTTTTATTATTATTAATTATTTTAACGAAGACATTACATATGAGGGAAATAGAAGTTGTTCATTTAAAATAGTTTAATAGTGTTTATTTATAAATTACTATAATATATGCAAGCTGTCAAAATGTATTGGAAAAGCTCAGCCCAATAACAATTTAAACTAATGAAAGAATGAAAAAGTGCGTATATTGATTCGAAAAGTAAATAATTTTATTCCTGACTACATGAGCATATTTTCATATTATTGCATACAACTTACTATCCATTTTACTTTAGGGAGGCAAAATAAAAAAAACTTTGATTCTAAGGCATTAAATGTTCAACAAAATGTTAGGAAAGAATATAATGGAAGGAGCATAAAAACAAAAACAAAAAATGAATTCAGCTCGACAAAATCTGACCACCAATAGAATATTGGACTTGCCCTAGTCAACTCATGAGATTTTTTATTAATTTTATGAAATTTCCATTCCTTTTTGAAAACGAATTAGAATGATAATATTTTGGGAAATCCATCATGTATTATTTATTCTTTCCTTTAAAAAAAAGAAAAAAACGGTTGGCCTTGAGTCTTTTTTTATTATACATTATTAAAGAATGAAGATAGACAAATGTATTGAAAAAAAAAGTGCTGGACTCTTGGAGAGAAAATGATCTTGAAAACAACTGATTAAATGCTTTCATAAAATTTTCTACTCATTGTATTGCTGAAACATTTTCAATTATATGTATAAGTTAAGATCTATAATGGTACCACACAATTTCATTTTTTACTCAAAATGTTTAAAAGGCTTTGTCTAGATCTATGTATAAGAATTTTTAACAGTAATCATCTTTTAAGAAAAATGGTAAAATGAAAATTAAATGTAACACCCAAATTTAGTACGAGTGCTCTTGCATTAGTTTTCTAAAAGAATTTTCCCTGTATCAATTTGAATGTAATATCACTGTTTCATACAAGATAGGGAAAGATCAAAAAAGAACATATTTTTTAAAGTCTCATCAAACAAAAAGAGAACACAAGGATAGAAAATGTATCCATTGTGATAAGATTGATTTTGTTGGGCAAAACCTGGCTGGCTGGGGAAATTTTATCTTGGGATTTTACAGATTATTGAATGTAATTTATAGAGAATGAATTGACCCTTGAAAGGTTGGTATTTATCTAATATGTGTGAGACTAAGGAATTTATTTAATGTGATCAATGAAATGTTATGATTAAATGGGAACCAAACCCATATATAAAATATGTTAAGAGTCCTTTACTCTCTTGCACTATAAACCAAATGCTAAAAAAAAGGATAATTTACATTGTGGAAGAAAATTTAAACCCCTGCATTATAAATGTGTTTTTTTTTTTTTTGGCTTTTGTTTTTTTGAAGAGTTTCTGAAGTTAGATGAAATATCTTTGGTTTTAAAATAAGTAGTTTTACACTAAATGCGTATTTCTTTTACCATTTGAAAGTTAAAATTGTCCACTTAACTTATCCATTTTAAGTTTGTTATTTATAATTTCCTTTGACATTATATTAAAAATGCATTTATTTTAATTATTTAATTAACATCATAATAGAATACAAATATAATGCAGTAATATTTGTTTAAGACTGAAAAGTTGGAAAGAAACTGATATTTTGTATGTTCTCAGGCAACAAATGCATTTTAGAATAAATGGTTGATTTTGTGGAATAGTATTCCAGTTCGTTAATAAATTGTATCACTAACAAAACTTTTGTGTAATTTTGTAAATGTTTTATTGCAGTAAAACCAACTCATCGTAAGAAGAAAACAATACAGAAAAGGTTTGTTTCGTCTACATTCACAATAGGTTACACCTAGGGTCAGCTCTGAGCTTCAGGGTAGTGTTTAATGTTAGAAAAGAAGATCAATGTACTTACCAAATATGAGATTATTAAAGAAATCTATGTAAACAAACATTTTTAAGGAATCGACAGAGTTAGAGATGATTAATATTTTTTTTAAATTCCATAAATTTTAGATATGAAATTTATTTTGTTATTGCTCAAATTTGTCGATTGACTGGGCTGAATTTCGTGAATATTTATGATACATCTATTGAGATAAATTACATTGTATTCACATATATGCTCTCACATCACAATATATTTTGACAGCTTGCAAGACTTGCATTGGTCCAATAAATTTTCTTTAAAATCTTTATCTTAGAATGATGCCAACATTACATTACGTTTGATTGTTAGAATTAATTAGCAGGGATGACAAATTTTAAACTAATGAAGTTTTGTTATTGTTTTTGCCTAATTTCAAGTCTGTATGAATCTAAGAAATATTTGTAGACCTCTTTTGGATTTATAGTTAGATAGAGTTAGAAAAATAGCTAGAACTGTTGGTAATTTTCAACAGTAGCTCCTATATTATTTTGATTAATCGAGTTATAACTAAAAATACACATAAGTACATATCACTTTTGCAGTTAGAAATGGACATTAAACTAATTTATGTTTTAGGTTAGCCATACCCAGGACTGAATAGAAGGGCACAGAGGAAAGATAAAAAAATAATAATAATAAAGAAAAAAAGCTATGATTATAAATAAGAATAAAAATAATCGAGTTTGCATTTTAAACATCTTCTTGGGTTTACTGAACAATATTTTAAAACTTTCCAGTTGAATAAATAATAGTATTGTTGTTCTTCTTATTTTATGTATTCACAAATGGAGTGCTCCGCTGAAAATGTTCTCATAATTAGTACCTACCATTATTGTGAGATCTACCTTTTGACACACACTGATGCCATTCGTACTATAGAAGAAAAATTCCACTCAGCTGAGAATGTAATGCATGGGGGTGGTTGATGAAACCAAAGACTCCTTTAAAGTGTGTATGAATTGAAGAGCAGCCTATTAATTATCTGACCATAAATTATATTAAGAGTCCCTTTGTCTGCTGTTGAAGTTGTTGAGGTAAACAACCAGCCACTTTATGTATTTGGTTTACTTTTTGTCATCCTAGCCTAAAGAAGGCAATCTTCTCCAGTGGGTCCTCAATTGAAGTGTATTAGCTAACCAATTATTCATTTATTTCATTCTATTTGAGGTTTTGAAATCTTTTTATCTGTTATTTGTTTGTTTTTTAATATGAGATTGTTTTTTTCATTGTCACCAAATATTCAGCCTTCTTCCCTAGTTAAACTACTTCCTTGTTTAAAAATTTGTTCGTAACACAATGGCTTTTTTTAGTGGGACTCAATATCGGTTTTCAAGAGGCAGTCCTCAGACACCTGGCCTGAAAAAAAAAGAAGTGAAAGAGATTTTGGAAATTTTCTATCATATTATGTAGGAATGGCAGAGAAGAAAGTTGGGCCTCTGGTGTCAATTTGTCTTTCTAGCCCTTTAAGCCCACCCATAGAGTTCATTTGGCTACCATACATGGCTTATGATTTTTTTTCCCCCACCATTGAGAGACTAAAATTGATTTATTTTAAATTCTGTAATTATTTACTTTTGACTGAAGCATCTTCAAGGTGCTCTTGAAATAATATAGTAATGGGACCACTATTTCACACCAAACTTAATACAATTTTCTTTCTATTCCCGAAATAAGATCCTTGAATTAGCTTATTTAACCTAAGGAGCTTCAATGTTCCACTCACAACACTCCTATCATCGCAGACTGGCTAATTTCATCATATCTTTGTCGGTTCCAGATTTGTTACACATGACTAGAGAACAAAACATTAAAATCCCACCCAACACCACCAGCACAAAGCATTAAATAAAATCTTTTAGACTGTCTGTACGTATAAGGTTATGGGAATCAATGTGTCTGAACCAGCTTAAAACCAAATATTTTAATTTTGCATCTAGATTGTCAATTTAATTCTACTAAATTATAGCCGTTGGACGCAGGAGTCTTGTACTATTAACTACTTTATGTAACTGAGAAAAATATTGAGAACATTATCAAACCTGTATTTTCTATAAATATATTCGTTTTCCTATTCTGGGAGGTCTTTTTTCATATTATTTTAATGCTTTATGAAATAAAATTCAAATGGAAATACCATTTATTGGTGATATTATAATTTGAAATACAGAATAACTTAGATTATTCTCAAAAACTTTTACAAAACCTCATTTGTTTAAAATGTGCTCTTTTAACCAAATAGTCTGGCTTCATTTAGTTTCAACTCTCTCTAACTTTGATATTTAAACTATTCTTTCTAAACTAGAAGAGAGAAAAATAAAATAATTTTCTACTACTACAACAATTCTACTTTTTATAAATAAAAATATTTTTATAATACTTAATAGTCTTCAAGTAATCTGCTATTGTTTAGAACACATTGTGGTAACTGTCTCAGCAGTTGGTTTTCTATCTCAAAACAAATATATTTTTACATTATTTTTCAACAAATTTAATGAAACAAACATATTTCATTAAAAAAAAAAAAAAAAAAAAAAAAAAAAAAAAAAAAAAAGGAACTAAACAAAAACACTTTTCTATTTATTAACTTGATGTATTTGTATGAAACTTTATAACAAAGAGCATTTCTATGTTCACAGAGGGGATTATCTGCATTTAATTTGCTCATGTTATTTTTCTATTTTCATAATAATTTATCCACAAATTACATCAAAATATTTCTTTTGAATTTGAAACAGTATTTTTAAATTAAAGCTCTTTCATGTCAATTAATATAGGGAACATCGTAACAGTTTAGCTACATCTTTCTTGTAGAAAGTCTGTATTTTTAGGATACCTATACAGTCCATTTGTAAGCTTTGCTTCCAGTTATTGCCTCAAGTTCAATGTAACTGTTTTATCGACCATAGGCAAGATCAGCGACTGCACATCTAAGCTCCAATCGTAAATTGATTTTGTTGAGGCATATCGTATACATAACAATGCTTTCAGCTTTCAAATATGTTTTGTACATATATAATTAGGGTTTAAGTCTAGTTCACACTTCTTCAAATATTTTTGGAAAAAAAAAAAAAATATTAGCAAAGATGTCCTATATTTGTTGAAGTTGTGTATTGGTGATTGGTAGTATTTTATTCTTAATACCAAATGTGGCATGCAGATAATGATAAGCATTGACAAATGTCTGATTGTGCATGGTGTGGGCATGACTGTCCTACTTTTTAATCGAATTATTTAAGGGTTTATTTTTATTTTTTTTTACTAATAATGCATTAAATAAGTGTTGAGATTTGATCTGCAATATAATACTGAGCTAAATTTAACACAAATATCTATTGATTCATAGATCGATTGTTTAATGGAAGTCCATTGCTACATTTTCATCGAGAAAAAGAAAAGACTCTTATTGGCTGTTGATGCCTTAGTTAAGACTGTCCTCAATTTGGCTATGGAATGAGTTGTATTGTGCATGTTGAGAATATAAATATATATAAATGTAGGAATATGGAGTAAGTTACTTCTCCACTTAATGGAGACATAGAATTTTAATGTCCAAAAGTCTGAGATTGTGAAATTTGAAAATTTGTAATTTTAATTTTTTATCTCTAGAATCTTGGTATTAAAAAAATGTCTTGTATATATTTCGAACCAAACAATAGTGTATTATTATAATTAATCTTGCAGAAATTAGATTAACAAGGGGCAGAATTTACACGATTTTTCAATTATGTAGACCTTGTAACATTTATCAAAATAAACATAAAAATTAAAATTTGTTTAGTGGAAAAAATAAACCACTGAGAAATAAAATATTTGTTATATTAATGTTTGGTTTATTTTTACTAGCTCAGACTGAAAGGAGCTGGATCACTAGTTTGTAAACAGATGGATTCTGAATATAATGCTGCCCTTCCACTCGAAGATAATCATGTTTGCCTCCTACTATTTGAAACAACTAGTCCCATCTCTAGTTTTCATTCTTAGCTGTAATAAACCTTTTTCTCATCTCGAAAACATGTCTGTGATTGTAAAATTTGCCTTCCCCTACCTTTTTCCAATGAGCTAAAACTTGTTACTCTTCACTTGTTAGATGGCACCGAAATTTTGTGGCACAGCCAATTTATTTCCCCTCTTTACACTACAGTAACTTTCTCTGCAAATTTATATTTTACCCTCTTAAAACATTAAATGTTTAGACATGTATATGAAGTGAGCATAAGCTCAAATTCGAATGGCTTAACTTGATCAATTACTATAATAGCCAAAATTGTGCTTGTTCCTATTTTCAATTTTCATGTGTTATTGTAGCCCGTCTTGGTGTAGTCTTAGTTGAGAGTCCATAATCATGAAATAATTAAATAGCCTTAAGGGGAGTGCACAATGCCAGTTACTATAAAATTCTAATATTTGTGTAGTGTGTAACTTATATGTCTCTTGCACTCAATGTTCTACCAGTGTTTTTGATGTTAGCCTTAATGCTAATGACCCAAATAATTAACTTAAGGAAATAATCAGGGTAGTGAATGTTTCTTTCATTGCTCTTCTATTCTTTTATTTTGCATGGTGATTAAAACTATGAATATTGCCAATTGTATATTTTTGCATGATTAATTTTTAATACTTTTTTATATTGTTTAGTGATGATTGGTATTTGTTTACTACTTTTATAAATTATTGGAGTGTGCTCAAAGTGTGTGCTTTTGTTGATATACAGAAGACAGTTGTTGTACCGAGTTAAGTAACCAATTAATGGTGTTCATTTACTTGTTTTTGTGTGTTGAAATCAATTAGTTAGGTAATGGCTTTCATCGATAAAGCTATTTATTTTATTATTAATGTTTTTATAACTTTTTATGCATACTTTAGGTACTGTAAGTTCTAAGGATTGTTTTTATAAATGCTAGTCAGTAAAATCAAATGAAATTTTGTCCATTTCTTATTAAAAAGTTGCATTCCTGATGTTCTTTGTGCAAAAGTTATCGTATAATAATTTTATCACTGGGTTATAAATATATTTATTTTCTAATAACTGTGGTTTATTTATGCAGATATATATTTATATTTACATATTTAGATGTATGTAATTATGTTATTTATATATAGGTTTTTATTTTTCAATTAATATTTAAAACAATTATTTGAATTTGTGATTTTGCTTTAAATTCTACTAATTTATTTAATTGGATTATCACTTCTTTTTTGAAGAAATGTTTACATTCCTGTAAGTTTATTATTAATTTAAACATTTTCTAATTTTCTACATGTATGTGCATTTATATATATAACTCTAAATGCGTGTTGATGTTTCACGCATACACACATACTTGTCTATATCCATATTTACATACATATAATCATATATATATATATATATATATATATATATATATATATATATAATATGTGTGTGTGTGTGTATATGTGTGTGTATGTATGTGTGTAAATAGTAGTCTTGTTCTGAGTGTTATTGTAGGCCTAGATCAGTTAATTGTGTGGTAGATTATTTTTCTAACGCAGTTAGGTTTTGCTATTGTCAAGTTTCCCTGCATTTATTATAATGTTGTTGAGCATTTCTTCCATTTAATTTTCTTACTTGTAGGAAGGGGACCATCAAGAGTAAAGATGGTTGTTTATCTTTTTCTAATGTTTGGGCTGGGTATATCATTTTGACTTTGTTATATATCTTCTAATTGTGTGTATTTGTGTGTTTAGTGTATAAGAAAAATTATGACTGGACAATGAATGTTTTAAAGGCTTTTTTACAACTGTTATTAATGTGTCAGTGATAAGAATTTTTGAATAGCAAGCATCTCTTGCATAAATCATCAGGTTAATGATTAAATAATGATGTAATTTTTTTAGATTGTTATTATGTAGTTTGAGTATGTCAGCGGCATATCCTATAAATTTTTAACCATATTTTTTCTACTTTAATGTTTTTATCATTACTATCTGGATTCATTTGTTAAGCTATGATGTTGACATTAAAATAAGTGGTTAATAGTTAGTAATGATTATTATTGATTGTTCAGTAATGCTTTTTATTCTCAATTCTAAATAATTTAATTCCTTCTTATTTTATATTTCAAATAGTTTAAACTAACTAATCCAAGAGGCTTAATATATAAATGCTGAAAGAATAAGTGGCCCTTCATCGTGGAGAATTTCTCCAGAGAGATGCTATTTCTTACATTCAGGGCTGGCTAAATAATAAAAACCCCAAACCCATCTATTACACTGGTTAAGAATAGCACATTCCCTTAAAAAGACTTAAAATTGATGTACCATTTTTTAATGTGCAAGTTTAATACTGAACTTATAATAACAAGACCATTAATATCTAGAATATGGCTATTGATACTATGCCAACAAAAACTGTGCTTTTTTCTATATGTATACACACACACTCTTGTGTGACTTACAAGGTCTCAGTAATAGTACCAGTAATGTAATAAAAAAAAATAAAATAAAAAAAATAAGACAAAAATATTCTAGACATAAACTGAAGTCGATCTATACTGCATTCAAGCCAATAAAGGCGTTAATATCAGTGATACTAAAGAAATATCAACTAAATTTTGATTATGACAATAGCTTTATAAATAAGAAGCATTGTTTTATATAACAGGCATAATATTATATTGAAAATGGTACATAAATTACATATTACATAAAAGAAATATTATTATATAATAAAATAACTAGCTCCATAATGCTACAATATTAACGAGACAACACAATATACATCTGGTTTTTGGGAATGAGTGTTCATTAAAGCTGTTATTTATTCATTTTTATTCAAACTTTCTAACAAAGGTGAAGTTGGTTAAAACTATTAGAACAATAGAATTTATGACCTGTTGCTCAATTATAATAATTTTAAGTTTCGTAGGAGGAATCCTTTGCCCATATAAAGTTTTTTTGAAACATAACATTGTAGATTATCCCCTTTCAAAATTCCATCTCCTTCAATAGCTTCCCCTTGAAATATTTAGTGTTGCCTAATAAACTTAATGTTTTTTTTATCTCTTTTATAATGGTTCTATGCTTGACCAAATGTAATATCGCTTAAGCCCTATGCCAGCCCCACTGATTTCCCCCTCCAAAATAAAGTATGTTAACGCACAACGAAGCCTTCTTAGCTTTTCTGTTTATTTTGCAATGCAAATTCATTAATTTAAGTCATCATTATTGGCAAGTTACCTTAACTTTATCAATTTATGATAAGAGTTAAGAATCTATTATATTGGTTGTACTTATATTGAAATCAATAAATATTGACAAAATTGTTGTATATGAATTGTTCATATTTTAGTGAGTGTTTATTTACTGTTTCTTAACTTTTCACTTAGTTGGTAACATAAGAAGTGTGTTAAGTTAATTTTGGCCTATTTCTTTCAAAATATATGGCAAGACTGAATGAAGTTAATATTATATTTTTGGGACAAAAGTGTTTGTAATAAAATATATAAATTTTTATTAATTCCTGTTTGACAAATATGTTATCAGTAGATAAATCAATATGGATTTAAGTAAGTATAAAGAGTTTATTAAAGGGCCTATTTATCAGATGTTTCAATTTTTGTTAAAATTTCCCTTCTAATATCACTGTACTGAAATAATTTTTTTTCCTGCAAATAAAATTTGTTTCAGATCTTCCCTATGATATGAAAAATCCTGTTATCAAATACATATCAATTAATACTTTTAGGCCTGCATAAGAATTCTGTTAATTAATTATTTCCCTTAGCATTACAGATGTAATTATATATGTACATGTTTGACAATATTCGACAGAGGAAAAATATACAAAAAATTGGTCTATTCGAAAAGAAAAAAAAAACTATTTAATAAAAGACAGTATTATGTCTGTATGTTAATTTCATAAATTACTCATTGCTCATCTACTTACTATGGTCTGATTGTTTGTTGGATTGAAAATTACTGTTATTAGTTTGTCAAAAATTTATTTATGGATCAGTGTCTGTTGGTGATTCACACATATATTTAAGACATAACAAAGTGTTATTTATTACATTTGTTAGAATACATGTAAATGTTTGTCACTTTTGAGGTAATATGTCGCTGATGTTTATGTATGGAATATGGAATGACAAGAAATTTATAAATCGTTTCATTGCTTCATATAAACTGCGTTGAAATATAAACTAAAAAATAACTGTTTTATTTATTTTCCTAAATCCCCCATATTAATGATTATATTATTAAAAATACGATATTAGCCTGTGGAGTAATAAAAGGAAACACTTTTTATTATTTTTCCCTGCTTCAAAAGTTCAATGTAATGCTCAAGTACTTTACTCAATAAGTCGCACACTTTCTAATGGGACATCCATTTCATAGAATAAGAGTTTAGCTTGCTTGGTGTGTCCCTGATAAAGAGTTTTATATTAAGGCAGAAAACTGTCTCAATGCACATGCTCGAATAATACAGACAATTGAAAAAAGCAGAGGACTTTTACTATGTATATATCTTTCTCTATTCTTTTATTAAATTTATTATATAAAAATACATTAAATATTATTTTTTTAAATAGGTTCATATATACTGAATAAATTTGGCGTAGGTGGGCAGAGGGTTTAAAATAAAAACTTAGCTGACCTCTTAGTTATATGCCAAGAAGTTGTTATTCTTCTATGAATAGTAGTAACTTTAATAAATACTACAATATCAGGAAAATTAATGGTCATTTTTAATGTATATGAAACTTTTGGATATTTACCTTTCTTACAATAATAGTGAAGAACATGTGAGCTCTATGGGAATCACAAAACAGTCAATAATTAATGAGTCATTTAATTTTACTTTGCTTTGACATGCCTGTGTATATTTGCATACACTACACGTCTTATTCAAAATTGTCCTTACCATTCTGCTATTACAAGTTTTCTGTTGTCAGAAAGTGTTAAACCAAGCATTTTCAACTGGTGTAATCAATTAAGTAACAAACTGTTTAAGTATTTGTTATGACAAAAGAAGGTTCCTTTCTCAATTTTCCTATTTCAGGTAAGTAAAATTTTTATTATTTCTAGTTTTATAGATAGATAGATAGATAAAGATAGATAAAAAATCTGTATTTAAGTATAAACTTTTTACAGGGGGTCCGAATATTTACAAAAAAAAAAAAAAAATAAAAAAAAAGAGATAGAAAAAAAAAAAGAAGAAAAATTAAAACACATAGCTAGGTACAATTCTTCTTTAAAGTAATGCATATAATGTTGGTGATTGATAAAATAAATAATTTGGCTATAATTAGTATATCAATAAACAATGAGTTACATTATAGTAAAAGTAGCTTACTCAACTTTGGGTCATCTTCAAATTTGATACATAATTAATCTTAATTTAATAGAAACAAAAATAAAAATAAAGAATAAATAAATAGAAAGAAAGAAAAGGAAAGAAAAATAAACAAGAACATAAAATTTCATTAATCTGCTTATATTAAAGAAAAATAAATTAATAAAGAAAAAATAATAATATAATAAAATGAAATTATAATAATAAGTAAATATACTAAAAATATATGTATAATAATAGACAAAATAAAGAGACAGTTCTTCTAAATCATCAATCAGTTCCGAAGGCACAATATTAATTATGAAAAATAAATAGATAAATAAAATATATAAATAATTATAATAATAAATGAAATATTTACAACTTGTGTTGGAAGTGATAAATCAATCAAACATTATGAAAGCTCGTACTTTAAGGGCATTAATAACAAATTTATAGGTATCAAGTGCCTTAGATTTGTCTTCTATTGTGAACAATTGCTTGAGCTGTGTATTTGGTGAATCAGTAGGATTAATATGTTTGGAGATGTATGCATTTCTGATGTGGCTATACATAGGGCAGCCGAAGAAGAAATGGTTGAGTGTTTCCTCTTCATACAGATTGCAAATGCTGCATAATTCCTCACAGTTAAGCTTGTATGCACTGCCGTTCCAATAAATTTTGAGAATCTTGTCCGATGAAAGTCTGTACTGTGTATGATTCTGGTAACGTGGATATTGTTGATAAAAATGAGGTACTTCTCCACATCTTTGTTTGCTTTGAACGATTGGTATTGCTGGGAAAATGAAGATTTAAGAACTCGCTGGATATCCAATGCTTTTAATTTTTCACTGTAACTCGTTAAGACAGTTTCCTTGATGGCCTTAAGAGTTGTCCAAACATCCTCGTAACCTGCTTCAGAAATTATTTTTCTTAAATGAGAGACCCCTTCTTCTAGTTTTACCTGAACCATATATATCTATTGGAATATGCCAGTAGTAAAAGTCATTTACTCCCAGCAACATTCTCGTATGAAGGCTCTCTCGGTTGGCTTGCTCTGCATTACAGGCATTTTCAAGTTAATAGCTGCCGACAAAACGCTTCTAGTACATCTACCACATCCTTACAGAGCCTCTGAAAATCTATATTCCATATATATATATATATATATATATATATATATATATATATATGTATATATATTATACAAAATAAATTTATCACCATCAACTTATTCTCTATTACACCTAATACGATCTTTATAGTCAGTGCTTTCAATCTTGGGAACATTTTTTTATAATAATCTGTTATGTTGGATCATTTGTCGTCTCTTATTTCCCTCAGCTTATTTATGCTCTGAAGTCACTACATTCATCTTTCTCTTTGATTGAAAAACAAAAAAAGCCAAATAAAGCAAGAACACATGAGAACGGAACATGGGACAAAGAGTCATTAATGTACTTTGCTTTCCTTAATAAAGCTCTACTAGGAGTGCGTAACTTCAGTAAAATGAGAAAGAAAAACTCATAGCCACATACATGTAAGCAATGATCGTGACAAATTGCCTTTACAGGAAAAAAAAAAAAAAAAAACTGATGTGGACACATGTCTTCCTTCAACTCCTATTAAATTAAATATACAAAATGGTTTGCTGTACTTCATTGAAAATTATTCATTTGAAAGTGACATTACAATATCACCATTCCAATGCATCAGATCAAAAAATGCCATAAAAAATAATTTATAGTTCTTTTTTAAACAAAAAAGGTCTAATACAAATCTCCTTTATCACTAATAGGTACAGACATTTTTTTTTTATTTTTGCCTCTCTCTAACCACCTACTTATTTTTGAATTAGGCGAGATACATAAGTACAGAAGACATACCAGAACTCGTCTAAATGAATTTAGATAGAAACAAAATGTACCATTATGTCGAAATCAAAAAACCAAAATTGCAATACTTTCTATACTTCGAACAAGGAAGTAAAATGATTCTCTCAGGCTCTCAATTAGCAAACTTATTAAAGGGAATAAAACTCCAGGCCACAGCTTTGGCATAAGTCTGTTAAATATGCTCTAACTTATTCATTATGATAATTTATTGGAATTTCATAGATATTCACTTCAATATACTCAGTGCCACTTTGTGTTAATTTTTACTGTCAACTTGTCAGTGACATACTCATTACTCCTAGATTTTACTAACTACAGAGAGTCAGCTCTCTAATAGTTCTTTTCATTTTCTCTGAAACCTCTATTTTTGTAATCTCATTGAAAATGCAACAGGAAAGCACTGCATGACCCAAGACCTTTTTCAGCTCTTGAAAATCAGAAACTCCTGTTTCCACTGGAACAGCACACCAGTCATATAATAGTTTCTCGATACAAAACCACTTCAAGAGATCTCACTAATATATACTGAACCAAATCACAAAGCTATTCTTATAGATGTATATTAACATAGATTTGGCAACAATTGAGTAGAAATATGCACTTCTACTTATATTGATAAAAATCTCTAGTTTCACAAGGGGAGCACACAGCCTTCCTCCCACCAATGCGAACGAAAATTTTTCAATGTTTAGTACCTAATGAAGAACAAATCCTGTTAAAGTGAGAGAACGCACTTCTCACGCATTCGGCTCAAAACATATGCTGAAGAATTGCCCAAAAATCTCGAGATCTTGTGAAGACGTATATTTCAAAGGGTTTCAGTCGCTTAGTTGGTAGCATCTTCTAGTAACTGCAACATCTCGACCTCAAATCTCACTGGTAGCAACTATTTTTTTTTTGTTTCTGGGGCGTTTATTTAATTTTAATAAATAAATACAAAGTTTTTTTAATTATTGACATTTAATTTTTAATGTGTTCCATATATTTAAAGAAAATTTGAATTCTTCCTGTGAAAAATATAATAGGTATAAGGAAATATTTAATATTATAATAGAAAATATTACTATTGATTGAACACAAATAAATTTAACATGTAATATTTATTAGCGAAATCAATGGTGCTGTAACAGCTGGGCCGCGTTGCCCCTGGTTACCACTTAACCTAACACTGATAACAAAAGTTTAGACAGTCAGTTGCTTGTGTACCACCATGAGGAGACCTCTGTTTGTATTGTTCTAAAGTATTATTATTATTATTTTTGTGAAAGTTATGAAAATACAGTAACCTATTATTTGGAGTCAAGACTTCATTTATTTATAGGGAACTCCCCCCCCTATAGTGCCTTTGCAAGATGATGGATGATGTCGATTAATGTGAAAAGTAATTAAAACATAAATTTAAGGCACATCTAATAAATCCATCTTTTTCCCACTTACGGTGTTTTCAAAACATCGGCAGGAAAGCAAACTGATTTTTAAACAAAATATCTCTTACATCACAATGTTTAGAACCAAACTATGCGTACCATAACATAACAAATGTTGGTGATGAAGAATAGAATGAATTTTAATAGAATCCTCTCTAGAAGATATTTCGTGATTCTGTTCAATCAAATACGAGCAGTTTTGGAGTCACTTGACATTTTTATTATTTATTAACGTCCACTTTTTGCAACTCGAGCAAATTGGGAGATAACATTTTTAACATGATGATAGAGAAATACGTTAGTGATCCAAGGCCAAGCATAATAAAAATACAGCTCTATTGTATAAAACTCTTAAAGAATATTTTTATGTCTAGAGCAAGAAAATTGTAAATATCTTTATTAATTGTAAAATAAAACAATAAGAATAATGCATAGAAAAATTGTAGAACATCCATATTTTAATAAGATTGGTTCTATAACATTTTTCGACCCGACTCATAATAACAGAGATATATTGAATTTTCGAATCTCCCTCTCGAAACCGTGACCATTCTATGTCCCACTTCCATCAATAACAATTATGATATATAGTGTTGATTGCAGGAGAATCACTTTATTGTAAAATACAATTTGTGGGGCTGCTCAATTACATTGAGATGCTGAAGCACACAGCAACTTAAGTCAATCCCTAGGACAACAGTAAAACAATACATATTGTATTTAGTCAGTTAAATAACTAAAATATTAACAAAATAAGCACAGAGAACAACCTAGAAGGTGAATGTCACTATATATAAATTAGAAAAATCATTATTGTAATAATATGATCCGTCGATCTATAATAAGATCACTGGTCACAGCTAAAATTAAAATATATGGTGGGCAATAATCCCTAAGGTATCAATAATGATACCCTCGGCCAAGGTTTGCAGAACGTTCTTCTCTATACCCACCTCGTCAAAAAATGTCTGTGTACGTTTAGGGACCGTTCCTCGGGCACCGAACCACAAGCCTATCACCAGAAAATCTCGCTCCCCAAATGATTCCCTGAATTTTTCAGAGTAAAATTTAGTGCATTTTTCATAAATATTCTTCTTTTCCTGGTGGATCTTCTCCGCTTGATCAGGGTCGTTGGTCTCGTACCTTATTGTTGGGTCCAGAATGTAGGCAAATTTACAATTCTCCTTGAAGGCTATAATGTCCGCGTACCTCGTTGACCCAGCGTCATCGTCAGCGTACACCTCTTCAAAGCATGTAAAATTCTTTGTTTTCAGGAGCTCCATGATAGCATGCTTCACCCGGTGATGTCGCCTCGTGATCAGCAACATGTTATGTGGACAATTTCCAACCACATGGGCCGGTGTTTCGGTCTCCCTGCCACACCTTCGACAGAGGGGTCCAACATCCGCTGATTTCAAGACTACTCCCGGAACACCACGCAATGGGGCGTAATTTATATTAAGTTTGACAGAGTTTGTCCATTCTGAAGCAGAGAGCAACTGTTTCTCGGTCATATGCTTGTTCAGTCCTGTGTTTTCTTTAAAATGGTGGACTCCAACACCCTGCCACTTGCATGAAGCCCACACCTCAAAGGACTTTTCTCGGAGAGTCTGCCTAATTTTTTTGACCGAGACTGTGTCTCCTCTGGAAACAACTTCCAAGTCCAGTCTGCTCAGACACATGTCTGCCTCTGCTTCATAATGGAAGATCCTCTGAAACAGTGGATCGCGCACCCGCGCCAATTTGCCAGCTATTGCTAGATGCTGAAGTGGTGCCTCCCATTCGCACCTCAATAGACCAAGGCCCCGATAACGACGCGGAGCGTAAAGCATGGCGGAATTTGTAGCTGCTGGCAGTCCAAGCATAGATTTGACACAACGTCGTATCACGACATCGATACCTTCCAGCAAGGCTTGACGAAGCTTACTAAGCGGTGCTGTCTGTAATGGGTATGTCAGAGTGGGGAACAAATACTGGTTGAGTACATTTAGTTTCTGGTCAGGTTTTAGTAGCTGGGAGGACATTAGCTTCTCCAGATTTTCTGTCATCTGTTGAATGGCATTATCATTGATTACTACTTCACCAGAAATAGTGCAGCCGAGATACTTGACAGATTCGTCCTGATCTATTGACTGAATGTAGCTTCCGTCCTCCAATGATAGTTTATCTTTCACAAGCTGACCCTCAACCAATATTATTGCTGTGCTCTTGGAAGGGTTTACCTCAAGTCCGATTTCCCGTAAGAGCCTTTGGACCAGATCCGTCACTCGCTCTGCACACATCTTGTCCCTCGTTGTCACAGCCTGGTCATCGGCAAATCCGGTAAGGATAACACCCTCCTCCTCTTCAACCAACTTATAACCCAGGTTGTTAGCCAGCACCTCATCACAAATTTCTTCGTAAAGGAAATTTATACAAAGGTTAAAGAGTGTTGGAGACAGTGGCCCACCTTGTGGGACTCCTCGTCGGACCTTAATAGGGCCTGTTGACTTTCCCCCCGAGTTCACCCATATTGTGTTATCCGTTAGCAAAGCCACTATCAGGTTCTTGACATCCTTTGACACACCCTTGGATTCCAGTGTTCGCAGTACATGAGAGTGACCCACATTGTCGAATGCTCCAATCACATCCAGGAAAGCGACCACAGCAGACTTCCTTTTCAACCTGGCGTCTTTGAGGATCGCATTAATTATACGGGCATTCATATGACATCCAGGCATTCCTTTAACAAAGCCCCTCTGGCACTTATGGAAGCCTACTTGTTGCCTCAGTTCTGCGTCCAAGACCTTCTCGATTATGCGTCTCAGAATAGGGAACACTGTTATGGGCCTCCAAGACGCAATCTTAGCAGCAGGTCCCTTTCCTTTGTATATGAGGATAGTCTTACCTCTGCGCAGAGGCTCTGGAACATAAGAAGTCCTCAACATAATATCCGCCAACAATATCAAGAGCCATGAGAGTTCTGACGAATACTCCATCCGGCCCGGGAGCCGTATCGAGAGAAGTTGATAGCACTCCGGATGGTTTCTTCCCTAACATTCAAAATATCCGGCCTAGATTGAACTGTGCTATAGGAAATTCTCTCTTTACTGTTTGGCACTCCCAATGTACTCTTGAAATGCCTTTCAATATCCTCTGTAGGAATTAAACATTGTTTAGGCGCATTTGCATTCAACACATCGTTGACTACTCTTTTCTTCTATTGTAATAGTGGTATTGGGCCAACTCATATTGGTAGGTCTCACTCCGTCGTTCTCGCGCAGCCTTGTTTGACCTCGTAGGGTTCGAGGCCTTAGCATGCCCTTTCTGTTCGTTGTTGGTTCCTTTGCTCTTCTCCCTCTGCTTGAAATGCCGCACTGCTGGATTATATATTAAATATTGAATATAGTATAAATCAAGTAAACATTTTCGAGTAAAGAATGAAAAATTTTAATTGATGACATCATCACACAACATATTTGCACGTATCCCATAAAGTAAAAGTTCTATGAAAACCATATTTGGTATTTAACCTTGGAATGAAGTGGTTCATGATATAACAGCTTATTGTTAATATGACATGAGTAGGAATGGGGGTTTATTGACAGACGAAAACTAAAATATGGAAATATTTCGGTTAATATTCAATACAGAGAAAACATGTGCAAAACAATATTTGCATTAAGATTAGCCCTATAAAATTTTTTGCATAATAACAGAGATATTTTGAATTTTCAAAATTTCCTCCCTCTCACCGGTCACATTTCATCCATTAACCAACTTGATTTTACATAAAATGTTTAAATATCGAGTTTGGTAACGATTAAACAAAAATTGTGAACGTTAGCCTAAAATCTAAGTTGGGTTAGTAATAATATACATACCAAGTTTCATAAAATTCGGTTCAGCCGTTTATGCATGAAAAGGTAACAAACAAACAGACACGAAAGCTACAAATTGCAGTTTTGGTGTCTACGGCATGTGAAACGAAAAAGTATCATGAATTGCGAGAAAAAAATCAATTTACAGACAGAGGTTACAATTATATATATATATATATATTATATCTATCTATATTATGGTATTATCTATCTACATTTTGTGAGCATGAGCTCATGTTTTGCATACATTTAAACCTTAGGCTTGGTCCCAGAATGTAACTATTTTTTTAATGGAGTTTGTAATTTTGTGTGAGCATGTGGGCCACAGCACAATTCAAAGAATGACCACCGGTGAGCATGTGGTGCTCAACATGTTAAGAGTACTCAACAAGAGAATTTCAATAATGCATTAGACTAAAAGCTCCAAGGCAGGTGCCTCTCAGCACCTAGGCCCTCCAAAAGAGGTGAAAGGCAAATTTTCCAAAAATCATTACACTAGTCAATGATCACCTACATCAAGGTACAAATGCACACTGTATTTCGAAGGAATTATGTCAAGCCACACATGATGGAATAACAGGCAGATAACAGATAGACACAATGATGAAAGAATAAGTGTTCTCAAAAAAGACAGTTTGCAATAGAAAGAAAATTTGTTAAGGTTAGAACTTAGATAGACCAGGCTTAAAAAGGAACTTATCACTTAGAAATAGTACGCATTTCATAGCATTAATAAGTATATTATTCAAACCCTTCTTGAAAAGAGGCTACAAATTGGAGCTCCAGTTTTTGTGTAAGACAGGAAAATTTAAACACTTGATGAGAAATGCATGAAAGCTTTGCTCATGTCTTAAAAATGGAGATTTTTTAGGAAATTTTTCGAGTCAATAAAGAACAGTTAGAAATAAACTTAAGCAAACAGACTGTGATGGTAGTCTGCCAAAAAGGTAGATTCCAGAAAACAGATGTAAGGATGAGAAAGAGGATCATGACAAAGAATATATAATACTTGGAAGGATTTGTGGAGGCAAGGAATTAAAATAAAGTCCGTCATGAAGGGGCTGCATAAACTAAGCAGATTTCCCATGAGCAGTTTTACAATAGAGAAATCTGCATACTGGTAACACAATACCACCATGATTAAATACAAACGGTAACGAGAAATCATTCAGTTAATTAAAATAATTTCCCAACTGAAACGGCTTCTGAATTGTAAGAATAATGTATATTTTAATAACTCAAATTTTAGTAGTCCTAGAACTAAAGAAGGGCGGGGGGGGGGGGCGGATGAACAGAACGTATTTGCATAAATCTCACAAAGTAAGGAAGGTAAGGTAAGGTTAGAAACGACAGGTAAGGTTAGAAGAAGCTTCCACCTGACCCGAACAGTTAACGGAAACGGCCGAACTAATCCGAACATAACCCTCCACCACATGTCCCATAGACTTCATAAAAATGCAAATATCTCGGTTAATATTCAAGATAGAGAATAAGTGTATATAACAATATTTATAGTAAATTTAATTTGCAATAAGATTGGTTCTATACAATTTTCGTTCCGTTGCATAATAACGGAGATATTTTGAATTTTCGAAAATCCCCCCCTCCCTCTTGTCCGATTTCAGCCATTAACGAACATGATCTGTCTTTTTACATAAAACGGTTAAATATCGAGTTTCGTAACGATTCAACAAAAATTGCGACCGCTAGAGCGTTAACAGACAAATATATATATATATATATATATATATATATATATATATATATATATATATATATAATTTTGAACGGACCTCATTTTCGTCATCTCCTGGGTAGGATCGATGGACATTTGAAGAAATTTTTGGAAAATTGCGTCATGAGTACGACCTCAATAGCTGAGTTCCCTTAAGGGAAATCTGCGAAAACCTGCAGACTTGAGAGCTGGTGTGACGGTATATACGTACTTTGAATATATAAATAACTTAATAATAAATATTTAGTAAGTATGGGGAGCTCCTGTAAGAAACGTTTGCAAAGACATGGGCAAGAGAATTTATTCACTAAATTTCCTTTGCAGTTTAGAGAGGTTGAGGAATTTTGCAGCTGGTTTCATGAATAAATCCAGTGCGAATAGAGAGAAGACAATGTCAGTCTATTATTTAGCTCGACTCCTGTTCATAATTGTTACGAGAATCATGGAAGAATTAACTACAACCTCGATTAGACAACCTCAGTCAGCTTTTCAACAATTCCATTAATACAAACTTCATATTGAAACAAATGGATCTTGAATTGAGGTATCAGTAAAAGCAAGTTTAATTTCTTCGGTGAAAAATCATTTTATTTATTTATTTGAGATGCCGCTACAATGGTGATTCATCTATTAACATGTTTGAATATAATTTTACAAAATTGAATAAATATTAACATTTTTTCAAAGCTAAATGTTACAAAAGTACAAAATAAATAGGACCATGCCGCTACAATGGTGGTTCATATTTTAACATGTTAGAATATAGTTTTACAAGATTAAATAAATATTAAAATTTTTACACAGCTAACTTTTACAAATGTACAAAATAAATAGAATGGACAAAACTAAATATAAATTGTTAGTATATTTACAACACGAGGAAAAAATATAAAATAAAAATAAAACAACAAAGAAAAGAAAAAGAGATAAATAAAAATAAAAGAAAAACTATAAATAGTTAAACTGGAAGGAGGCAAAACTTATATTCCACAGTGCTTGCTATATATAACTTTCATAATTGTGGATAATAGCTTTTATATTTCATCATTAATCCATTATTTCTTAAGTATTTAAAAACATCATCTATAAATTGGCTACTGTCAGCCAGTAGTTCGCATACATTTGTGGGCCATGGGTACTTTTTCACTTGTGTGCAGTCAGTCAGTATGTGTTTTACAGTCAGCATTCTGTTGCAGTAGCGACATATAGGTTCATCTTGTCTGCTCATTAGATATGAATGTGTTATTCTTGTGTGTCCTGTGCGTAGGCGTGTAAGTACAATTTCTTCTCTTCTACAGTATCTATTACTTGACGTCTAGTTGAGCGTGTTTGATTTTATTTCTCTAAGTTTACTGTTAGTGTTATACCATAAATTATTCCAGTCATTAATTACGAGTTTTCTTATTTGAGAGAAAGTGTCTTGGTAAGTTATGTCCAAAAAATCTATTTGTTCAAGTTGAGTTGATTGTTTAGCTGCTTTGTCTACTATATCACTTTGAGATAAGCCCACATGGCCGGGCAACCAATAAATAGTAATGTGTTTCTTTAGTCTATGAATATTGTTAAAAATTTCAATAATAAGGGGATTGGTGAATTATATGTCTTAAAGTGACTTTATTGAACTTAATGAGTCTGTACAAATGACTATGTCTCTTTTAGTAGTTGTGATGTTCGTTAGTCCTAAGAGTATAGCCTGTAATTCTGCCGTGTATATTTTATTGTAGTCATGTAGTTTTTCGTGCACAGTATTGTCTCCTACAACTGCAGCTATCCCAGTCCCGTAGTCTGTTTTGGATGCGTCTGTGAATATAAAATATGACTCTCTCCGGTCTAATGTATATGCCTGGAATTCTTTTTTATATATTGGTAGTCGAAATGGGGTCTTTTTTAGAGTATTTAGAAAGGGAAATATTTATATCAAGTTTATTACTGAGTGTCCAAGGGGGAAAGTCATTATGTCTGTAGTTTGAAATATGAATTTCAGGTATGTCAGTAAATGTTTCTTTGTATCTGATTATTAGGGGTTTCTGTGCTGTAGGATTTCTTTGGTATGACTCAAAAAGAGGGTTATTTATGTAATTAAGACATGGGCTATTTGATGAAATACTTTTAAGAACATATTTTCAAATTAGAAGTTGTCTTCTATATGTTAAGGGTGGTTCAGCACATAAGCTTAAAACAGGAGTGGATTTAAATGCTCCTGTGGCAATGCGAATTCCTGCATGATGAATAGTATCTAGCATTTTTAAAGTTGTAGGTTTGGCAGACGAGTATGCTATACACCCATAATCTAGGATTGAGTGCGTGAAAGATCTATAGAAGGTTAGCATCAGACTTCTGTCAGCGCCCCACTTACTATTTCCAACAACTCTCAAAAAAATCAGTGTTTTATTCGATTTATTATAGAGTTCTTTTATATGTGTCACCCATGTTAATTTAGAGTCAAAAATAGTACCTAGAAATTTAATTTCTTTTACCTGCTTTAAAGGTGTATTTTCCAAAGTAATATTTAGTAAGGGGGTACGTCTTTTTTTTTGTAAACAATATATATTTTGATTTTTCAGTGGAAAATTTTAGGCCGTTCCATTTACTCCATCTTTCTAATAATCTCACTGCATTTTGCATGGTATTTTGTAGAAGATTTATATCTGATGATGACATGTAAAAGAAGAAATCGTCCACAAAGAGGGAATATTTTATATCTGGTGGTATGCTGAAGCGCACTGAATCAATGCCTATAAGAAATAATGTTGTACTGAGTACGCCCCCTTGAATGACTCCACATTCTTGGCTAAACGATCTAGAGATAGTCGATCCTACTTTAACTTTAAAGGACCTATTTGTTAGTAGAAAATTAACAAATGTAATTACCTTTCCTCCTACATTCCATTCGTTCAATTTATATAAATTAGTACCTGGCCACAATGTATCAAATGCTTTTTGAATATCTAAAGCAACTGCTAATGTTGATTCTTTTAGAAGAAAAGCATTTAAGATATCATTCTCTAGTTTTGTGATATGGTCCATTGTGGAATGGTTTGGTTTAAAACCACATTGAAAATTAGATATTAGTCCATTTTTCTCAATGAACCACATCAATCTTTTATTGATAATTCGTTCAAATAACTTACAGATACAATTAGTTAGAGATATAGGGCGAAAATTTGCTGGTGTGGGATCTTTCTTGTTAGGCTTTAAAACAGGTATAATTAATGATTCTTTCCATGAAGAAGGATATTCACCTGTGTTAAATGATTTATTAAATAGTTTAAGCAATACGATCAAGGAAGATTTGGGTAACTTTTCTAAAATTTCATTGCTAATCCCATCTTCTCCAGGGCTAGTATTTTTTGATTTACGTATTAAGGGCGTATCGAAGTTCATTTAAGGAAATGGGCTCATTTAAAGGATTGATATTACTATAGTCTAAAGAGTATGGAGTTCCCATTATATTTGACATGTAAAGCTCAAATTCTGGATTAGTATTTTGTGCGGAATGTATCTTTGAGAAATGATCTCCAAGAATGGATGCTATTTTAACAGGATCAACAACAATTGTATTGTTGGTCTTTAGAGCAGAAATAGGCTCTTTGTTTATGTTGGATTTTTCTTATTCTACCCCAAATAATTTCTTTTGGTGTGTTTCTATTGAGAGTTTCTATAAAGTCCCTCCAACATTGCTTTTTGCATTTGTTGATTATAAATTGAGTTTTTGCTTTTTGTTTTTTATATTCAATGAAAAATTCTTGGGAGGGACAGCTATTAAATTTATGAAAGGCTCTCCGCCTCAGCTGAATGGCATCACTACATTCTTGGGTACCATGGGACAGGCTTTTTCCTGTAATTGCTAGGAGTTTTTGGTATATACAAATCTGCTGACATTTTTATCATTGGAGTTAAATCATCAAGTGATTGAGCTTCATTTAAATCTAAGTTCTCACATAGGTATTTTTTAAATCCTTCCCAGTTTGCTTTTTTAATGTTATATCGGGGGACTGAGAGAAATGTTTGTAGAGAAGAATTCAGTGATATGAAAATTGGAAAGTGATCACTGCTCATTAAATCTGGATACGTTTCCCACGAGAATTGGATATAGATTGTGCTCGATGAAGCTGAAATATCAATACTTGAAAAAGTTTTATTTTTTGAACAAAGATGAGTAGGTGATTTGTTGTTTAATGGGATCATATCACATTGGTCTAGAATATTTTGAATCAACTAACTAACTATTAGTTATTGTTGATCCCATGTGTGGTTTTGAGAATTAACATCAGCCAGCAACAATATGGGAGGAGGTAGTTGTAAGAGCAAGTCTGTAAGTGATTGGGTATCAATCGACTCTTTAGGTCGCAGATACAATGAACATATAGTAAGTCTGAAAGGAACATATACAGATGCAGCAACAGCTTGCAAAGTAGTATAGAGCCTGAATGGTTTGCTGAAAATATTGTGTTAAACGTAAAGTGCAACTCCCCCTGACACCCTGCATCCAAGGGTATATCTCCTGTTGTAACATTTATAACCAGTGAGTTTGATTTCATGGTTCTGCTGCGTATGAGTTTCTTGCAAAGCTATAATTTGTACGCAATTTTCTTTTAGAAGAATGGCGAGATCTGATTTATGTAGTTCAAGTCTGTTAAGGTTCCACTGACAGATTTGGATCATTTAAGAAGTATAATATAATGAAATTGAACAACTGTTTGTTCTCTTTAGCGCTTATACGACTTTTATTAATACCGAAAACGTAAATGTTTATGAAATTGAATAAGTACTTTAATTCATGAGATATAAGAGTTAATATTAAGATAGAGACTTGATATAATGTTAAGAAAGATACTAGATAATAATATATCCCACCTATGTTGTAGTATTTGATTTTTGTCATGCAGGTTAATACATAAGGCCAAAATATTTTGGGGAATCCAATATTAGATAATGAGTTAATTGTAAGAGCCATTTTTTGTAAAGTGAAAGTATATATAGCAACACTGTAAGTAAAATCATTTGCGTTTAGTTTTACCTCCTTTAGGTTCATTCCCTTTTTGATTACTGGGATTAACCCTTTAACAGCTCCAGACGAGATATCTCGTCGGAGGGAGACGAACCCCACCAGCTCCAGATGAGATAACTCGTCGCTGCCTGCCTGCAACCCCCTCGCGCAGGACGAGATATCTCGTCACCGGTTTCCCACTGTTTTACCGCTCCCAGCACCAGAAGATATAACTCGTCCAGACTGTGGTACATCCTAGCGGATCCTCGGAGATTTAATAAATATTTCTAGCGGCCGCTAGGCTGCAGGGGCATCTCTATAGGGAAATATTTGTTCTGATCTCGTAGCTGTGGAATCTTTGTTCCCTCCTTGGAAAACCCAACCCACCCCTTTTCTACCTGCTATTGTATATTGGTAAATAATTAAAATATAACTTCAAATTAAAAAAATGGTAAATTAGTAAAATATTACTTCAAATAAAAAAATTATATAAAAGATAATAAAATCATGTTCATTATTTCCTTCATAAATCACGTAATCTTTCATTACAATAGCATTTTAATTTATATAAATAATGATATAGGTATTACAGAATCATGCAATGAAAATAAAACATTAAGAAATAGTCGGAAAAGGGAGTGAGGTATTGAAGGAGGCAGCTGTGGAGAGTGGCCAAACCTCTTAGCTTGGGAGGGGGATAGCCGGCTGGCCCTCCTCAGCTACTGGCTGCAACTCTCCGCCCGCCTCCTTAGCTGTTAAAGGGTTAAGCTGTTTAGAAGTTTTTTCTCCAAATCTCGGGTTGATGTTGTCCATCTCATTTGGAATCTTTCTAGGGGTTTTAACTGCCGTCGTCGTCTTCTTCTCCCTTCATTCATTTTTCTTCCAAGTAGCTCCATCGTCATGTCTTCTATGTCTTGACATCTAAAAACGCCTTTGGAATAATTAAGAGTACTATGTGGCTTAACAGATAAATTGAATTCATGAAATGTTTTGCACTTCGTCAGATTTTCACAAGATTTAGGATTTGAACATTTCACAAGTAACGATCCAGATTTTCTATTTTTATTTATGATAAGATTGTTGGAAAATTGTTTGCCCCACTTATGAATTGTAAACGGGTTAATAGAGTTAAAAATTTTTCCTTCATTTAGTAAGGTTATGGTTAGGTATTCGACATATGGCATGTCATTCAAAGTTGTTTCTTTACTAACTGTTATACAATTGTTATTTCTTCGACTACCATTTGAACATTTTTCCAAACTGCTTGGCTTTATTTCCACGATGTTTAGATTTTATTATGGAGCTAAAAGGTTATAACCTTTAGCTCCAAAATCAAAACATATAATCATATGATCTATAAATGAACTAGTAGATATCTTGATGTTGAACGTTCTGTTTGTGATCTACAGTGAAGCAGCAGTAAGGTTTCAGTTATTGCTATAAGCTCCCTCAGGTTCAAGTGATGAAATTCAATTTCAAAATTTTATAGATTTCCTTAAAAACACTTTTGTCTATCAGCCACTTAGGAGAGGGCATCTGATCTCTTAAAAGGAACCGATTAAAACACACATTAATGAGAGGGCACTAATAACCTTGCTATTCCTCACAATTTCCGCAACGGAAGTCCAATGAATTAGCAAGATGTCTGACTTACTCTTACCTACTCTCGTTAACGCCGTTTCTTTACGATGATCTCCTTCCTCTCCCGCTTCACCTTTTCCACTCAAACTTCACAACTATCCTTGAAACACACTAGCGAACTTAAGGGTACAACTTATTTTTAAGTCACTGCACTTTGTACCACTAAAAAAGAACCTCGTAACAGAGCCGATATACACACGACGCCAGTTAAGGCGGAACCCTTCGTTGAAAAATAAATCCTGCTAAAACACTCATGACATCATCTGACCAAAAATATGGATTGATTTACATAATTATGTTAGTTACTTTTTTTTTTTTTATATTTATACAATTCTTTCAGTTTGTTTTACAGAAATTAGAGAACAAATACTTGTAAAAAATTAAATAAAAAAGGAAAAGTCCATATTTTGGAAGAGATTACACTACGGGTGTTTGAATATGTAATGTAATGCAATAGCCTTTCCCAAAAGCAATTTTATAAATGAATTACAACATAATTGAATTTTTCCCCTCAATTTTTTTTAACACATTTAAAATGAATCTTGAAAAATATAAATACTTATATTAGTAGTTTATTTGGAGGATATGAGGATAGATTTGTCCAAAATATCTCTCTTTTTACTGACTTAATAAAAGTTAAATCAGAAAGACTCATTACAAAATTATTTTTTTAATTACTTTTAAATTTTTCTCATAATTTATAAGTTGTAACTTTTTATTGAAAAAATTAAACTTAATCCTTAATGAAATTAACAAACGAATTTACTCACTAATTGAACTACTAATGACAGCTTAAACAAACTTAAGTCTGTCTAAAAATGAAGTATACTCACTGTTAATTGAATATATGACCAAAGCCATGTCCAATTTTGGTTCGCTAGGGTAATAGGTACTCTCCCATATGGGCTACAATAAACAAATACTTAAATGAAAAATTATATTTATATACATTCCTTTTTACAATTGTCTTCATTTTTAAGTATAGCTGAATATACTCTAGGATATAAGGTGCATAAATAATTTATATAAATAGTAAGAAAATAAGTTATAACATGAAAATGGACAAGTTATAACAATTAATTGATCCCTTAAATATCACAAATGTTGGTAGAATGAGGAAATATCAGTTTATAACACAGGCATTATCAGAATTGCGGTGAGGCCTATTAGAGGTGGAAGGTTGAGCTATTCCATGCATCGCATTTCTATTATCCACACCTTCCATAGATAGAGCTAATGCATGAGCAAGAGCTTCATCTTCATCCTGGAAAATAATAACAGATATGATTAAATAAATAAAGTTATAACTAGAGTGTAGAGAGAAACTTACTAAAATTAAATGGGCAAATCAACTATTGGAATTGTTAACACTCAGAGAGAGATTTCTGGACAATTCTTAAAATCTTACATCAGTGGTGGCAGAATGCACGTAAACTCAAATATGAACAAAACAATGAAAGTTTTTAATGTCTGGATATGTTATTAACAAATGAACAATATGAATCCTTTAGCAAAATCAATAGATTATATTAC
Source organism: Riptortus pedestris (assembly GCA_019009955.1). NCBI lineage: Eukaryota > Metazoa > Arthropoda > Insecta > Hemiptera > Alydidae > Riptortus > Riptortus pedestris. The sequence goes on along the minus strand of CM032233.1, from coordinate 140,548,010 downwards.
ATAATATTTTTCAAAAGTTTATTTCACATTGAAATTTATAAGATCAAAGACCAGCAAAATTAAAAAGTCCACCCCACAGGTGCTGCATAGACTAAGCATATTTCTCCCCTCCTGTACTTATGACACTAATTTATTGTATTTCAACTTGAAATAAGATGTTTTATTGTATACTGGCTCTATAATAATACAATATTACTAGGAATAGGGGTTAAATGAAGACTGAAAATGAAAAAATACAAATATCTCAGTTAATAATCGAGATAGAGGAAAAAATATATTGAGATAGAACATTTTTGTTGTGACTTATAACAGATATTTTATATTTTCGATTTTCCCTCTTCTTCCTGGTCTTCTTTTAGTCACTAACAAACTCGATCAATAGTTGTGTATTAAATGCTTAAATATTGAGTTTGGTAATGATCAAACAAAAATTGTGACTGTTGAAGTAGTAACAGCATCATCACCCAGGTAGGAGCTATGGGCATTTGAAGAAGTAAATGATAAGCACATTGTGAGTCAAACCTCAATGATTTCCCTTAAGTAATATCTACTAAAATGTCGACTATATTTTCATTCAGCAGATTTACATGGCTGCATGTAGTAACAAACCATACTGTTATGTTTATTATAAGAATAATAAACGTTCATTTTGAGCTCGTTTGGATTGCAAAATTAAACACACAGGCTTTAGAGTTTTTATCACTGTACAATTTATTTGACAATGCACTACACACTTGGACAATTATTCTTAACTACTACTCATAGTACGCACTGATCTTCACTGTTCATCTTATTGCACAGTCCAATAGCTCACGATTGTTCAAGTTCACAAAAACACGGCACTACACTGTTCTTTAAATAAACACTCCACAAGACTATTCTTTACATAAAACACTTCACCGCACTGTAACTAAAATGCACTGTTCACTAGAGCTGCACTGAACTCACCATTGATCACTTGAAGAGAACTGAGAACAAACTAAACTCTCGGGACGAGCTGGGCTGCATTTATAGCATGGCAGCTAACATGAAAGGGGAATGCCGACAATGGGCTAGGCGCATAGTCTAGAACAGTCCTGGCCCCAGTAGACACTTCCTGCGCCAATAGTCCTCGCCTCCTTCGTACTTCTTAAATATCTGATTAACTCTGTTTAATTTTTCATGTACTTAATTTTCGCCACACTATGAAAAATCAAGTTGGCCAATCCATCTGGCAAAGTACCAGATGGCACTTGCTCTGACATGCTAGTCATTCTCTTCCTGGGCAAGCATCCCCCTTTGCCAGCCTCTCACTCAAATAGTCCCACATCACTGCAACTCCTTACAATGTACTTTCCTTCACTTTGCTATATTCCAACAACCATCCCATTTCGGTTGTATGCTAGTTAATCCCTGGGCAGTCCTACATCACTTCTCCCTTCACATCAGTCTCTACTTATGTCATAAGTAAAAGCACTTCATTATTTTTAGAATAAAATAATATAGACTTTCTCTACAGTGTGACATTATAAATAAATTACAAAATTATACTCACCATATTACCTTGAATTGCTTCATACCCAACACGTGGAGTAGGAACTGGGGGAAGGCTGGAAGAACAAGAATAAAAATCTATATAAATATTGTAACAGAGTTAAGGTTTAAAAAAAAAATTGTTAATGTGGGGAGATTGGTTCATATTATTTGAAAATATGAGTAACCGTTTTTAAGATAAACAACAACAATTATATACAGTGTGAGGTTTGATCACAAATAGAAAGGAAATTCTCTCCTGTTCATCTTCTAACTTCTAAAACCTCCTCTCCCCCAATAAAATTTTTAACAAAAATTGTTACACATGTAAGCAATATCCTTTCCCAAAATAAATTTTATCATTAAACATCACAATGGGATTTTCATCCAGAGAATTGTTTTATATATGTTTAAAATGGTTCTTGCCATAAATAAATACTACACAAACGCACTGCTAGCTTATTTGCCATGGAGGTTATCAAGATAGATTTATCCAAAATGTATTTTTTAATGAATATTTATGTACTAAAGTAATAAAAGTTATCTCAGAAAGGCTCGTTCAGTAACTATTTTTTCGTAGTCTTAAGGGTTTAGTAGACCTAGTCAAGTTTGAACAGGGAAACATTCGTTGTAAACGTTTCACTTTATATTCATTTGTTGTTTAGGTCCATGAGTTAGAGGAGGAAAATTATTCAAATGTCCTCAAAAAGAGATGTTTTTTTACATACATAGAAAACCAGCAACATTAAGCATCACGAGAAACTTATATTAAGTCGATTAGGGATAAGAGGTGAAATAATTTATACTTACTCAGGTTTCTTCGTTGTAGATTTTGGCTGGCATTTGTGTTCAACTGGGTGCCTGTGTGCAATGCAGAAATTCTTTTCACAACTTCGGCAAGTGATTGGAATAAGTTCTTTTTTTTTGCATCCTTTCATACTGCACTTAACATTATAAATCTATAATACAACAATATAGAAATAGTGAAAGCAGGAATAAAATCAGTATCTAATTATATCAGATTAAATAAATATGAAATGTATAAAATAGTAAATATGCTAAAAATTAATAGTTGTACTGAACAGGGCCCTTGAAGAATAGAATATATTGCCTGAGCATGAAATGATGTGTTTTAATTTCAATTAAACAGTTCTTCTTTCAGAAAGTTTTTGAGATTTCAATGGAATTATCTGTTTTGCTAGAGCTTTTATTTTTTAGCTAGAGCTTTATATTATATTTATTTTTATTTTATTCATTTCATATGCACCAATAGTAATAACTAATATATATATATATATATATATATATATATATATATATAAAATTGTAACCTCTGTCTGTACATTGATTTTTTTCGCGAAATTTCACGATAACTTTTCGTTTCACATGTCATAGACACCATAACATTTTTGTTTCTTTGGTGTCTGTTTGTTTGTTACCTTTTCACGCATAAACGGCTGAACCGAATTTTATGAAACTTGGTATGTATATTACTACTAACCCAACTTAGACTTTAGGCTATATTAATATCCTCTGAGACAAACAGGAGTAGGGGTTATAAGGGAAGCGAGAAATTAAAAATAGCGATATTTTGTTTCCTATTGGTTTTTCGGCAAATATGAACATAACAAAAGTTATTTATTTTGTTATTTAAAGTAACTTTTGTTATATACACTTTTTTTGTAAACCAAATTATTAACGAGATATACGCTAAATCCTATAGCGGAAGTTAACAATTTTATTTGGGACAAAAGACCCAGCCGAAATAAATAAAACTCGGTATATGTATTAGCACTAACGCTTTTATTATAACAAGCCATACCAACATTTCTACGGACGGGCAGGAGTGGGGGTTATAGGCGAAGCCAGAAATTAAAAATTATATACGAGATATACACTTTAAACTAAAGCGGGAGTCAACCATTTCATTGGGCGCTAACGATTAAACCAAACATAAAAAAAACTCGGTATGTCAATTAGCATTAATTCTTCCATGATTATAAGCTATATAAAAATGTTTAGGTTAGAACGGGAGTGGGGGTTATAAGGGAGGCCTGAAATAAAAATTCCTGATATTTCATTGTCTATTTGTTTTTCGACAAACATGCACATACCAAAGCTGTTTACTTTGTTGTTTAGATTAACTTTTTTTTTTATACATTTGTCCAGGAACAATGTGTGGAGCAAGTAATTTTCGTAGAAATATTGATATGCTCAACAATTGATTCCAATTTGTACTATGAGGTACCTCACTTATTAAAATTAATTCAAATCTATGTTAATATTTTGTCTTTAATAACTGAAATCTATGCATAATGCACAGGAGACGGGGAACATGACAATTTGGAGGACAGTGAAAACTTACATAAAAAATTAATTTTATTATTAACAAATGCCAACAACGGGTATTAACCCTAAACAATGGGATGGGTAAATGTCAAAATAGTGTGCAAAGTAAAGCCTTGCAAAAAAATACCATCACCATTCAGCCTCAAATCAATTACCGGGCGAAGCCGGGTATCTGAGCTAGTATATATATATATATATATATATATATATATATATATATATATATGACAGACTCACATATAGCAACAATACTGGACTAGTAGAGATATCTGGACTGGACTTAATTAAAACCCTTTGTTCTTAACATGAACATAAAGCTAAGAAAAAACACACAAGAGGTTGTGATAGAGTACGATGTACAGTTGTATGAGAGTACGTTGTACAATTAATTCATATTACTTTCAATTTAGATGAAGAGACACAAATACATCCCCTTGTGATTGCACAACAATGGAGTCATAGCAACATCTCATTTTCAACTGTAGATTAATTAATAAAAACAGACTAACCAAGAGAAAACAAGGATTAAATGGAAAGTTGCCAGTTGAGGAACATGAGCTTTTTATAAAATAAATATTCCACTAAAATTTCATGCCAAACATATTATATTGCAGTTGAAAGATGGAATACTTGTTACAACTCATGAATGTCGTATAAACAGGAAGATGTAATACAGAATTTCTTCTACACTGTATCATGTAATAAGTTAAGATTTACTAATTATCTTGTATATGTATTCTTCTTTTTTTAATTTCTTAATTTTGTTTTGTTTTACAATGATTGTTATTCAATTTTCTAATGAATCTGTTTTATAAAAATACTAAGTATGTAATCACTAAAATCCATGTGATATGCTCATTTCGATGGGACACGTAGATTAAATAGACAGCCTCCTTACTGGGTTGCTGCAAGTCGAAAACAATTTTTTTTAAAATAAAATAAAATTATATATGCTGAAAATGAGCTTTGCTGATCAGTTAATAAATGTCACCAGTTGCATAACTTTACTGAAGTATTGTTGGAAATGTTATTATTGAGGTAGAAAATTATATAAAAGTAGTACCTTTCGACGGGTAGATGAAGGGTTGGCTTTACATCCCATATCGATATGCTGACCAACAGCTACATCAGGAGGTTCTCCACGCTTGTGAGCAACAGGCTGGCTGCAAATGGGGCATACTGGTACTTGGACATCACGCTCATTGCTTTTAGGACACGCGTGCTCTACATATTTCATGTGTTCGTGACTGCAACACAAGTAATACAAACACTTTTTTTTTATTAAACTTCCTATGCTGGTAAAAAAAAAAATGAATTATAAAAGATGAAACATGTTACAGTAGGTTTGTGAAACCTGGGTCCTAATAAAGATTCATGTGGAGCCATAACCTTAATTACAATTACCAATGAAAACAAATCCGATGTGGGGACTGCGTGACTTCCTTGTAATCCTATTAAAATAAATAAACATAATGTTTAATCACATTCCATTTGAAATTAATATATATCTCCATTCCAATGTATCGGATTGAAAAATGTCATAAAACATAATTTATAGATCTTGCCTTGATAAACAGAAAAGATCCTATACAAATATTTTGTATGCCTAATACATGCAGAGAAATTTGATTTTGTTTATATTCACCCTTATCGAAACTCCCCCTCCCCCTTAGTCAATTTCGATCAAAAGGAGATATACACAAACAGATGTTACAGCAGTCATAAATATGAAATGACAAATTCTAAGGCTAGTAGTTTTTTTGAGTTATGCACATACGTAAAGACATCATGCCAAAACTAGTCTAGATGGATTCGAGGAAGGACAAAACGTAAATTGAAATCAAAAACCGAACTTTAAATTATCCGACATATAATAACCGAGTTATTTTGAATTTTCAATTCTGTCCCCCTCTTCTTGGTTCTAATTCAGCCATTGACAAATAAGACCTTCAGAGACACACGGAATAGTTAAATATCGAATATAGTATTGACCAAAGAAGAATTTTGAGTATAGAATATAGCATCTTAATTGACATCCATACATAACCAATCTGCATGTACCTCATACAGTAACAGAGTTATTTTGACTCAACCCTCTCCTCCTGATCCAACTCTACTTATTAAGAACTCGTTCTTCAGTTTTATAAAAAAATGTAAACAAATTTTTTTTCCGGTCGGCATTATAGATCTTTAAGATCCTTAGCCACCCCCAAGCGAGACTCGAGAGATTCCTGATGAGTTTTTATGTAGTGAATGATAAACTCTAGATAAAACCCCCGTTAACCATGGAGGACATGGAATGAGATGTTTCCAGTAAACTGACAACAAGCTCAATAGCTAATTTCTTACCTAAAACAAAAAAAAAAATCATTTTTATACTTCAGGAAGTACTGTGAATAAAGACGATTTTCAGAAATCCATTTCATTCATCTCTAATTCTAATTTTAAAAAGCAAAAGATATAATTACAACATAAATAGAATTATTAAGCTATATACTAGCTAAGGTGGGGGGGGGGAGTGCCAGGTTGGAATGGCCGTGAAATCATTGTTGACTGAATAATGATGGGATTTTTATATCAAGGCTTCAATCTGTACAATGACACTTCCCGTCGGGGAGTATTGTTTTTACGTATGGGCCAGGTAACTGTAGGGGACTTAGAGAATAGAAATTTTAGTTTTGAAGGATAAATGAAAATGAGTTTCCAATCAATCCCTCTCCACTGTTTGACACACTGTGAATAATTCAAATCATAATAATGGATAGCATTTGTTATAATTAATATCAATAAAATGTACATCTTTCCTGTCAAAAACCAATCTGAGAACACCTTGTTTAAGCATAGTTATATACATAATAGTAAATGTGTGTAGAAAGCAATTCCAATAATGCCAACATTTCAAGGGAAATAACTTAATACAATTAACGTGTTAGCCAGGGTTATCAATATTGTTTTAATTAAATTATATATTCAAAAGATTAAACAATTTGAATTTCCTAATAATTTATATACCTGGCAGAAATAAATAACAATGGTACCCTAAAAATAATTTAATTTATATTCATAAAGCGAGGTGATGGGAAGAGATCATAGCCCTCCCTGCAACCTGAATAACACTTTAAACTTTAGTCAGCAAATACTTCTGTGGACCACTTTTAAAATTAGAGCATTTTAAAGTAGTATTCTTAATTTTTAACGATAGATATCGGCCATGAAATTATACGACAATGTAAATATAATACAATTTATTAAAATAACAAAATGAAATTTAAAAAATAAGTATAACATTATAATTAAATTGCCGAATAACCATTAGGAAATAAAATATCACAGTTTCATTTCAGGCTTTTTAACCCCCCCCCCTATTGCACTTTCCTAGAAATGGTAGTACCGCTTATAATCATAGAGGAGTTAATGCTAATTCACATACTGAGTTCTGTTTAGTTCGATTCAGTCTTTTGAGGCCAATAAAATTTTGTTCACTTCTACTATAGGGTTTAGCTTATATCTCGTTTATACTTCCTTATACAACAAAAGTGTATATAACAAAAGTTACTCTAAATAAGAAAATAAACAACTTTGTTGAGTGCACTTTTGCCAGAAAACCAATAGGAAACTAAATATTGCGATGTATCATTTCAGGCTTTCCTCATAATCTCCACTCCTGTTCGTTCCTGAGAACATTAGTAAAGCCTAAAGTCTAAGTCAGGTTAGTAGTAATACACGTACTAAGTTTAATAGAATTCTGTTCTGCAGTTTAGGTGTGGAAGGGAAACAAACAAATAAACAAACAGACAACAAAGCCAAAAACTGTTGATATCCATATGAAATGAAAAAGGATCGTGAAATTTCGAGAAAAAAAAAATCAATTGACAGTCAGAGGTTATAATTTTATATACACACACACAGATTATCTCCAAATTTGTTGTATAATGAGTATCAGCTTAGTTGTGTGAGTTAAGGGAAATGGCTCTTTGTTAACCAAGAGGCAAATCAATTGAATTAAGGCACTCAATTCCCGCTTGGAAATTAAGAATTTATTTAGTGACAAACTCGCTAAATAAAATCCTTAGTGCCACCCTGGCCAGGAAAGGGTGCTGACCTGAATATAACCTCTCCCAATTAGCAGGGGGCATTGAAAAATACCATTTTTAATGTGTGAAAAAAAAAACGGTTTTAAAATAAATCAGTTTAAGAACACTATTATTCATTCATTACTATTGTTTAATTGATATTTAGTTTTCAAAAATTTGATAAAGAAACTCTCGAAGGAAACTACAAGATTCATCTTATTTTAATCAGAAAATTTTGTCTTACCTTAATTAGAAATGTTTCTTGTACAAAAACCTTATTGACGTCCTGAAGATTTTTAAAAGATTGTGTATTGGCTAATAAGTTTAGATTTTGGGGATTTTTTTTTTCTTTAAAAATATTTTACATTTCTAGGAGTATAAGCATGATTAAGTGAAATCAAATAAATTTAACACACAAGATACTTACCAGAACACATTGAAACAAGCATCACATTTTATAGGTAAAAAATCTGCAAAACATAAGTAAATATTAATAAATTATTAAACAATGTAATTTTGAATAAACTAATCTCATTGTTATTGGGTGTTTGAACTAATTTGTAGCAATTTTTTTCATTTTATTTTACAAAAATTGTTTTAAATATATTATTCAAAATCTAGTCCATCATTAGCCACTATATTTTCCTATCTTTCTACCAGTATGACAATTCCTCGACAGAACAACAACTCATATTTAGAGCCAATCCAAAAAAAGACCCATTTTTTTCCAATCTTCAAAAAAAAAGAAAGCATTGCTGAGACAAGTGATGGGGCATCGATTGAAACTGGTAGTAATGAGATGGAGCAATTGGTGGAGAATACGGTGGGTAGGACAGGACATGCCATTCGATGTATATTTTGCATCCATTGCCATGGCCTCGAAAATGATTTCGTCCCTTTCACCATATTCTGCTTGCTTTCCCTTTAATGCATCCATCAAGCACATTAGTTAATCGTCTCCCATCTCACTGTTTCATTCCATCTGAGCAGTTTCCAACTAATTCGAGTATCCGATGTAACTACTGCAAACCTCTTTAGAATGGACTCCCAAGGGTTGAGGTTGTATTGTGCCATTTTTAAAAAAAATTAAAAATGTATTCCAAACATTCGATTTCGAGAAAAAAATGTATAGAACAACAATTGTAGAAATTTAAAATTGTAACAATATTGGTTGTATCACATTTTTCTACCGGATACATAAAAGAGATATTTTTCACGGGCATTATCAAACTCGATCTTTAGTTTTATAGAAAACAGTCGAAGATCGTATTTCGTTGAAAATGCTTCAAATGTTCTTCTATAAATTCTTTTTCCTATCTCAAAAATCAATGGAGATGGTTGTATTTTTAAAATTTGAGCCTTAGGTAAGCCTTGTCCCTCCTGCCACTCATTTCACCGCAATAAACCGATTTATGATGAGATCTCTTATTCCAAGCTTAAATATGATAAATTGTTTTTATTGGGTCTTTACTATCTGAGATTCAGGGACAAATTCCTCGAGTCACATCACAAATTAAATTAATGATAATAAAGTTCTATAGTCTCAAAGCATGAATTTGTATTTGATAGATACTATTCTTGATTTTAACTATGTCAATCTATCGAACAACTATGGAAGAGTGGGGCTTTAGAGAGGGAGTCAAATTAAAATTTCTGAATATCTTCGTTATTAAGGATTGCATCAAAAAATGTTATAAAACTGACCCTGTAGGAAGTGTAATATTCTACAATTGTTGTTCTAGTTTACTAACACAAACTATTTCCATTATGAAGACTATGTATAGAGGGCTTGAAATTTAAGCTGGATATGAGATCTTTTACACCTAGGGTGCTCAAGGTGAAAATCTCATTAGTACCCCCCCCCCAGCAAATAAGAATTTATAGAAGACTAAAAACTAAATAAGGCCAATATCTCGGTTAATATTTGAGTAAGAGATAAAAGAACAATTGTAGAAAACCGAATTTAAACAAAATTAGTCGTGTAACATTTTTGGATGAGGCTGTATAAAAAGAGACACTCCGAATGTTCTACTTTACCCCATCTCTAAACACCCTTCTCCCTTGTTCGATGAAAACAATACAATATCTCAAGTTGAAATAAGATTCTTTGTGATATATTGGCTTGTTGCAAATGTGAAACGAGTAGGAGTGGTACTAATTGAAAAATAAAAACTAAAAACTACAAATATCTCAGTCAATATTAGAGTTAGAGGACGACAACAATTATAAGATTAGATATAGATTAAGTCCCAATAAGATGGATATACAGTTTTCGATCCGACAGATAATAATAGAGATATATTCAATAGGAATTCCCACCCCTTCCTACTGCTCTCTTTTCACTTGTTAAACAACTTAAAATTGACTGCATTTTCATCATTTCAATTTCACATGAAATCTGCTAAAAACAAGAAAAAAAGACTATAAACAATATGTATTGTACTATTTTTCTGAAAGTCGAAGAATTTTCTAAACGCTTTTATAATAATGAAAAGATTCGACTTGAGAGAATCGATATATTTTTCTGATGGGTGATATGAATGACAATGCGAAAAATGTCTCTGGCCCCTGACAAACTATTTCATCATGTCAGAATAAATCGAAACATCGTAGTACAGCTCTCGACATTTCGCAATATGAGACTGGCACCAAATTCACTTTATTAAGATTAATTCAAACAATTTATAAAGAAAACAAGCATTTAATACAAATTGCCAATGAGTGGTAGGAATGACAATGCAAAAAATATATTGTAGGCATGAATGTTTCATAAGGTGACTTAGTGCCAATTATCATTACGAAATGGGATCTTACTTATCCTAGTAAGACAAAATAGAAACGGGAACTGTTGCCCAATTCTTCACAAACTCAAAGACTTTTTCAAATGTATTCGAAATAAGACAAATGAATTCGCTGCATACTGAAGCAGCTATAAAGTATATAAGTAGAAATCATTCCCCAAAAATATCCTATATGTTTTATTTCTTTATCTTCTGCTCAACTAGAAGCCATGCATGATTCTATGCAATAAACACTTTATTAAGGAAATTAGTCTTGATGAGTAGTTGAAGTGATAATGCACAAATAACCATAGCTCCTTAGAAAAACAGCTGTTTCATCATAATAAGAAGAAATGTGCAAGGTAGATGCCAAATTACAGGCCTTATTGCACAGTTAGAGTTATGACTGAAAGGTAAAGGCATAGATAGAGTCTAGATAGGGGCTTAACAGTTGCCATGGAGAATATGAATGAAGAGGAAATAGGTAAATGATATACTGACCGAGCTTATTGCAGAGAGGGTGTGAGCAGTGCTGACCAATGTGGGGCAGCTCCATGGGGATGTTTAGCCAACAGCTGAGCAACTGAGCTAGTAACCTCCCTCCCTCCCTATACTAACTGACCAGCCATAGAGGACGGCTAGGAGATAGGCCCAGTCGGACAGCTTCAGAGATATTCCCTTCTATGATACTCGTAAATTTGCTGAAAACTAATTTATTAAAACGATATATGTCTGCAAATGATACCAAATTACTTTAGTAAATATATTTTACTTGAAATAAACCACGTACAAATTATATTCCATTAAAGACAAATACATAATAGTTCCTTAAAATTGAGATATGTTGGTTTACATTTAAAAATCATAATTTTTTCTACGTAATTAAAATAACCACCCATCCATAGAGCTACCCCTTTATACTACCTACACAACTTTCTACCAGTACAATACCTTTAGCATCACATCTACTCATGACACAATTTTCGACACATTTGTTACAATATAATGTTGAGTGATCTATGTTGCAGGATCCAGCAAGACAGATCACTTTCTTTTCCCTAAATTATTCAAATGTCCACCGATCTTGCCTAAGACCAAATTCGAATCCGTTCCGTCTTTCTACGTTATTCCGGTTACAATTAGCAGATTTCCCTTAAGGGAAATCAGCTATTAAGGTTGTACTCATGACGGAATTTTCGAAATTTTTCTTCAAATGTCCATCGATCCTACCTAGTAGAGAACGAAAATGAGGTCCGTTCAAAACTGTGTGTGTATATATGTATGTATATATATATATATATATATATATATATATATATATATATATGTATGTATGTTACCGCTCTAGCGGTCGCAATTTTTGTTTGATCGTCACCAAACTCGATATTTCGTCGTTTTATGTAAAAAGAAAGATCAAGTTCGTTAACGGCTGAAATCGAACCAGTAAGAGGGGGGGGGGGTTAGAGGGGAGGAAATTCGAAATATCTCCGTTACTATACGTCGGATCGATAAACTGTACAGAATCAATCTTATTGGAAATTAAATTTACTATAAATATTGTTATATACATTTATTCTCTATCTTGAATATTAACCAAGATATTCGCATTTTTATTATATCTGGGCGTATAACGGATGAGAGTGAGTTCCCCGCCAAAAGCTAGGGCGGCTGTTTCCTTAACTGTTTGGCCCTCGTGAAATTTGTCTATTGTAAAACTTCACGTGGGTAATCTGCTTAGTTTACGCAGCCCCTGCGTGACGGACTTTTTTAGTTTATTACTTACCAAACTACCTATAGGGGAGACCAATGTGTAAAAATTGCATTAAAATAACTTAAATGTATTCATTTCAATTAAATGTTAAAAAACATAATAGAATGGGTTCACAATTGAAACTTATTGAGCAATAAAAAAAAAATATCCAGTTGCTAGAATATAAGTTTGTAAATTATTTTAAAGACCAACTTGTTCATTCAGGGCAAAATAATGAATTTACTAAAATTCTATTTATTCATATAAATACCAATGTTACTATTTCTATTTCATTATTATTATTATTTATAGTTAAATAATTGTTAATTTTATTTACTTCTTTATAATACTTTTATATTTTAATTTAAAAATTGTAATTTGATTTGATGATGTTTTTAAAAAAAGGAGGAAAAATATACTTATATTTAGAGTGAGAGGGAATCCTTGGTTGGAGTAGTATCGTTGTGAAGAAAAGGACGGATGCTCTGAAAAGACGCGCACACTGTCTCATAATATGAAACACACTCAACTGTCGACGATGTATGTATTATCACTAATGATGGAACGGATGCTCTGAAAAGACGCGCAGTCTCATAATATGAAACACACTCAACTGTCGACGATGTATGTATTATCACTAATGATGGAACGGATGCTCTGAAAAGACGCGCAGTCTCATAATATGAAACACACTCAACTGTCGACGATGTATGTATTATCACTAATGATGGAACGGATGCTCTGAAAAGACGCGCAGTCTCATAATATGAAACACACTCAACTGTCGACGATGTATGTATTATCACTAATGATGGAACGGATGCTCTGAAAAGACGCGCAGTCTCATAATATGAAACACACTCAACTGTCGACGATGTATGTATTATCACTAATGATGGAACGGATGCTCTGAAAAGACGCGCAGTCTCATAATATGAAACACACTCAACTGTCGACGATGTATGTATTATCACTAATGATGGAACGGATGCTCTGAAAAGACGCGCAGTCTCATAATGTGAAACACACTCAACTGTCGACGATGTATGTATTATCACTAATGATGGACAATTTTACCTGTAGCAATATTTAAATATTTCATCAGGTAAAATCATCATCTGGGTTGTATCATATTTTATGCATTTATGTGCTACGTACCTTGCAATGAAATTAAAGCCTTCAAATGAACAGTCAATAGCAGGTTCATTAGAACGAACATTCTTTAATGAATTAGATTCTTCGACATTCTTTTCAGTAATTAGTACAATGTTTCTTACTCCTGAATCTTCTTCTACCAGTTTCATTAGATTGTCGACATCTGGCACACCCAAAAACGTTTCGCTGGTTAAATAACTTTTTGATGAATCAGTATTATCAATTTTGACAGGCATCGTAGTAGAATTTTGGGTTATAAGAGCAGCATTTGTTCCTAATAATAATCATAATTTTAAACGATGTTTCATTTCAGTTGGCGAAGGATTATAATAAAAATGGTCTAAACCTCGCGATTGTGAAAAGAAATTTTCTAAGCAGGTTTGACTTATTCTAGCTGTTAAAATATATTTTACTTTTTATGTAGTTATATAGACATCTTAAAATTCTAATAGTTTATAAAAAGCCTTTCTATAAAGGAACAAAATTTTTGGATGTCCCAACAAGCATTTTTATACATTCGCTGTCACTTTTACTAATTATACTTAGCTTCATACCAAACCACCTACAAAGTGCATTTTTTGAATCTATAGGATCCATTGAATTTAACACACCAAAAGTGTCATTCACTAAATTGACGAATGGAGCTGCTTTCTCATTTTGTAGTAGGTACTTTATAGCCTTTACTTCATGATTCGATAATAGTTCAGCTGGTATCCTCACTGTTTCTCTATCAACTTCAAGGTCTCATAAGATAAGCGAGGACATATTTTAATTTCTCCACAATCTTTGGCAAACGACTGCATAAAAATCTGTTTATCATTTCTATCCCCACTAGATAACGTAACTCCATTACCTAACACGTAATTTCTCAATAATTTCCATAGCTGAGAGACATCAGCAAAAGCCCAAATTGATCGAGACTCATCGTATGATGTGTATCACATTTAATTCATTCCAAATTACAACAATTTTTGGCCCCATTTCTGAGACAACTAAGTACTTAGGTCTCAGAATCTACAAAAAAAAAAAACTTTATTGGTAATTCAAATAAAGGGTTAGAACCACCAATATAAATGATACTGTTGTCATAGCTGTTGGTGGAGACCGTCGTCACTGGCTGATCGTCGAGTACAGCTGGCATTGTGCTGTAGATTCGATGGCACTATCTTCAAGCCCGTCGAAAAGTTGTAGTGAGTTAGATGTGTGTTGGTAAGCAGGTTTTATGCGTCTGGTCACCAATTTACCTGGACACTAGCTAATACCCTTCCCTTGACAGATCTGAGGTAAGTAAACAGACTTGGACTAAACGTAAACAACTACACGTAAACAAACTAATACGGTGACCAGACGCATAAAACCTACTGACCAACACATCTAACTCAGTACAACTTTTTGACGGGCTTGAAGATGGTGCCATTGCATCGAAAGCGCTTGCCAGCTGTACTCGACGATCAGCCAGTGACGACGGTCTCCACCGACAGCTATGACAACAGAAACTTTATTGGTATTACCAGTACAATGAACAAATCACATAGAGATAAACTAGTTAGTCTACAATGGCAGGAATGAGAATTGGGAAGGAAGGTGAGAGGTATTTGTACTAATTTATTGAGAACTGCCGAGGAGTCATCTGGCTACGGAGTCCGTAGTACGGACGCTACTCCAGTTAGAACTGACTATACCCAAAACTTTATACCCAATGTTTTCGACAGAAATAATGATCTCATTGGTTATATTTTTTGTATTATTCTTGTCAAATTCAAAATAAATTGCCTGTTTCCATTTGCAAGACAGACTTCTTGCCAATACAATTTGAACATTTTTATGGGAGCCAAGTATTTTGTCTTCAGATTGATCATAAACACGTATGCTGTTATTTCATCAAATGACACGATAATGATTCGTTCGTTTCCTGCGAAACTTTTTTCTCTACTTTCCATTCAATTTATCACACTATTTAAAATTCCAGGATTACGAGGGAATGATTCTTCCCAGCGGCGTAAAGTTGAAAGTCGTGGAAGAGATTCACCAATCTTTCTTCGTTAATGATTGGCTCTTTTTCGAATGGATTGGAATTTTAGAGCCTTGGCAATGTCCTCATTTGTCCAACGACCTTTTACTTGTCTGTTTAGTAAGCATTGAATTTGAGCTTTGGATAATATTGGATAGCAAATCCTTTCAATTTCTTCTTTAATTGATATTTTTCTTCCTTATGCATTAATTTTTTGCTTACGATTATCTGACTGCAATCTATTAACTTTTTTTTTTCAAAGTTTTATTATTTAAGTATTTATTATTAATGTTTTTACGTTTCAAATATTTTGCTAGCGTTAGCAAGGAATTTAATTTGGATTCAGATTCAAAAACTTTAGTCTTTAAAAAAATACATTAAAACAAAATTCTTCGGTATTAGCAAAAGAATCACTTTTCATCGTTCTCAGAGAAATCGGATTAATGTGACACATGGCGTGATTATGTATTTCACGTTTTTTACTCCTGTATTGTCTAAGTGTTTCACTTTTTGTGGTAGAATTAGAGTTGATACTGGTAAATTTCGATGGGGAACAGTTTGTTCTTTTAACTTTAATCTCATAGGAGCATAGCCTAACAATACTCATTGTAAATTCCTAAATTGTGGATCTCCACGTTCGCAACCAACTATCCAGTGCTTCTTAATTTCTGTTTTTTTTTCTTCGGGAACCGACAATAAAATACAGACTTGCCTGATTTCCGAGAGTTGTTGGAACATGATGATACAGAGAGCATTCACTGGGCATTTTTTTAAAAAAATCACTTATGACAATAGAAAATAAAATAATTGCCAGAAAGACAACAACGTTTACCAGGTGGACACAGCTACAGGTGGAAGATCTACGTCATTCAGCAAAGTTGCGATTCACACATCCAGCGACTAGCAGCTCCAGCGACTAGCAGCTCCAGCGACTAGCAGTTCCGATCTCGGTGGAGAGTTGTATCTCTAAGCCTGCTACCCCCTCCAGCTGGTGCCCCCTCCAGCTGCTCCTCTAACCTGCTCACTACAGTTCGTTTCAACCCCTAGCTACCATGGCTGGCATGAAAGGTAGTCAGTCATACATATATTGTTTTATAAACGTTTATTTGTGTACTTATTATAATTATTTCAATGTTAATGTTTTCTCCAGCCTAGATTTATTATTTACGAGATTCGATTGGGATGAATAGGCTGTTTCATTATTGAAACCCCATTCTTCCGCGATGTTTAATTCCTAATGCCTCCCCAAACTTGATTTTCTTATCGCTACAACTACTTTTAAGATTGGCATTTTCTTAATTTTACTTATACATTTTAGTACCTCGACCAATTGTCAGTATGTCTCAATATTCTAAATTAACTGCTCAGTCTTATAAGAAATATATAACTTATTTTAATATAAGCAATAATGAAATGGAAGCTATCTCTTAAATCCAGTCAGCATGTTTTCAGTCTGGGCCTCATAAAAACTTCTTGCAAGTATAAAACAGTGAAGAATTTATAGTCTTGCAAGTACTCATTGAAATATTCCCTTGTCATTCTCTTATTTATTTGATATATTGAGAATGAAATTGAGTTAATCCAGTCTTTCTTATTGTTTTATTGATCATTCAAAACGTTTGATATAACTGTTATTTAATCTGCGAACTAATTAAAATGCTACAAAGTGTTTGTACAGTGTATAATAATACACATGATCTAGTTGTTCATTAACTCTGCATATAGTTGAAGTATTTTACAAATTTATTTCTTGCCTATATATATATATATATATATATATATATATATATATATATATATATATGTAAAATTTTTACAGGCAGCAAATAGATTTGCAAAATTCTTATTTTGGAGGGGGGGGGAATCGGGTTATAAAATTTCAAATATTTGTATGAAGTTTCCTTATTATATACTAGCTAAGGTGCCCGGGAAATCATTGTTGACTGATTAATGATGGTATTTTGATAGCAAGACTTCAATGTGTACAATTACACTTCACTCCACATATTGTTTTTCGGTACTTTCCTGTTATGGGGACCCCTACAGGAAAATATCGATATAAACCCAGAAATATCGATATTTTTCAGTAGGGGTCCCCATTATCAATGATCCCCCCCCTCCCCCCCCCCTTGTTTTAACCGCCGATATCGATATTTTCCAGTAGGGGTCCCCATAACAGGAAAGTACCTGTTTTTCCAAAATAGCCAATATTAAAGTGTAACTTTTGGAGACTAATAGAATAGAAATTTTAGTTTTGAAGAATAAATGAAAATGTATTCCTCATCTATCCCACTTTTTGACTCACCACTTTTGAATAATTCAAACCATAATCATCATGGATTGCTTTTATTAAAATTAAATATCATCTATAATGAACATATTTCCTGACAAAACCAACCTGAGCACATATAGTTTAAGCATAGTTTTGTAGATAAGATTATATTCGTAATAGTAAGTCTCAGCGGAAATCACTTCCAGTAATGCCATCATTTCACAGGAAATAAGTAAACTCAATTAACTGCTTTCAACTTCCGCTCCCGCATGAGGGGTCATCATTGTTTTTCTTAAATTATTGATTCAAAATATTATTTTAATGATTTATTTACCAGATAGATTTAAATAATAGTGGTACCCTAAAAATGATTTCATTTATATTCAAAAAGCTAGATGAGGGAAAGAGATCGTAGCCCTCCCTGTAACCTAAGTAATACTTTTAACAATCATATCGAGTTTAAATACATACTGTCTTTTGTCATAATGACATTACCATTAATGTTTAATTGTTATGATAGTACATATTTGTTTCAATAACATCAAGATATCGGAAATAAGATAATATATTACCAGAACTAAAGAGTTTGATTCCCTATAACTCCCGCTATCACTCCTTGTGCAAATTCAGCATGATTTTGTTTAAATAATACTTTATACAAATTAAATAATGGTAATGCTCTTATAGTTTACATTTCTATTGGAAATAAATAACTAAGTTATTTTCTAGGGAAAATAAATAAATGAGGAGGGGGCAACCGAGATTTCTAACCCCATTAATCCGAATTATGTTTTGTACATCAGATTATATTCGTAGTAGTAAATCTCGGTGGAAATCATTTCCAGTAATGCCAGCATTTCACAGGAAATAAGTTAACTCAATTAACTGTTTTAGCCTTCAGTCACCTTCCGCTCATGTATGAGGACTATCACCATTGTTTTCCTTAAATTATCGAATTAAATAATAGTATTACCCTAAAAATAATTTCATTTATATTCAAAATGATGGGTGAGGGATAGAGATCATAGTCCTCTCTGCAAAATAAGCAATCATTTAAATCATATCAATTTAAACGGTACATATTTGTTTCAATAACATCAAGATATCGGAAATAAGATAATATATTAGCAGAACCAAAGAGTTTGATCCCTAAAACTTCCGCTATCACCTCACTAATCCGAATCATACTTAGAACTATCATAGACGACTAAAACATAACATTATTTGTCCTAATATGCATTTATTAAAAACACTTAAATAAGTACTAATAAAATTAATGACAGTTTTAACGTATATCTCGTGTTTACTTAAATTTTACGACAAAAGTTACTCTAAATAACAACATAAACAACTTTTGTAATGGCCATATTTGTCGAAAAACCAATACGAAAGGAAACACAACTGTAAATTGTCTTATGTCAAAATATTGAAATTTTATATTTTAGATTGTTGTACCATCTAGTTGTGCACTTCCTCTTTTAATCGAAAATTATATCGGCAAATTATATTCTAACATGTTAAAAGATGAATCGCCATTGTAGCGGCATGGTTCTATTTATTTTGTACATTTGTAACATTTAGCTTTGTAAAAATGTTAATATTTATTTAATTTTGTAAAATTATATTCAAACATGTTAAAAGATGAATCATCATTGTAGCGGCATCTCAAATAAATAATAATAATAATCATTTGATCGAAAAATTCTAAGGAGTGGGGGTTATAGAGAATCGGAAATAAAAAATTGTAAATTTCTCTATACAAATATTTTGTATTTCTCTAATATAGAGATACAAAATATTTGGATAGAGCTTTTTTTGTTATGATGAAAAGATCTATTAATTATGTTTTTCGATTCGATGCATAGGAACAAAGATATTGTAAATAACATTTGAATGAATGAAAGGAGGAAGTCATGTGGTGCCAACATCAGATTCTTTTTATGTAGGTGCTTTTTTCTTTGACAATGATTAGTATAAAAATCTATCCTTCTATTTTTATAATAATTCTTTTATTCAGAATAAGTAGATACAAATATAAAAAATTTGGTATCCATCCCAATCTTTTATTTATGATCTTTCTTATAGTCTTTCGTTAAAATTGATGAATCTCTCTGTCTCCTCCGACAATCTCAACATTTGAAGGGCGAAATCTCGTTAAAACCTTTAAAACATTTTTAAATACCTCCCCCCCCCCCTCCAGTTGCACTTCTGACTTTTCATAATTGTTGTTCATATATTAATAATGTTGAGTTGCTGTTTTGTCATTTTGAAACTATTTATAAAATTTATTGTTATTTTTTAGATAGTTATGTTTTCTATTATTATTTTAATGTGTAATGTATTTTTTTTGTTTCATGCTGTGCGTCACTGATTCAGCGTAAGTATTTTATTTATTTATTTTGGTTATTTTATTATGTTTATTGATCGATTGCAATGGGCTTAGAAAAGAAACTTTTGCTACTAGCAACATTATTATTGGGCTAACATTTTTTTCTGTACAGCCAGAAGGTGAACCAATGGTTAGTAATGCTTCTCCTACATACAAGCTTTAAGTTGCATTGGTTGTGTTTCTCTATTTCCATTTTTGTTGTATAGTTTTGGGATTAGTTTGGGGTAATTATTTGGTTTATCTTTTTTGCTTCTATCTTCTATTTAGTGAAATAATATGAGAGTTTTTGTTTTGATAGAATTTATTAACATTGATACAGATTATACTAACAAATCAAAATTCCAAGAAATAGTTGTAGAATTTCTGTTGACACCAGGAATAAGTTGATCAGTGAAGAAATGTCCGAAACAAGTTATGTGCAGCTGTAATTATTTCAAAGCCCTTTGCACACTTTGAAGTAGTTAATGCCACACGGATCTGATTCTTTACAAGTCTCATTGTTGTCATTACATATTTTAACCCACTCCCTCTCAGAAAAAAACAAAGTTCCTGGCTTTACAGAAGCAGAAAAAAAAGTGCTGCTAAAATTTGTCACTAAACTTAATTTTATTTACTGGTGGCAGTCATGAGTATTAATCTCTTGGTGAATATAAGGTCATAGATTGGCTTCCTACATGCTTTTTCTAGTTTAAATAATATTAATACTCTCTTTGAACCAATTATTTAACATTAAAATCACCTAACCCATTATTTTTTTTCATCTCTGTCACATATCGAATATGTGAAAAGTGTGTGTTATCCTCAATGTGTTAATGTGGGAGTGGTAAATAGTACTTTTAAACTGTATTTTAAGAAATGAAACATTTTTGATGACCATAATTATTTAAAGAATGTTTTTATTATATAAACCTTAAGTAAAAGGTATAATAACAAAAATATGTCCTAACTTAGAAATAGTCTCTATCCTATACCATTACAATCATTGGTGATCATATTTTAATAATTCAATCCTTGTCTTGTGATACAATCAAAGCACAAAGCGTTGAACAGATAACTTGTATCAAAGTTTAAGAGTTCTTACTTTAAAAAAGCAGCTAATCTCTTAATTCACACACACACACACACACACACACACACATATATATATATATATATATATATATATATATATATATATACAAACCTCATTTTCGTCATATCCTGAGTAGGATTGATGGACATTTGAAGAAAGGTTTCGAAAATCGTGTCATGAGTATGACCTCAAAAGCTGATTTCCCTTGAGGGAAATCTGCTAATATAAATGCTTTTGAGTCAATATATATATAGGGTTGGCAAATAAGTCCTTTCGGTTTTTTAAGTTGAAAGAAAACTATTGTATATTTTGAACATAATTTTTATATTATTCTACAATGTAATGTCCATTATTTTCTATTACTTTACCCCATCTCTCCATCAGCTGAATAATCCCATGCTCATAGAATGTCTGTGGTTTATTAGCGAAAAAATTATCAAGGTGCTCCCTGACACCCTGTTCGTTTTCTAACCGTTTTCCACCTAAGGATTTTTGTAGAGAACGGAATAAGTGGTAGTCACTAGGAGCAAGGTCCGGTGAATAGGGAGGCTGGGGCAAAAGATCCCATCCAAGGGCTAACAATTTGTTGCGGGTGACTAACGAAGTGTGGGGCCTGGCATTATCATGATGGAAGACGACACCCTTTCGATTTGCCAGTTCTGGGCATTTTTGTCGAATTGATTCATTCAATTTTGTTAATTGTGAGCAGTATAGAGTGGAATCGATTGATTTACCTTGTGGCAGCAGGTCATAAAAAATCACACCCTTGAAATCCCACCATACAGAAAGCATTATCTTCTTTGGGTGCAATCCCACTTTTTTAATTGCATCAGATAAATGAGACATATTGTAAACAAAACATGAATACAAAAACCGAAAGGACTTATTTGCCAACCCTATATATATATATATATATATATATATATATATATATATATATATATATATAATACAATATAAAGAATGCTTTATTGATATTTAATTCTAAGTGAATTTTTATTATTTCAATTAAAGTGGTATTGTACTATATTAATACTAACGATTCTCATTGGATGATCTTTTTGTTCTAGCCTTGTTACACTTGCCTTTGCTGGCTCAATCGGAATGACTTTCATCATCCTAGCTTGTGCTTTGCCTCAGTTTAAGTAAGTTTTTTTGATTAAATAATATTTGTTTAATGAATTGATTTCCTCTATTGATGTTTTGAAGCAATTTCAAAATTTAAAATTTTCATTTGATATTAATAGTCAAGAAGGATGAAGTAAGAATCAATTTTTATTATATTTTACCACATGTAAAATAGAGTGTATTTTAACAAGTAGGTAATACATTATTTTCTTAGAACCCATTTTACTAGATCTAAATCTGCCATATATCGAACATATAACTAAATCATAAAATCAATGTATCTGTTGACAGAGTGGAGATAAAGTATCTCTTCTTGATTTAGGGTTCCCATACATAAATATTTGTTATCATTGAGTTCTTTAGCTCCTTTTAGCAGATTTCCCTTAGGCCAAATCAGCTATTGAGGTGGCATGTCTCAATTTTCGTAAAATTTCCTAAATGTCCATCGATCCTACCCAGAAGATGATGAAAATGAGGTCCATTCAAAATTTTATGTGTGTGTATATATATATATATATATATATATATATATATATATATAAATAAATATATATATCAGTTTTTGGTTATTGAATGATAGTAGGGGATGGTTGGGTATCGGCTATAAATTCTCAATTCTTCAAATAGAGGAGTTTATTTATTTTTTATGCTGGCAGTTTGAGGGAGCATTGGGGTTGCCTTGTTGAGAGTAATTGTGGTAGAGGAGGAGGGAGCATTGGGGTTGCCTTGTTGAGAGTAATTGTGGTAGAGGAGGAGGGAGCATTGGGGTTGCCTTGTTGAGAGTAATTGTGGTAGAGGAGGAGGGAGCATTGGGGTTGCCTTGTTGAGAGTAATTGTGGTAGAGGAGGAGGGAGCATTGGGGTTGCCTTGTTGAGAGTAATTGTGGTAGAGGAGGAGGGAGCATTGGGGTTGCCTTGTTGAGAGTAATTGTGGTAGAGGAGGAGGGAGCATTGGGGTTGCCTTGTTGAGAGTAATTGTGGTAGAGGAGGAGGGAGCATTGGGGTTGCCTTGTTGAGAGTAATTGTGGTAGAGGAGGAGGGAGCATTGGGGTTGCCTTGTTGAGAGTAATTGTGGTAGAGGAGGAGGGAGCATTGGGGTTGCCTTGTTGAGAGTAATTGTGGTAGAGGAGGAGGGAGCATTGGGGTTGCCTTGTTGAGAGTAATTGTGGTAGAGGAGGAGGGAGCATTGGGGTTGCCTTGTTGAGAGTAATTGTGGTAGAGGAGGAGGGAGCATTGGGGTTGCCTTGTTGAGAGTAATTGTGGTAGAGGAGGAGGGAGCATTGGGGTTGCCTTGTTGAGAGTAATTGTGGTAGAGGAGGAGGGAGCATTGGGGTTGCCTTGTTGAGAGTAATTGTGGTAGAGGAGGAGGGAGCATTGGGGTTGCCTTGTTGAGAGTAATTGTGGTAGAGGAGGAGGGAGCATTGGGGTTGCCTTGTTGAGAGTAATTGTGGTAGAGGAGGAGGGAGCATTGGGGTTGCCTTGTTGAGAGTAATTGTGGTAGAGGAGGAGGGAGTAAAATAATTCAGTCAATATTACATCTTGAATGGCTTAGTTATTTCCTCCTCCACCACAATTGCTCTCAACAAGGCAACCAATGCTCCCCAAAACTGTCAGCATAAAAAATAAATAAACTCCTCTATTTGAAGAATTGAGAATTTATAACCGATACCCAACCATCCCCTTCTGTCATTATATATATATATATATATATATATATATATATATATATATAAAAAACTGTTAATGCTCTAGCAGTCGCAATTTTTGTTGGAAATATCTCCGTTACTATAAGTCGAATCTAAAAATTGCACAAAACCATCTTATTGCAAATTAAAATACCTATAAATGTTGTTTTATACATATTTTCTCTATCATGAATATTAACCAATATTTTTGGAATTTTTAGTTTTCATCCTTAGGTTAAGCCCCATTCCTACTCATGCCATATAAACAATAAGCTGTTATATCATGAGCCCTTTTTGTTCTAATCTTATTATATACGCGAAATACATGCAAATTCGTTGTGCGATGAAGTCATCAATGAAGATTTTACGTTCTTGTCTTGAAAATGTTTATTTGATCTATAAGATACTCGATATTTAACCGTTTCAGTCATCACTAAAGATCATATTTTTTATTGAATGAAATCGGACCAGGAATAGGGGGATTAGTGGGGGGATTTGGAAATTCAAAATATCTCTGTAATTATAAGTCGAACTGTAAAAGCTTATAGAACCAATGTTGTTCAGCTATAGATGCTCTACAATTGTTCTTCTATGTATTTTTTTGTAACTCAAATATTAAGTGAGCAATTCGTATTTTGTTGTTTTTAGTCAAAATAGGCAGTAAGATGAGATCACTCACTGATAGTGTCTCTTGCCAACACGTCGGAAACCTAGTTAGTTTACACAGCCCCTGCGTGACAGACTTTTTAGAAGTAGTACTCATATTTATGAGAAGACCAAAAGTTAAAATTCACTCTGCATAAGCACATTTAATCCTAAAAATATACAATATATTCTAAAGATGCATATTTTTCTGATAGCATGAATAAAATGTAGTAAATCAGGCGAAACTTGCCTTTTAGTTTTGATGAAATTTGTTATTCTTTTTGTTTACTATTCTCATTACATTTAGTTTTTTAATCCGTAGACAAACTGTGAATTGAACATAGTGCCTTTGCCTTGCCTTTTTCTCTGATGCCTCTGTCATGCTACTTTCAAATCAATTCAGGTATAAAATGTTTACAAGAGCCAAACGATATATAAAATTCCTTATAGAAGGTTTAAATTATTATAGAATTATCTCTTGATGTTCGTTGTTTCATTAATGCCTCTTCAGGATGTTCAATTTATGTTTTTAACACATATTCAGCCACTTTGTCTAATCTGGTTAGAATCATTTGATTTAAAACTTGGAGGGAAATATACATCCTAATAGAACACTTTTTATTTTTCTACATCTTCCCCTGGATATCGATTTGTTTTAATTCAATTCATATAATTTATTTTCAACTATTCCCGATCAGCTAAACTTTTCTTTAGAACTTTGATTATTGGCAGTTTAGATGGAGTTCCCACATCTGTGACTGCCCCAAAGTCCTGGAGTGAGTTGGTATAACCTCAATAATTTTGATACATGTCGCTTTATTCTTATACCCAATCCAGTTTCAGTTCCTTAGAGTACTTTACAATGTTTTCACTATATATAAAAGATTATTATTATGATTATGTTATTATGTATTATTATTACCTATTATTATTTATGATGTATAATGTTTCATTTTAAAATTATCTATCTTATTTCAGAGTTTGGTGGCCTTTCATGGTCGTCTTATTCTATTTATTTGCACCAGTGCCAACTCTACTAGCTAGGAGGTATACTGAAAGAACTGGATCTCCGAATTCCAGTATGGATTTAGCAATATTCATTACAATGTTCTTCGTCGTCTCTTCGTTTGCTCTGCCAATAGTTCTTGCGAGATCTCCTCTACCACACCCAGCCGTAAGATAGTTTTTTTTCAAGTTTTTATTTATTAGGTGCAATTACTTTGTGGCGCAAATCAGGTGTAGTCGCTTACATTTTAATTTAATTTATATTAAATTAATTCTATTTTATTGGTTCCAGTGTCATAAATATCACTGTGTTTTAACATTTATTGTCCGTAACTTGTTTCCCTTTTATTAAAATATAGTTTTGGTGAGACCTAAAGACCTCTTTTTTCACTCTTTGAAATATTTTGGGTTGGAGTGAGTAAGAATAAGGTTGTCAAATAAAGTTATAATAATAATAAATTACTTTGGGCTCTGCTCAGATAAAGAATATTTGGACTAAGTGAACAATTTTGTTCAAAAGGATCTAAAAATATACAACAAATACAGCTTAGCTCTGAAGTATCAAGAGAAAGCGACATAGAAGTTGCTATAGAGAGAAAAATATGGAAGAAGAAGAATTAAAGGAAATTGGGTAAACTCACCATCCTAGCCCATCTGATCTGATCGAGGTGCCTTATTTGATTGCCTCTTCCAATAATCGACCTACGTAATTATGTACAAAAAATATTTTAATTGACTAAAAATAATGAACAAAGGTGCAAACAAATTAACATTAAGTTTGTGGCCAAAATGAGACAAGGAGAAGAGGTCTAGAGAAGCTCAAATTCCAAATATCTCTGTTTTCAGGGATCACATTGAAAAAATTAATTTAGCTATTCTTGCTACAATGTCATTAGAAAATTTCTTTCTAAATATTTTAGTGTTGAAAACTTGTTAATTCAAAGAATTGATCATGGTTAATTGAATTGATTAGTCACCACATAAAAATCTTGATCACAAATCCTCCTGTGTGCAATTAAATATCTCTTAAAGTCTACAATGCCGACTGAAGGAAAAACAAAAATACTTATTTAATTATTTTTATATAACTGTTTTATCCGTCATTCGTGGGTTAAATGTTTAATAGTGATAATATAAAGATTGGATTAATTTATGCACTAAGTCATTCGGTCATTTTCATCACATAACACAAAGATATATCCTGAGCTATTTACTTATTATACCTGTGAAGGAAAAAGTGCTGATTGAAAAAATGTTGCTGAATTTATATTAACATTTCCTGTTAACCCGCCAATGAAATAAAAATGGTTTCCTGTCGAAATATGTAGATTGGATTAACAGAAGAACTAAATAGTCCTTTTAGTTTCATAACATTATGAAAGATGTTAATTCTCTACATCCATTATAAAATTTTACTTGTGAAACATGGAATTTCTATTGGGAGGATATAGATGAATTTAATCTCATTCAAGGTATCGAGTAAATATTGTTTTCTATCGAAATATTAAGATGATTGAGTCACCATAGCACCAGTAGAAAAAGTAAAACAGAGAAGTTGTAATTGGTGACCGGAAGCTGGAAGGAATCAAGCTGTTAGATCTTGTTCAAATAATGGTTTCCCATGAAATATAATTAGATTAAAGTAAACACTGACATCCCTTCAGTTGCATCACATATTCACATCCTTGATTCAAATACAAATAAATTTACAACTCTATTGAGACACTCTCATGGGAAAAAATTCTTTTTGGTGATTGGATATCAGAATTCAAAAATTTCCAACTCATAAATTTAAATAACATTTTAAATATATCACTGGATTCTAAAACACTATTGGCTCTTTACTGTTTTAGCATAAAACCAATTAAATAAAATTTGGCACCCAGAAGTTGGAAGTCAAAACTTATGAATTCATAAACGTAAATAATGTATTAGAACTGAAATCATTATTTTAAAAACAATTTGTTCTGTACATTTACTTGATAAAACCTATATTAACCTTCGAACGACAAGGCTGTGTCATACGGGCCACCTATACAGTAACAAACAGGACAAGACTGGTGTGCTTAATACCCTCTTATTCAATAGTCAACTACATGTCAAAGTCATTGCACACTCTGTCCACCATTTTTCGGAGTGTTTGTGCTGGTACGTGTCGTATTTGACACAGCCAGGTTGTTTAACTTCCCTTTCGTATATTTTCTGTGACACTGAATTCATTATTTATCACTGAAGATGAGGTTAGAAATGAACTTTTATGACAAATGGAAGAAAGTGATAGTGATTTATAAATAATAAAATAAGAAATAGACAAGGTACCCGTCTTTGTTGTAAATGCCAAAGAAGTATTTGCGGCAAACACATAGTATACTATGGTTTGCCAATAATGAATCGTCAAGTGAATATTTTCATGTTTTTTTTTTGGTTTGTTTTTTGCAGTATTTTCCTTATAAATGAGTGTCCTTTGTATTGTTTTTTGTACTGTGTAGGTTAATATATTTATATAATTTTTTATACTTATATATATTTTGTATAATAATAATATCCTACTAATATTTGGTTCTTTGCTTATTTATTTCGTAAGTAAAGCTATTACATAGTATGCTATTATATAATAAATATTATATAATGTATTATTATACTATAAATATATTTGTTGCATATTTTTATTTAATATTTCATTTTAACCTGTTATTGGTGACGAGGGGGAGGGGGTACTACCAAGCACACGCACACACTATTCTTCTTAACTTTTCTAAATGTTATTTTGAGAAAAGAAGAGTGATTCTGAGCAGAATAAAATGGAAAATATGCATTTGGCAGGTAGGTGTCATGTATGACAGCTACTTGTCAAATTTGTCCTGGGTCACAGCCTTGTCGTTCAAAGGTTCACCAAGATATTGGCAAATATGTGATTTCATGTTGGAAGTAATCCCCCCGCCTTTAGTTGAAAATTCCAATTCTCACATAGCCTATGTTCTATTTTGGGATAGTTGGCTCACAAATATAATAGTCCATAGAAATCCTCTGAGCCAATTTTGAGTAATTAAGTTACAAACTGGAAGGCAGACAAGATTTTCAATTTGGATGCCATTGTTCTTAGAATGATCTCAAATATAAAAAATATGTATCCCCCAAAGTTCAGTTTTATTTATATAAATTATATTTCTAATGATTTTTTTTTTTCAGATTGAATGGGGAGCTTGTTACTTTACTTTGGCTGGAAATGTTGTAGTATATCTGACATATATAGGATTTTTTGTAACACTTTATCAAGATGATAGTGATTACAATATGTGGTGAATTTTTTAATATTATATTCGGAAATAAAATAATTTTAAAACAAAAAAGTATCTTATATCTAGATTAATCAAATATGAGTTTATTATTTATATTAATAACAATATTAATTGAATTAAACTTAATTTCTACATCTGTTTAGCATAATCTTTTTTATTTTTTTTCTTCATATTTTTTTCCCCCCCTTCAGCATTGACACAAACCCAGAACGACATATTGGTTATTTAAACTTAGGGTCTTTGTATATATCAATCAGTTTTATAAAAGGCTGCATTTTTTTGAGTTCACATCAAAGTGAGTAGCTTGCTTTTATTGAGAATTATCGACAGAATGGGACTTGTTGTCAAAATGTGAGGCAGTTGTAGGGCGGTAGATGGTAAAGCATTGCCTACAGTATGGTTGCCACTGAGCATTGTTGCGATTGTTGTCAATATGTGAGGCAGTTATAGGGCAGTAGATGGTAAAGCATTGCCTACAGTATGGTTGCCACTGAGCATTGTTGCGATTGTTGTCAATATGTGAGGCAGTTGTAGGGCGGTAGATGGTAAAGCATTGCCTACAGTATGGTTGCCACTGAGCATTGTTGCGATTGTTGTCAATATGTGAGGCAGTTGTAGGGCGGTAGATGGTAAAGCATTGCCTACAGTATGGTTGCCATCGAGCATTGTTGTCAATATGTGAGGCAGTTGTAGGGCGATAGATGGTAAAGCATTGCCTACAGTATGGTTGCCACTGAGCATTGTTGCGATTGTTGTCAATATGTGAGGCAGTTGTAGGGCAGTAGATGGTAAAGCATTGCCTACAGTATGGCTGCCATCGAGCATTGTTGCGATTGTTGTCAATATGTGAGGCAGTTGTAGGGCGGTAGATGGTAAAGCATTGCCTACAGTATGGCTGCCATCGAGCATTGTTGCGATTGTTGTCAATATGTGAGGCAGTTGTAGGGCGGTAGATGGTATAGCATTGCCTACAGTATGGTTGCCATCGAGCATTGTTGTCAATATGTGAGGCAGTTGTAGGGCGATAGATGGTAAAGCATTGCCTACAGTATGGTTGCCACTGAGCATTGTTGCGATTGTTGTCAATATGTGAGGCAGTTGTAGGGCGGTAGATGGTAAAGCATTGCCTACAGTATGGTTGCCATCGAGCATTGTTGTCAATATGTGAGGCAGTTATAGGGCAGTAGATGGTAAAGCATTGCCTACAGTATGGTTGCCATCGAGCATTGTTGTCAATATGTGAGGCAGTTGTAGGGCGATAGATGGTAAAGCATTGCCTACAGTATGGTTGCCATCGAGCATTGTTGTCAATATGTGAGGCAGTTGTAGGGCGATAGATGGTAAAGCATTGCCTAGGGCGATAGATGGTAAAGCATTGCCTACAGTATGGTTGCCATCGAGCATTGTTGCGATTGTTGTCAATATGTGAGGCAGTTGTAGAGCGGTAGATGGTAAAGCATTGCCTACAGTATGGTTGCCATCGAACCACTGCATATTGTTATCTATCTTTCTTTTTATCCTCCCATTCTTTATCAACCATGGTGCATTGGACCAATTAATAGATTCACAACTTCAATTCCTCCTTCTACTGATTATTATTGTATCTATTTCCTTGTTCTATAGTGGTTCAAATTCGATAGATTTCTCATTTTTGCAAAGAGATATTGCATGTGTTTCCTTAGAAATAGGGCTGTCCAGAGGTACAACTTCTGCATTATTTTTATTTCTTTATTAATTAATTTTTATATTTTTATTTTTTTCAGCAGTGTCCCTAAGTCAATCGCATTCGATCAAACTGACTTCCAGAAATATCATCCTGAGGAAATTCTGACAAAAGGTTTTTTTTTGGAAGTAGACGGTCCGAGAAATAAAAAATAATAAATAGTGTAAACGAGGTAGAAGTTAGAGCTCTGGAGAGCCCTATTTATAAGGAAACAAATGCAATATCTTCAGTGAAAATCAGATATATATAGAACTAGGATGACTGGAGAACACTATTTCAAAGGAAACAGATACAAGAATAATCAGAAGAATGAGGAGTGTAACCTCTGGATCTATTAATTTGCCCAATTCACAATGCTCGATGCGAGAGAGGAAGACAGATGGGCATCTGAACCTATGTGCCAAGCATATTCCTTTTGACAAAGGGAAGGCTATGCAAGATGAGTACTTCCCTTTCAACTATCACCTGAGACTGACCTGGGCCTCACATGCTCACAATAATTTCAACAAGCGCCAATAAGTCTGAAAGAAAGCAAGCTACTGACTTTGATGTAAACTCAAAAAAAACAAGCCTTATATAAAACTGATTGTTACATACAAAGGTCCTAAGTTTAAATAGCCAATATGGGGTTCTGTTCCAACCATCGCAAGAACTTCACGCACATTCAATTCAGATAAACCTACTTCTATTTGTCTGCCTGAAGGAAATCATAAATCCCTATATATGATAGGATCTCTAAAGAAATAAGTAAGGATTCAACATTTATTAAACTGGTAGTGGTTTAATTGCATCATATACGATGAGGATCACTTAATTGCTCCAAATGACCTTTCACCAGAATTGCCTCAAGATGTTGTTGCTGGCAGTCGGTTTCATCGAATGCAACTTAGCGACACTCTTGAAAACAATATGCGGAATAATTAATGAATAAGTAAAAATTTGAAAAACTAAGAGAGATAGTTCTGAACAGATGTAGAAGTCAAGTTTAATTCAATTACTTGGTTATTAATAAGATTAATGGCTCACATTTAATATTCCAAGTACATGTACCAAAGGTATTATAACTATCTATTTTTCTTCAATCTCATATTCTGTAGTTTTTGATTAAAAGTTACAAATATTTCAATGTATAGACCAAATATTTTGAGCATTGAAGTGGCAACATTTTTATAACAATTGGCTATAGCACTATGATTAAAAATTAAAAAGTTATGGGAAGAATATCTTCAACTATTCATATGTGAACATCTTTTTCTTTTTGTGTTCATCTGCTTTTGATCCATAATTGCTATCCCATGTCATATATTGATGGAATAATGGTGAGAGAAATTCCCAGATTGCAATATCTGGGGCTTCTATGTTACACACACACACACACACACACACACACACACACACACACACACACATATATATATATATATATATATATATATATATATATATATATATATATATAGCAAATTTCACTTATTTCAATACTTCAATTATTTTGTTCATTTTTGGTTGCTTTCTTCTGAATGTAATTTTTGTATAGACTCAAGAATGAATCATTAATAACTGAATTTAATGTGGTGTTACACTCATTGTGGTGTGGTAATCTTCTATGTTGAAATGTTAAGCAGACCACATTTTTTGGTCATTCGGAATTTTTGGTTTCTTAACTCAAATGTTGCTCCATCCTTTGTTTATGGGAAAGTATTACAAATAAATAAATTTTGACAAAATTTGTTTTAAAAACGGATTAGCCATTATTTAATGCTTTTACTAAGTATTTTAAAATTATTATTGTAAAACTTTGCATTTATTCCTTTTGATTTTGTTGTCAATTTTGAATTTACTTCTCAATTCATATTATATAACAATTAGTCTTTTATAAATATCAGTCATTAACAGGTATACTATTTACATTTATACACACACACACACACACACATGTGTATGTATATATATATATATATATATATATATATATATATATATAATCATTTATGCAAATTTACCATTTTAAAACCTTTGACTGCTATTCCTTTAAATACCATTTTTCCTCTATCTCATCCTATAAATATTGTAATACTGGTGATATTTAGTAATATTTTGTGTACTTTAAAAATGCCTGATAAGACTTTAAAAACATTTTTGTTTATTTTTAAGGTGCACTTTATTATTTGTGATCATGTTATTGATATGGAGTAAATATATTTCTTTTAAGTTTAATTTATACTAAAATGATTAGTGTTTACTTTATAATTAGGTATTAATGATTGTCAACTGAATGTTTATATTTAATGTAACTAACTAATGTAGTTTCAATTGTATAAAGCAGATCTGTATAAAGTAAATAAGAAAAATAATAGTGTATTTTATTTTTTATTGACTAATTTTAATTATACTATCCCATTATTAAGCATAAATGTTAGGTCAAGGAAGTCAATATAATTGATTATGTACATGATTGCAATGATATGTATTACGTTGTGCAGACAATGTATATTTTTAATTGCTTTGAGAAACATTTATATATATATATATATATATATATATATAATACTTTTTGATCTAAGACATGTTTTCAACCAAAGTCCTATTAAATGAAAATAAAATGATTTTAGACTTTTTTCTATAACATTTTTTCCTATTCCTTTGTTCTTTAGTTTCAAGCCTTGTTAATAAAAATTCTTCATTATAATTTAGAAAAATCAGTAAACCATGATTTTTCAATTATATTTTAACAGATATTCTATTTAGTCACACTTAGCAAAATTTTACAAGTCAATGATGGAACCATTTGCACCCATTGTTTATAATTTTGTTGATAGGTGCATTCAAGTAATGAGAAATTATAATACACACACACAGAGTTAAAAAATATCAAGTCTATTGAAAAACCGTGGGTGAAATTTTGTTGGCATATCATAAAGACACAACAGTTTTATCTATATTTGAAGATGTTATTGGGCACAAGGAAAGAGGAGGGCCTAGAAAGTAATTGTAAGTAGATATTAAACAGTTTCTGATAGAACACAATTGTTATTTTGATCATGATGATGTCTTAATCAACATGAATTTAAATCTTATTAAAAAAGTTTTTCTAAATGAGTGGAACCTAAAATTCAGAAGGAGGCTGATCAAATAGTTATTAGGCTCAGGTAAGCTATGTAAGTTAATACTCTTGATAAACCTAAAGTTTTAGCAATTCCAACTACCAGATAAAATCAGAAGAAACGGAATCCCCAGTGCCAGAACAATTCCAACTACCAGATAAAATCAGAAGAAACGGAATCCCCAGTGCCAGAACAATTCCAACTACCAGATAAAATCAGAAGAAACGGAATCCCCAGTGCCAGAACAATTCCAACTACCAGATAAAATCAGAAGAAACGGAATCCCCAGTGCCAGAACAATTCCAACTACCAGATAAAATCAGAAGAAACGGAATCCCCAGTGCCAGAACAATTCCAACTACCAGATAAAATCAGAAGAAGAAACGGAATCCCCAGTGACAGAACAATTCCAACTACCAGATAAAATCAGAAGAAACGGAATCCCCAGTGCCAGAACAATTCCAACTACCAGATAAAACCAGAAGAAACGGAATCCCCAGTGCCAGAACAATTCCAACTACCAGATAAAATCAGAAGAAACGGAATCCCCAGTGCCAGAACAATTCCAACTACCAGATAAAACCAGAAGGAACGGAATCCCCAGTGCCAGAACAATTCCAACTACCAGATAAAATCAGAAGAAACGGAATCCCCAGTGCCAGAACAATTCCAACTACCAGATAAAATCAGAAGAAACGGAATCCCCAGTGCCAGAACAATTCCAACTACCAGATAAAACCAGAAGGAACGGAATCCCCAGTGCCAGAACAATTCCAACTACCAGATAAAATCAGAAGAAACGGAATCCCCAGTGCCAGAACAATTCCAACTACCAGATAAAACCAGAAGAAACGGAATCCCCAGTGCCAGAACAATCTGAAATTGATTCAGGTCGGAATAAGTTTAATAGAGAAGATGGCAAAAACGTGCACACTGGTTAACCACAAAAATGAGCGATTTAATCATCGCGAATCAGAAGAAACATTGAGGAATACAGTTACGAATGATGGATCCAACTCATGGGGAAGGAGACTCCGTTCACGGAACCGGCACTAGAATTAAATATATACACTAGCTTCGCTGAGCACATCATAAGAAGCTGAATATTGAGGGTATTTTTATAGCAAGGCTTCAATGTGTACAATTATACTTCCCGTCTGGGCCTATTATTTTTCCGTATGAGCCAGTTAATTGTAGGGGACTTATAGATATTTTAGTTTAAAAGAGTAAATTAAAATGAGTTCCCAATCAATCCCTCTGCACTGTTTGACACACCGTGTATAATTCAAATCATAATCATGGATAGTATTTATTATAATTAAATATTATCTATAATGTACATATTTTATGTGAAAAAACCCTCCGTGCACACAGTCTTTAGAAATAGTCGGTTGTAAGTACAAAGCAATTCCAATAATGGCAAATTGTACAAGAAATAAATTAACACAATTAACTGTGTTAGCCTCCGTGCAACTTCCCCTTCCGCTTGAGGATTAACAATATTGTTTTACTTAAATTATTTATTCCAAACATTAAGAAATTGGAATTTTCTAATAATTAATTTACCTAGTGGAAATAAATAACACTGGTAACCTACAAATAATTTAATTTTTATTCAAAATGTAAGGTGAGTGGCAGAAATTATCGCCCTCCATGCAACCTAAATAATACTTTAAATAATCAAATCGAGTTTAAACGCATATTTTCTTTTGTTATAATGACGTTAACATGTAACGTTTAATAGTTATATATAGTACATTCTTGTTTCAATAACGTCAATATATCGGAGGAAATAAGATAATACATACCAGAATTAAAGAGTTTATCCCCAACAACTTCCGCTATCACACATTTAGCAAATTCTCATAACGAGTTTTGTTTAATTTGGTTGTCCAATAAAATTGTTGACTCCCGCTTTAGTTTTTAGCGTATGTCTCATTTATATTTATATATATGACAGAAATTACTTTAAATAACAAAATAAAACATTTCGCTATGTGCATCTTTGGTGAAAAACCAATAGGAAACGAAATAAAACAATTTTAAATCTCAAGTCTCCTTTATTACCCCCACTCCTGTTCGTCTCAAAGAATATTAGTATAGCATATAGTATAAGTTGGCGGCCTTAGTTAGTAATTGCTATCGCTACTAATGGCAGCACAATAGGACGGCAGACCACTGGCGGCCCTTAGCTAGTAATTGCTATCGCTACTAATGGCAGCACAATAGGACGTCAGACCACTGGCGGCCCTTAGTTAGTAATTGCTATCGCTACTAATGGCAGCACAATAGGACGGCAGACCACTGGCGGCCCTTAGCTAGTAATTGCTATCGCTACTAATGGCAGCACAATAGGACGTCAGACCACTGGCGGCCCTTAGCTAGTAATTGCTATCGCTACTAATGGCAGCACAATAGGACGTCAGACCACTGGCGGCCCTTAGCTAGTAATTGCTATCGCTACTAATGGCAGCACAATAGGACGGCAGACCACAGGCGGCCCTTAGCTAGTAATTGCTATCGCTACTAATGGCAGCACAATAGGACGGCAGACCACTGGCGGCCCTTAGCTAGTAATTGCTATCGCTACTAATGGCAGCACAATAGGACGGCAGACCACTGGCGGCCCTTAGCTAGTAATTGCTATCGCTACTAATGGCAGCACAATAGGACGGCAGACCACTGGCGGCCCTTAGCTAGTAATTGCTATTGCTACTAATGGCAGCACAATAGGACGGCTGACCACTGGCGGCCCTTAGCTAGTAATTGCTATCGCTACTAATGGCAGCACAATAGGACGGCTGACCACTGGCGTCCCTTAGCTAGTAATTGCTATCGCTACTAATGGCAGCACAATAGGACGGCTGACCACTGGCGGCCCTTAGCTAGTAATTGCTATCGCTACTAATGGCAGCACAATAGGACGGCTGACCACTGGCGGCCCTTAGCTAGTAATTGCTATCGCTACTAATGGCAGCACAATAGGACGGCTGACCACTGGCGGCCCTTAGCTAGTAATTGCTATCGCTACTAATGGCAGCACAATAGGACGGCTGACCACTGGCGTCCCTTAGTCCTTTATGGCTATCATTTCCTGAAGCAAAGGCAATAATTTTTTTAAAAATACCATGAAAGCTTTAAGTTTATGCCAGAGTATATTGAGGCGTTTAGTTGTATTGGGACGGAAGCTGGGATTGAGCTAGATTATGCCGGAGTATATTGAGGCGTTTAGTTGGATAGGGACGGAATCTGGGATTGGGCTAGATTATGCCGGAGTATATAGAGGCGTTTAGTTGGATTGGGACGGAAGCTGGGATTGGGCTAGATTATGCCGGATTATATTGAGGCGTTTAGTTGGATAGGGACGGAAGCTGGGATTGAGCTAGATTATGCCGGAGTATATTGAGGCGTTTAGTTGGATAGGGACGGAATCTGGGATTGGGCTAGATTATGCCGGAGTATATTGAGGCGTTGCGTTGTATTGAGACGGGAGCTGGGATTGGGTTAGAGGTCCAATGTCCCTTTACTGAAAATATTTTAAAGTATAAATAAACATATTTTAAATATATCTGAAAACTTTAAATCGAGTAAATTTCACAGAACTTTCTTGTCTTTTTTTAGCCAATTTAGCCATTTACTTGAATTATTTCTTAGAACATTTTTATTTTGTTAAAGCAACCTTTGATCCGCTCATAATATTGGAGAAATGCGAATTTTCGATTTTGGTGACATTTTTACCTCCCCCCGACCTATTTCAGACCTAAACGAACTTCATCTCTAGTATTTTGTTTATTTAAAGAGTTTGGTATTGCTGAAAGAGACAAATGTATGTGTGGACATTGGCCTGATCTGATTGAGTGTTAGGTAGGCTCGATATAGATTCGAAGTAGGAGTTGACTAGCTGGCTAGCTTCTATCCTCTTTGGCGAGGCTCCTGTAGTCTTGGGTCGAGCCGACAGCCTAGCTAGATTGGAGCTGTAGTAAATATTAATATGGATCTGGCTGCTAAAGGTGTTTCTAGTTCTTTCTTGCCTATTTGGGGCTGTATATGCCTCTCTGCTGTATTTGTCCTTAGCCTTTATATATGGCACAATTCGACTCAGCACAGGTCAGTTACATACAATCAAACCTTTTACCTTTCTACATACAATCAAACTTACAACTTCAACCCTCTATTTTTCGAACAAAAAGCTCTTTTAAATATTTAGCATTCGATGAATCAGTTAATAGAACTGTTTCATTGACATGTGTTAATTGTTTTATGAAAGAGGTTATAGGTTGGTTATAGGAGCCTTTTGTTCAATTAATAGGAAATTATTTCTATTTGAAGCAATCCAAGTTTATTAGCCACCCAACTTCTTGGGGCCAAAGTAATTCGACTGCTCATTCAGCTTTGACTTCATTAAATTCTCCATCAGGGACAATTACTCAATGACTATTTTTCGAGTTTAGTGAAAAAGATTTTTGTTCAGTTGGCCTATTGGGGTTTGGATAGAATCAGTTTTATCGGTTTTTACTTTCAGTCTTACTAATCTCATCTCGCTTCTAGTCGTCATGATTGGTTGTAGAGTTGCAAATTGCTCTTCTAGTCTTCTTCTATGGATTGTGCTCCATATTCGAATGGATCTCGTTCCTTATTCGAATGGATCTCGTTCCTTATTTGTCACAGCCTACTCAATGTCGCTTATGATTGTGCTTAGTAGTTGTTAGTCATATTTGTAGTTCTTCCATCTAGCCGATTGCCGTTAATAAATGTTTTTACTATCGACATTTGTTCTAGACTATGCTGCTAAAGACTAGCATTTATTTTTATATTTGCTGTCTAGAAAGACAGTCTTGAGTAGA
This sequence comes from Riptortus pedestris, assembly GCA_019009955.1. Lineage (NCBI taxonomy): Eukaryota > Metazoa > Arthropoda > Insecta > Hemiptera > Alydidae > Riptortus > Riptortus pedestris. Next base: position 140,509,215 of record CM032233.1, on the reverse strand, counting down.
ACATATTACTGTTATAATGGAGTTTATAGTTTTAGTGACATCTCTTGTATGATCGTTGGCACTTATTATCTATTTGATATGTGAAATAAATAAAAGAGGCTAACAGCTTTACAATGGATAAACAAAGCTGTTTCACACTTAATCACTAAAAGGGCCATGATTTTACCTTACTCAAGACAGTCGACTTCACGTTTACCTTAATTAATAATTTTTTTTTTTTTGAGAAACATTTCTAATGTAAAATGAAGATAGGTTTCTGGTTGTCGAAGGAAAAGAGGTAGGCAAATATAGTAGGTTGCAGACAATGTATCATTACTAATTTATTATCGAAATATGGGTTGTTTTGTCCTAATATAAAAATGATTTCGATATATTTTATAGAAGAAGTGTAGAATGAAATGATTGTATGAGGGGGGAAATAGTCTCATTTTCGTATAAACTTTATAACTACATTTGAATTCAGTTTCTCATGTATTAGTTTTAGATTTCAATGTAAAAATTATGTTTTTAAAAATGTATCATCCCGTTTCTAGTGGAAGTTTTATAATGTTTGAAAGAGATTGATCATCTCATTAAACTCTTGTAGAATAGTGAACAATTTGATTATTGGATTACTTGCTCTAAGGAGAATGGAAACTGCCATATGGCTCATTCAACCACTGTCACATATCGATCCGTTTATTTTGGCTCTTCAATTCATTCATATGAGAAACCATACCGATTTTTTTTTATCTATCTTTAACGGTTTGGATTTTATGGCCTCTTAAAGATAAGTTTTTCGTGTTTATTTATCGATAGGGAACTTTAAAATTAATTTGTTTTGAATTCGTGTAAAATAACTATTTTACTACTAAACGTTTCTTAAATTTTTTTTTTTTTTTAGAACATCGACCAAAACAACCATTTTAGGGGTAAGAATTGTATATATTAAAGTACATTTAACTGGTGTATACTATAAAGTAAACAGTATTTAATTTAGAATAAACCCATTTAATGTAACTATCTTTTAGTTACCTTTATTTATCATTTTCTTTTAATTCATACAAATTTCTAAATATTTATTTTTAAACTTGGAATAAACAATGAAGGAGTCAAATAACTATTCATTTTATTGTTTTAGGAGGTAGACAATATATCTTAGAACTAAAACAAAAAAAGATTTCCATGATTATCCTTATCCCTTTCAGAGATATTCGATTTAACATGAAACTATGCATTTGCTTTTTGAAAAACTCGAATTTACACTTTGTAATTTTTTTTTTTTACTTCTTCCTTCTGATCTACGAGTATGTATTATTTCTCCACTTGGAATAATCAAAAAGACCTAATAGTAGGAAATAATTCGTCAAACTTCTGTGTTTTAATAATAGGAGAAAACTATAAACTCACTATAGTGGCTTGATTCAAGCTATAGTCACTATAGTGGCTTTGCCCAAGGAAACGGTTAAATTTACCATTGTCCTTATCATTGTGATATGAATTAAAAATTGCTAAGAGGAAGATAATTAAGAAGGACTTAGCTTAGACAAAGGAAACAATTTCCAAAAATTAGGGGTGAAAGAATTGAATAAATGAGAGGCTATTTCCTACCTATTGATTTTTACAGGAATAGATGTGACGATGGCGATTCTAGCTGGCCATCAACCATTCCCTAATCATCTTGCTAAGCTTTGAGTCGGCAGTTGGATTCAGTAGGCTTTGCCTTATTTGTTTATAAAATAAGTTATAGCTGCAAGAGTGATTAATCATATTTGTATTGAAGGAGTTAATCTGACTTTTTATGGTCCATTGAGAAAATAATTCAGTTTCAATTAAACCTACAATAGTTTCTGACAACATATAACTTTAGAGATGTATTAACTTCCAAAATAACTTTCCTTAGAAAATCAGTATGAATTTTATGAACAAATTCTTTATTTAACATGGAAGTGGAAAACTTTTCTCAAGTTTTGGTTAGTCATCTACTTTTAATATTTTCAGAAATGATCCTTCTGTTATTAAGAAGAGATTTCTTAGTGTTTCCATCACATCGATGTTGTCGCCATTGGCCATCTATATTTTTAGCAGCTCAGATTGGGTGACAAAGGTTAGAATACTTTCAATTACATTTTAATTGACACAATTTCTTATGTTAATACATTTAATATTATACAATGTAATAAACGTATTTAGGAATGAGTGGTTACCAAAATAAGTATTATAAGATTAACAAATTCATTGGCAATAATTAAACTGTTACTTTGTTTTGTGATAACATTTAGTTCGTTCAACAGCTGTGGTGTTACAGAAAAATGAGCTACTAAATCTCAAATTGCAAAGTTTCTCCCTGCCATGCAACTAAATACGAGTAACTCATTACTGTGGGTCTTGACACTTCATTGACAATTATAAAATTCACTAAAGTTAAATTTGTATGGGCTATTGAAGTGGGATCTTGCTTTGTGTAGCCATGTATAACACAGTTTTTGGAAAGTGCATGTGTGTATATGTTGATGTTAATAAATATGTGTGGGTGTATGCGTGTGCGTGTGCATGCATGTTTCTATTTACCAGACATTATTTTACTTGGAAATACTTTCATAAGGGATAATTTTAAAATAGTATATATCATGATATTCTATACCTTTTAAGTGGTAGATATTGTGATTTAATATTCTTTAAAATTTAGATCTCATGATGAAAAGAACAGAGCAATTTCTTTTCGTATTTTGTTATGAACTATTCTTGAAAAACATGATATGTTGTCTCACATACTCAATGGTCTCTCGAAAGTGTGATTTATTTTAGCTACCTCAAGAAGCAGGCTGTCATGTAGAAGTATACTTCTCATGACAACTATGTGCTGAAAGACAAGACTAAATCAGTAAACCACATTTTATGTCTGTTCATAAAAAGAATTAACATTTTGAATCTTGTAAAATCTCATCCTTACAGGTGCTTCTCTCTCTTTTACAACAATTAAGCAAAATACTTTAAATATAAATTAAGAAGCAATAGAAACATTATACGGGGTGCAACAGCATAACTTCCTTTTTTCAAAACTTATTGAAATCCATTGCATGAATTAGAACATTTTTAATTGTTTTTTATAATAAAGTCACATACATAAAGTTTGTTTTAGTTAGTTTTGAAGTTCAAATCTGGTAGGTGATGTCCCCCATTCTCCATACACTGAGTAAACCGAATTCTGCTGTTTGTCATGACTTGTGCCAGTATAGCAAGCGTTATGTTGGCAATTTCTTCCTGGATGCTGGTCTTCAAATCTTGTAGGGCCCTTGGATGGCTCACATAAACATGGGATATCAAAAACCACCTTAGAAAAATATCACAGGGGGCAATTCGGGAGAGGGGGCCACTCCAAATCCCCCCTAATTGAAATGAGGTGCTGTGGGAATTTTTCCCTCGAAAAAGCCATGGAAATGAAGATTATCATGATCTCATAGAACGATCGGAAAGTCCAAGGGCAAACGAATTTTGTATGCAGAATGCCGTGATGATTGCAACATTGAAGCTCTCTATGTACTCAGGTGATCTAATATGCCGAACAACTCCAGTTCTTCAACTTGTCACACATGCAGTTTGCCTGAACTTAGTGGCCCACGTCCTTGATTTCCGGTCGAGGACAGAGGCCAATGGGGCTAAATTAAAGCGGTTCCTAAAGGCTGCTGGACTGCCATCAGTGAAGATCCGTTCAAAAAGTAGGCCTCAAACCAAACACACTGTTGCAACTCATGATGGAGACCGAACTGTGTCGGGACAAAAGTTTATCGTCCTGCCTCTCGAACAAGACCACTAGCACTCTGCTATTGCATCGACCAATGTTGCTGCCATAGCAGAGTGCATCAATGGCATGCATTTTAAAAAAGGAAGTTATGCTGCTGTAGCCCTGGGTAGATAAATAAAATATAACTTTCATTCTCAAATGATTTTTCCTTCATGCATGTCAAATAAGAAGTCCAGATTATATTTTTTTTTTACTAATTGTAGTTCTGATATCGCATGCTTTCATTTAATGTATCTATATTACTTTCATTTTATTCATCGCTTCAAATTTTTAGCCATGTTTCAGTCGACAATAAACCATCCTGTCCAAATTGAACATCTTGATTTTGGAGTGTTCTCCTCACTCAACTGTCATTTATTATTTTTGTCTTATGTCCATTTGTGTATATTAATAATTCTCATACCTTCTCCCCTCCTGTCCCATGCTATTTTTTCTCCATTGATTAATATTTCGATTACAATTTAGAACTATGAACCCTTTTGAGACTACTAGTCACTTTGATCACAGCTCGGCATGATGCCTAGCATATTCTGTCTAATTTCAAATTCAACTCGTTGCTGCTAGAACTCAGTCTGGAAGCAGAAAAATTACCTTGTTACAAAAGTGGCTGTCAGTCTTGATAAAAATTGTAATTTTGGGAAGAAATGAGTTGTCTATAGTGCCATGGTTAAAACAAACAAGCGGAATGATTTCTTGTTAGTCAAGTTAAAATGTTACTTTCCTTGTGTTTACTCTATTGTCTATACACGGCAATTTGTTTATAACATGCTACTTGAACATTATTCTATGGTAGCATAATTTTACACTAAATCATGTATTTAATTTGTACAAATAAATGGTTATTTATTTAATTCATTATTGCCATATTTTTTTTTATCATTTTATTTTAGCATAACTTATTTGATCTCCTTGGGTTAAGATTACCTGGCTTATTCATGGCTGCTACTGTTCCTCTTATACTGACAATGATCTTATTCCTCGGACCATTAGCCATGCAGAGCCAGTCTGATAATTGGCACCTTTACTCAGGTATGCTCTTTAATCAAATGTTTTCATTCGTTTTATAACATTTAAACTTTCTTAAGATTGTCATTGTGGTTGAACTGGTGTGGGCCAGAAGATGAATATACTTTATATATTGTATATTTGGTATTAGGTATTTTGTATTGTTCAGAAGTGTAACCATTTATTTTTTTTATGCAGTGTAATTTTCTAGACTTATTAGATTTCCTAAACCATTCCAATATCCATGCGGATTGTGTATTGGTATAACAGACTATTATTAAAATTTATAGTTTATAATATTGGCAAGTTTACTTGCAATGCATACTAATTGATTCTGAGAGAAGTAAAGTCATAATAAAGTTGATCCGACTTAGTGCTTATTTCATAATTATATCAATATTAATGTTAAATGTCTAAATAATCTTTTTGTCTTCTTTCCAAAACATTTTGTTTACTTCTTAATAGGGTATAATTTATTTTTATTTTTTTAATATTATCTTTATGTTAGTATAGTTAAGGAATAAAATGATTAAAGCTTTAACTTGTATTTTTAAAATTAATTTATCAAAAGTTATTGTTTTAAAAAGCCATCGACACTTTTTGAAAATGATGCTAGAGACCATTTTAATTATAGGATGTAAGTCAATAACAGAAGGGTCTTTGGTGTCTGTATTAGATTAATTAAAATTAGGTTAAAATGTTTGGCCCTATGTCATCTTGTAGCCTATCTTCTGAAAACAATCTGATTAAATTTTTCGATAAAATAATATGCATATTATGTGATACATTTGAAAATCACAAATTTAATATAAAACTTCCAATCGTAGTCTTCATCAAAAATGAATCACACCACCTTTAAAATGCTCTGTCATTGTAAAATTAAAACCGAAAATGCAGACCTGCAAATAACAAAAACAGAACCCAGGTCAACAATGTTTATGTTATTTATAAATAAAAAATAGATAAAATCAAATGAGTAAATGAAATCAAGCCGAAAATGTTTGGCACCCCAAATGTTTAGAATGAACATTGGTAAACCAAGTGAATGATTGTATATATCAATAAATGTAATTAAAATAATATTGAAATGAATTTGAATAATTTTTTTTTTTTTTTTCACCAGATGAAGCTCAGTCTAGATATGTCAGTTAAGATGTTGGTCTTACTAAACTTGATAATCTAAAGCTGTAGGTTTGATTCTTGTGTGGCCATTTATTCAGTAATGAACTCGCTAAATAAAATCCTCGGTTAGAAAAGGGTAGTAACCAGTTCATAATCCATTCCAATTAGTCTCAGTAGCACATAGTGGGATTTAATGTATAACATTTTCCCCCCCAAAAAATAAAAATAAATAGCTTCTGTTTTACATATACGTTTTAATGATATTGGTTTTATAGTTTTAATGTCAACATTTCTTAATTATAACAAAACAATGTCATTAATTAAACAGATTTAAGGAAAATTAATTTATTACTTTGACACTATAAAAAAAAAAAATGAAAAAATTATACGAATAAAATGTTATAATTTTTTTAGATTATTTGGATTGTCTATGAGTAATAGTAAATTTACTTCATAAATAATCACATTATAGCCTTTTTACAATTTTTTATTTTATTTTAAATATAAAACAAACAAATATTTTGTACAAATTTAATTTAATTATGTCTGCATTAACACCAACGTCTGTTCTAAGAATTCAGATTCTCAACAATATGATCAATGACAATTATATTTGTAATAGCTTTGCATTAATATAAATTGTATGTATAAATTAAAGATATAAGAAGCCATATTATAAAAGTTGGTTTTTAATAATTAATTAATTACATGGATTAATTGTTAAATGTTAAATGTTGAGATTCTGTTTTGTCAAAGAGCACTGAAGATGAGGCCAGCCCTCGAATGTACTTTGCGTTAATAAATGTATGAGTGAAGGTGTAGACTATTTTAAAAAACCTCTGATGATGGTCGACCTCCTCCTGTTAGCTAAAACCTTCAGTAAATATTTAATCTTACAAATGAATATATTTTACTCTCAGTTTTAGATTTATATTCTATTTATAGAAATTAATTTAATTATAGTTGTGTCTTAGTTATGTTGAGGGTGGAAGAGAGCTGTCACTATTCCCACTTATAATTATCTGTGTTGTGTGCGGGTTCGCTTGCTATTTTAATTGTTTGTTTCTCGAATGTTGCAGAAGCTCCTGTAGAGGACGTTCCCCTGGGAGAGATGCCACTCACCCCAGGGTATGTCACTTCTCCATCCACAGTTGTGCATGGAGTTGATCATTTGGTGGCATTTAAAACTGAAATAATTGTCGTTCATAACACTATATTTACTAATGAAACATTGAGGTAGAACTGGATAATGTACAAATTAATGCATTAATAGGAGTCAACAAAGTTTTCAGCTCTGCTCCACCAATGGTACATTTTTCCAAATTTAAATCTTTTGGGGGAAATGTTTACTTTTTGGAAGGCAATCAAAGTCAATGTCCTCATTTTGTGATATCGAATGAATGAAAATTTTTTTAGAACTTTTCCCTTTCAGAATAATAGTAACTATGCAATAAAAAATCGAGTTTCTGTCACAGTAAAGTATTAAATAATTGATTAATAAAATACTAATGCCACAGATTAACTTCTTACTAATGTATAATAAACATGCAAATTATAATTTGACTACATTGTAATATGAAATTCTCATAAGAAGGCTTAAAGTAGCTTAGCTGTTTCTTCTTACTTCAGATTTCCCTCAGGGGAACAACAGCTCTTCCCATCTTCCTAAACCATCGTAGATTACTTTGGCGGCTCGGCCCCAAGTATTCTGTCGATGTCCAACTCTCATTCTCCATCATCTGAGTATGCCATTTTATTTTTATTTGTAATATTCAGTATTTGCAATGTGATGAAACTACCATTCTTCATTTCTTTATAGCTCAGAGGCTTACTATCTAGTGTTTAGTTCAGCCGACTTATTTTCATATAGTTTTTCAATAGGTTTTTTGTTAGATGGTTAAAACTATTTTGACTTTTTTTTATCTTGTGATAGATTTTTTTAGGGATGTAGTATTTAAAACCATTCCCTGTTTAAATAACGGATGTAACCAGTCAATTTGGCTGGTGGGTAGAAATCGATTATACCTGCCTGTTCACTTATAAAAATAGAAAAAAGTCGAGTATAATGAAACAATATTATTGAATTAAAAATGTTATAATTTTAAATGACTACCATATTTATATTCTCTCTATGACCAGATATGTATATTCACATTTAAATTCATAAATTCTTCATAATTTTCTCATTCACAATCTTAACACCATGTGAAATATTTGTTCTATGCCACCTCGAGTTCTTACTTCCTTACTAATCTAAGTACTTAGGCAATAACGGTGTTGCCTGTGGTATGTTTAAAAAAAAATCTGGAATGAATAATTAAGAATATTTTATACAATGGAAATGGCTGATTCTTAAATAGAATTGCAAATATTTAAATTATATAGGCTGAGCAGGGCACATTTAATTTTAATAAAGTTGAACATAGTTGTTTATAATTGGAATGTGACAAGTGACCAATTTTTAGCAGATTTCCCTTAAGGGCTAGGGCTAAGCTATTGGCGTTACTCATTATGCAATTTTCGAAAAGTTTCTTCAAATGTCTATCGATCCTACCTAGGAGATGATGCAAATGAGCTCCATTCAAATTTATATCAATTATCTCTCCCTCCCTCCCCTCCCTATGCCCCCATTGCATGCAATGGTCCTTTACTATTTCAGATACATACGTTGTGTGATGATGTCATGGATTAAGATTTTACATTCTTGGCTCAAATATGTTTATTTCATCAATACCATAATTGATATTTCAGTCAACACTAAAGATCATATTCGTGAATGGCTGAAATGAGACGAGGATTAGAGAGGGGAATTTGAAATTATCTCTATTATTATGAGTTGTTATAGAACCAATCTTGTTAAATTATTGGTCCTCTACAATAGTTGTATACATTTTTTTGTAGCTCAAATATTGAGTGAGTTACTCATACTTTGTTGTTTTCAGCCTTCAGTAAACCCTCACATCTACATGTATATATATAAAATTGTTACCTCTGTCTGTACATTGATTTTTTTTCTCGAAATTTCACAATACTTTTTCTCATATGCCATAGACAGGATATCTACAATTTTGTAGCTTTGGTGTCTGTGGGTTAGTATTAATACCTTTTTGATTATAAGCTATACAAATATTTTTAGGAATGAACAGGAGTGGGGGTTATGAGAGAAGCCTGAAATGAAAAATCGCGATATTTCGCTTTCTATTTGGTTTTCAGCAAACATGCATATAACAAAAGTTGTTTAAACTTTTGTCGTATATCAAAGTATAAATGAGATTTACACTATAAACTAAAGCGGGAATCAACA
>CM032233.1:140470000-140492500 GCA_019009955.1 Riptortus pedestris | reverse complement strand
ATTTTTAATAAGCATCATGGAGTTGCTCTTCTAAATTCCTTCCAGAAAGTCTTCTTTTTTTTTTCTTGCTTCCTTGGAAACCATTTTACATTTTTATCTGAACAACGATTTCTTTATCTGCCTATCCTATTCTTTGCTTGTATGCAGACTTTCCCAGTGTCAATTTCTAATTCTGACAAGACCATGCATTTCGTTTTCTGTCGCAAATTGAAATTGCCAACATCTTCATATACTCCTGTTTTCATGGTCTGTAAGGAGAAAATAACCCTCTTAGCTACTATGCTCCAAACTACATTGTCGAAAGATTCATTTAGATTTCGACTAGAACCATGGGTGCACTTTATTAGTAAATCTGGGTTTGCCAAATCCTAGAAAATTGGTTAGATTATTTCCATCACTGCTTGGCTTAATTGAATATGGCATTTATACCAACTGTCTGAATTGACAATAATAATGATTTGGTAAAAAAAATGTAAAAATTCATAATTCTCAATCATCTTCAATGAAAATAAAGATAAATGCATAAGAACTGTTATGAAAAAAAAAATGAAGCTAATGATTAACTCCAGTTCAAGATACGTATTATGAAATATAGGCTGTTTTGATTGAAATTTGGCAACTTACCCCTCTTTCTTAGCATTTCTCGAACAATGGTATGTCTAACATTATTTTACATATTTATTTGCTTTTCAAATCCAGTTTCCCAAATGTCAAAATTATGAATTATTGAAATTAATTAATTGGAATACTACTGTGTTAACTCACATAACATTATGCACTGTCCTTAGTTTTTACTACGATATGTAAATTGCATGGTGACCGCCAAGTAATTCTAATATTAAGTTTTAACAAGTCGCACATGAATTAAATATGACTCAATTTTTTTTTACATTTATTATTGTTATATTTCATTTTACTCGTCAATTATTACAGGAGGTATATGCTAGAGGTTTCAAGCTCAAAGCCCAGTATCTCTCTAAATTGTATCAGCTCTATGCTTATCAGGCTTTGAGGGTTGGGCTTCTATCTATTTTTCCCGTACCGACTCAGCATATCATGAGCAAGTTGGGTGTCAACTTGAGTTAAGAAGTAGCGAGCTTTGGTATGTTAAGTGGCCACAATACGGATGGGAATATGTCAAGCTAACCACTTTAGCTCTATGGCAAAAACAGTGTACAGTCCTTGTCCTTCCATCGCTCGATGACATAAAGATTTTTTTTAAAGCAGATTCATTAATCAAAGCTTGCATTATCCACTAGCTCATTATTGGCGGATGATTGTTTGTGGAGGGGGGGGGGTCTGACTTATTCTAAGGTAAAAAGATACATTTTCTTTTACTTTAATTTCATAACTAACATATCTTCCTGGACCATTTATTACAAACCCCATACAAAATCTGACAACTGGAGGTGTTTTGAAGTCGATATTTGAATGATTCTCATGTCAAAATTCAGTTTTGTCACAGGAATGGAAAGCTTTGACAATTCACCTTTAATTCCAATTTTCTCTCTTAGTAAACATCCTGTTTAAATAACACTTTCTATTAAAGCTGGGCATAAAATATTAAGGAAAATGACATTAGTTCCAATGAGGATTTACTGAAGGCTGAATGATGAACAAGTGTAAATACCCATTAACATTTAAGTTACAAAAAAAATCTACTAAACAACATTCCTCAAATGTAACTTAATGTATGAGAATAGCATTTGTTGATGCAATCCATAATAAATGAGACATTTATGATTTTATATTTTACCAATTCTTTAAACTCTCTCCTTGCCTGATTTCCGTAGTTCTCCAACTTGAACATTACTTTTACATGAAATAGTTAAATATTGTTTCAGATTGAAAAAATAATATTTCAAAGTAAAATAAATGATATGTAATAATACAAAATTTAAAAAAAAAAAAAAAAAATTACAAATTTCAATTCTCCTGAAGTCCTATTTTCGCTTTGTCTTGTAATCTACTTGATGTATTGTCCTAATGTTTTTTGTTTTTTTTCTTAACAAAAACATTCAAATGAAGAAGGTATTGTCTTCATTTGTTTATGATATTTTCTCAATTTGTTTATGAAATGCTCTAATTTTGTCTTATTAATGTATGGTTATTAATTCCTTAGTATTTAATTTTAATTAGTTTTAATGTTTTGAAGAGGCATCAGCTAAACTTTGAAAAATGTACAGCATCTAAAATGAATAAATTACTAAAATGTTATTTTAGATGCTTCATCTTCTGGTGTTTTGTAACTTTAATAGATTGTTTCAAACATATCTATGATGATGATTGTTTTTTTTTGTTATGTTCCAGAGCCCATGTATTGGTTTAATAGCTGGAAAGACTTGATCTGGCTTCGAGACCACATAGTAGCTCCCTTTTCTGAAGAATTGACATTCCGCTCATGCATGCTTCCTCTCCTTGTACAGTGTTTTCGCCCTCAAAGTGCTATCTTCATATGCCCATTGTTTTTTGGCATAGGTAGGTTTGATTGGTATATGAAATATTAAATACTGAAGTAAAATAAGGTATAGGTGTAGAATAAAATAATGTTAAGTCAGTGGTGGCACCTTTTTGGTATGTTACTACTGTATGACAAAAGATTTTTAGGATTCAGTTTGTTTTTATTATTCTCCTAAGGGAAATCTCCTATTGAGGTTTATACTCGTGATGTTATTTTTCGAATTCTGTTAATTGCTGGCATGAAAAGACCTAAAGAAACTCGAAAATAAGTCTCTCTGAGAATCTGTAAAATTTGCTAATATTCGTGGGAAAAGCCCGATTTAGGAAAATAAATAAAATATATAATCTAAATTAAAGTGAATAATATTTTAATGAACTATTTTCGAAACAAAGAAGACCACCATTGGCCAGGATTCCAATTGAAACTCATCTATTAAAACTTTTACAAAGTGAAAACTTCACTATTAGTTAGTATCCATAAAATACATAGTGGTATAATGATATCACACCTTTCCAGATTTTTGCTAAGAAATGAGCTATGCCTGTTACCTAAAAAAAAGCTTATCTGGAATCCTTTAGGGTGACACATGTTAAAAATCCACAAATTCATGGAATTAAGAAAGTTAGTGTTCATTAATGTTACACATTATCTTATGGACGGTAACTTATGACTGTGCTTAAAAGTAAAAGGAATAATATTATTAATGATCTCATTGGATTCATTTGGTTTGAAGAAATACATGAAATGAAGCTTATTCATCCTGACAAAAAGTATTACGTCACAGGGAATACGTTGAAAGCAATTAGTAGGCTGCCAGATAAATATGAATTTGTGCGGGATCAACATTATTATTATCTTGGGTTTTCTTTTTTTACATATATCATTACAATGGTTTCCTTCAGACTAATTTAAATATTCTTTATTTTTGGCAATTTGCTGATATTATAAATGCTATGACAGTGGCATAATCTAGTTTGTAATGGTTTTTTATTTTGGTAGCTAAATCCTGGCATCTTCTAATTTTCATGGGGAAAGACTTATGGATATTGTCATATTTTGGCTCAGCGATATCAATGACAGCTAGTTCCCCCCCCCTTATCAGTAGCAATCTGTTCAACATAATGATCCGTCATCATTTCTTCATCCCAATATACTTCTACATTACTTTTTTTTTTGAGGGATACAATAATAATATAGGAGCCATAAATCGAGCATGCTTAATTCAGTAGCTATCATCTAGCGGTTCTAAACCATATTTTTGTGTCTTTGCAAATATTTTTATCTTGTCAATATCTCGCACACTGCTGTAATATGTCGCATCAACAAGTATGTTTTATTACACATCCTACATTTATTGGGGACACTAATATATTCCAGTATGTGGTGCCTATAAGATGAAACAAATATGCCTTAGTCCTGGATAGCTTTTTCCAACCATTCAGTTTCTGAGAATAGGTCTCGTGTACTTTTTGCGATTTGGCTGCGGCAATAGGCAGTAGAAGCTGAAAGAGATGAAAAATCCCACAACCAAATCACTAACGAGAATTTAGGAAGGGTTCACCAACAACCGACTCTACTCAAAATTTAAATATATATAAATTTATTTATAATTAAATCCTCACCAATAATAAATATAAAATGAAAATGAAGAGACACCTTTTAATAATGTAATGGGGGCTCTTATCTCTACTTATACTATATTACAATTAAAGCACTTAGCTGTTTTTATAGAAGTCGAGACTCTGCCGTGAGAGATAGTGGAGGGGAGAAGTGTTATGGCTACGGCAGGCTGAACAATTAACGAGCTCAACCATTCTCACTCAAAACAATCTGAGATATGACTGTCTTTAATCCTTCGCGACCCCATCCTTATATACGGCTAAGATGGGATTGCCCTTTGATCCTGCCGATCGAAATATGCTCAAAAAGTGTATTTAACGGGAAATTATTATCGAAATTCATCCGTAATATTAATTAGTGTATCAACGTTAAGAGCTGTGAATGCTATTATAAAAATCCATCGGCGTTATCTACGAAAATACTAGAGCATAGTGACTTAATTCCAAATTGGATATAACTCTTATTTAAAGGTAAAACTATACATTTAAGCATTTATAAATAATAATCCTAATGTGCTCTGTGCTGGCTTTATTCAGAATATAAAATATATGGTCATTTGATTGATGGGTTTATGTAATGCAATGCCAGATTCATTACAGTCATTGTGACAGTCATTTCTTTATCTATCTTTGTGTCTATGAGCCGACTATAATAACAACCATGGAATTCCTTATCATGATATTACGTGTATAAATCTGAGTTGAGCTCCAGATAATTTTTGACTTTCAATTTAGAGCTGTTTATCCTTTTTCCCGGTTTGTTATTTCTTTGAAGATTTACTTCTCCATAAAAGTTTCGACTCGACTAAAATGTAGTCATTTAAAACATTTTAAATATTAGAATAAATACCGTTTTTGGAATAAATACCTATTTGAAAGAAACAAAAAGAATGGTTAAAACATTTCAATTTATCAGAAATGAAAAAAGAATGTGAAATTTTGGGGGCAGCAACAGATCAATTTACAGAGGATAGAATTTCTTCTGTGTGCATTTTTTCTAATTAAGTTATGTGCAGTTTTATTATTATTATTATAACAGTGATTTCTGTGTTTTCAGCACATTTTCATCACATAATTGAGCGAGTTAAGACTGGAATAAATTTAAAGACTGCTTTTTTAATATCAGGTGAGATGTGATAAGTTATTGTTTTAACAGATATTTATTATAGATAACTTTTAAATAGAGTGGGATGGGGTAATTGGCTGAATAGTGTAAATATTTCAAAATGGTTCAGTCGATGATATGAAGTACTACTTTGAATCTCTCTTCTCTCTATTACAGTCTAGCCTCATTTCTTTTTTGTTCTCTCATTGTTTTTATTTGTTATTTATATGTGTATTTAATTTCAGGTTTTCAATTCCTTTTTACGACTGTGTTTGGAGCTTACTCGGCGTTCCTATTTCTACGAACTGGTCACTTCATTGCTCCATTTTTAGCCCATTCATTCTGTAATTACATAGGTTTTCCAAATTTTCGTGAAATCCTAACTTATAACGAGCCAAAACGTAGTATTACATTTGGATTGTGTGTTATTGGCCTCGTTGCTTGGTGTTGCCTTTTATCACCTTTAACAAATCCAGTTTGGTACAAAAATAACATTTATTGGAAAGTTTAACATTTATTGTTTGTAAATATTTCTTTTAAAATTGTATACTCTTCCAATTTTTCACTCAGTTTTTCTTGTATTTAAAAAATAATTCGAGGAATCTGATTTATAAAAAACTTTACTGAGAGTAAAATATGTTTTTCATTGTGCCTATGAGTTTTCATTCTTTTAAGTTATAGTCAGCTGCAATATTAAATTTAAAGTAAATCCTATGAAAATACATTAACTCTGGTTCCTATTTAGCAGATTTACCTTGAGATATGTGTAGATGATGTTCAGTAGATGTGTAGATGACTCAGTAACTCAAAGGTGGAGGAACGCTCAATACTCGAAGCCCTTAATTATAATAATCACAAGTATCGTGGAAGTCTACGAGTAAATTTAAATAATCTCTATAGGAAGAACATTACTCAGGAATTTCATATCTCAGGAGAAGAGGAAAAGATCACCACTGCTATGCTGACTAACATTTTCAAAAAGAGATGCTGAGACTATTAAATCATATCACTTGTGCCGAGATCGAAAATAAGAAGACACTCAGGCTGCTTCCTGGGCTCTTTGCTGTCGATAGACTTCTTGGCTGCTTGCCTTGGTCTAGTTTGTTGCAAGTTCATTTTGGAGCATGACACCATTCAAGCCAGCAATCATCGTTCGAATGGCTCGGGATAATTGAGCAACTTTGAGCAATATTTCTAAAGACATTTGTATCGGTTGCTGGGCCAACTACTTCCCTTATCTCCTTAACCCCATCACACACACACTCATCAGCTCATCTCACCATCTATTCCATACTTCTCCCAGAGTACAAAGCCTATCTAAATAGAAATTGAAATGTATGTTGACTTTTGTTTTGGTTTTGATGCAAATAAATTAATTTGAACTGTAGCTTTGAATTTTACCTAACTAAGGTTGTAGAGTGGACTAATGTAGTTCTCTCATGCATCATGAATTATGTTTTACTCTCAGTCCTGTTTAAAGTTACTCACATTATATGTTTAGTAATGAGAACCATTGTACATTAATTTGTAATGAACTTTACGTCCTCATATATATATATATATATATATATATATATATATATATATATATATATATATATATAATAATAATAATAATAATAATAATAATAATTTTGTCTATTGCTGTGTATGTATTGATATCATATCAAATGATAGCAATTATTTAGAATTTATTTTAATTATTGAAAGTGTTCAGTCATTTCATATGATAGTTTCTTCCAAATTATATTTATGAATTTGGTCATTATAATATTAATAAATTGACCAGCAGTTTACATCTCCTTTATTGTAGTTTATGTAAACCATGAAGTGACCTTATAGAAAACTATGTACCTTATATCAAGAAGTGTAAAGTTATTGATTATTAAATGTATGGCTGTGATTATCTGTATGCCATTGCTAACTGATTTAATCTATTATTAGAAACACATTTCAATTTGTTTCTTAATGATGAGATTGGTTGTTTTTGGAGTATTTTTGTTTTTATTTTTGTAGTTTTATCAGTTTTTAATGTATATAAGTTCTTTTTAGATTTCTTAACTATGGTTTTATGTTCTTTAATGTGAGTGTTTTATGTTTTTTAATGTTTTGCCTTGTTTGTTTTTTTAAAATAATTAATCAATAAATAATTCATTTGTGCTTTTTCTTAAAAATTTATTTATTTTTTAATATTTGAAAAATATGGTCTTTCAATTAACCTGTTTGATTAATTTATTTTTTCTATTTTGTAATAATATAACAAGTTAATTTTTGTTCCTACTTGTTTACATATTTTAATATAGATAGCTTATAGTATTCATAGAATATTTGATTTATATTTTTGATTGAAAACTCTTGATTTATAGGATGTAATTTTTGTATACTTTTTAAGTACATCTGAGCCTTAAAATGCAAAGTGCCATTTCCATTTTTTTTTCAATTAATTTATTTATATTTATCTAAAGAACATAACTTTAGGGTTCATAAGATATGCTAATTGTATTGATGCCAATTTTCTTTTTGTATTTAGTGTGCAATTAACTTCTTTGGAAGACTGACTTTGTATTTTAAAATAATAATTATGTTGAAACTGTGTTATAGGGTTCACATCTCAACAGGAGATTTAATTCAATGGAAGGGCGCTGTGACGCCCTTTCATATCGCTTTACAGAATCATTTTTCTCATGAGGAAGCCCTTTTCCTTACCATTAAACATTCTTTTGCTATTAATTTATAGCACATGAGATACTTAAAATGCTCCACACATTTGCTATAGTTGTATATATCCAAAAACCGACTTACAAAATTATTACGGTATGGTAATAAGCTTCCATAATATCCTATGACCTTTACTTTTGTCTGACAAAGATGAACAATGAAACTCTTTTCTTATCAAAAAAAAATTAACATCTTATTGTCTCCCTGTAATGTTTCTAATTGTTGTCTTCCATTCCTGTTACTTTTTTCTCCATATTTTAATTTTAAAAATGGACATGACATCATTTGGATGGAACAAACTACTAGATTTTGTTAATATTGAGTGCCTTGTGCAAATTACAATTTATTAAATGTGACAAGAAAAAAAAAATATTTCAGTACTTAAAGAAATTCTGCATTTAGCAGATTTTTTCTATCAAACTTTTAATCATTTCAACAATATTTAAATAAAGACTGTGTGAGCTTTGGGCCTATAATACGAGTATATTCTATTGATTTTATGGGATGAGACACTAAAAGAACTAAGATTTAGGAATTAAAATTTTGAAATAGGGACAAAAAACTTATTTGTGGGCCAAACATTGTTATTGAAGGACCAACTTGGAGTCAGTGATAGACTAGCAAACCGGGGAGCAGGAATTTGATTCCAAAAAAATGAAATTTTTATGACAAATTTAGTGCGAAAATTGAATATTAAAAAAAATGTATGTAAACATTTTATCCTAAAATATGTTATGCACTTTGGTCCATAATTACTCTTCAGTGAATAAATACTATATTTAGGTTAAATTTCCATGGAAAAGATTTTTGAGTCAAATGATACAATGAAAAGTATGACTCATGATGATGTGATGCTTGTGAGAGTAATGGTCATTAAAATGAGATTTACTCAATTATCTTAAAATTAAAATCTTCATCTGACAATTTTTCTTGTCTCCAAGTACTACTAAATTCAATTAAGATGATCATAAGAAAAAAATTGTTGAAGCAAAGAAACATTTTAAATGGAATAAAAATATTACTATATATATTAGACTGATAAATAACTATTTGGAAGCTCATAAAGTTATAACAGGATATAACTTGTTTAATCAAGTCATTACAACCCAGTACTGCTGTAAAGCAATGCTCACCATTAATTGTTTTTTATGTATTTTCCCTTCCCATAAAAAGTATATTAAAAAAATCGAAACAGATAATAAATTCATAATGCTGAAGATTGAATTCCAGATTTTATGGGTAGTTCCCACAAAATTAGCAACAGTTATGTTGTCGAACTCTATTAGCACCCTGCATGATTTTAATACTGTCGTCAGTAGTTTAATCTCAACTTTTAAATTTTACTTTTGAAAATTGTTCTAATTTTCTACGAGTAGTATTTATTCAGTGAAATTATTAAATCTGATATTCCCCATACATTTCCTAATATTTAAAATTTACTTTCAGATATTTAAATAAAAAATTAAAATAATTCATAATAAATAAATAATATTATTTCATTAAAATGTTTATATATTTTAATTATATTTATTTATTTCAAATAATTAATGTTGTTGGTAAGGAAATTTAACTTTTAAAAAAATTATTCTTGAGCATGCAAAATTTCTGAATTCTTTCAACTGTTCACTCGAATTTTTTAAAATTCAAATAATTCTTTGGCACAAAGGAGATTCTAGTGTTCTCATCTGTATTTCCAATTTTATTCTAAAGCCTGCATACTTTTTTACTAATTGATAAATAAAGGTCTTTAGTGTTGATTTTGTTGAGGAAACAATCATTGTTTATTTTTCTTTAACATGAGTAAGAACTTGTGAAATTCTTCTAAAATTCTCAGGAAATTCATGCTATTCTGACTCTACCTTAAAAAAATCTGATGTGGGTATCACATGACTTCCTTGTACACCTATTAAATTAAATAAACAAAATGTTTGGTTGCAATTCATTTCATGATACCACTTATCTCCATTTCAATGCATTGGATCAAAAAATGACGGAAAATAATTTAAAGATATTTTAATAAGAAACAAAAAAGATCCTATACAAACCATGTGTATCTATTTTTTTAAACCTCCTGCTCTATTAGTTGTTTCCTATTAATCGGTGGGTCAAAGATTACAGACCAAATATCACTCTTTTGTACTCATGCACCTAGTCTATTGTCTTAAAATGAGAGATAATTCAGGAGGTCATAAATATTTATATATAGACTTCATATATATATATATATATATATATATATATATATATATATATATATTTCTTAGGCTCAATTATCAACCTTCTAAAATTATAACATTAAGGAAATCAATGTGCTAGTTTCTATTGGAGTGGATTCATTTGCACATATCTAAAAAAAAAAAAAAAAGAGGTATTTATTTTATTATTTATTTATTTACGTCCACTTTATGCTACTTTGGCTAATTGGGATAAAAGGGAGTATTTACAAATACTTCTAAGTTTCCTCTTCTTTGGTCATCCTCACAATAACCAACTTTTTGAATATAATTCAAAATTCATTGAATTTTAATTCAATATTCTACAATTGTAAATAATTGAAATAATCTAAAGAATAATCTTATTTCATGCTCTAAATAGCCAATTATCTCCTGTACAAATTTTGGTCAAGTTATTCAAATTCAAGCTACCAATGAAATAACCATTTTTCAGTATAGACTTTTTTGATTCTGGGTAAAGAGTAAATGGAATTAATTAACTAGGGGGAAATTTACCGGATTCTTGACTCATATAAACTCATTAAAATCTTGTAAAATTTTTACAGCTCATCTCCATTCATTCTCGAGGTGATCCTGACTTAAAGAGTTTCGTGTAGTATCATTTGAATATTATTGTGTCCTGGCTACCGGTAACAATTTTATCTTCTGACTAGATTAGAAGTCGAATCGTTATTTTTATTCGATGTGATGTTCTCTTATATTCCCAGCTTTTAACTATTTAGAATATTAGATGTTTGTCTATATTTTCCCAGCTTTTAACTATTTAAAATATTAGATGTTTGTCTATATTTGGATTGTTTCAAATTTGAGGCTCTGAATCTCGAGTTCATTCTTTGTCCAATACTGATCTAGTTTTAAATTTTCTTTATGAATGCCTTATTTTATTATTATACTTATATGAAGTTCTTCTTTGATTTGGGAATTTCCATAAAACGTAAATAAAGATTGCTAAATGAAAATTAGAGCTAAAAGTTTATCGCCAATGATGATGAATACTTAGAACATATCACGCCTGTGATCTACATTTTTAATATAAGCAATATATTAGTTAAATTAATTTCTTACTGTGGTTTGAAAAACGATTAGGGTAAATTAGTTTCAAATTTAACTTGATATACTTAACTGTTTGTGGTCGAAGGTGGACTCCTTTACCATTTCCAGCCACCTAGCAGGTCAGCCTTTATGCTGGACTACTCTACATCAAACAAACATGGATTTTGCTCTACCGTCCATTTAAACAACTTTTTCTTGGTTTAAATTATTTTTTTATTATACACCTTTATTATTACTTTGGTATTTGATTTATAGAAGAATCTAAGTACTTAATTTCTTAAAATATAAGTCTTAAACTTTTTTTTTTCTTACCTTTCTATTTAATAAAGTATCATTATTGGTTTTGGGTAATTGGAGGTGTAGAGTTGGTGATGAAATGTCCCATGAAGTAGTGAGCCTTTGGGCTCTCGAACCAGAATCGTGAATGCTAGAAAACTTGCATTTCAGTCTATCTTTGGCAGGAGCAGCAACTAAACCTTCCTACAACTCTCATTGATTGAGTTATAAGGTTTCCTTAGATCGTATTTTCCTCAACAGTTCACCATCTTTAGGTCAAAAAGAAGGAGAGAGAGCGATCGACTCCTATAGCAGTCCACCAGCTGCAATGGGTTTATATAACATTTAAATGAATAGTGTAATTCTTTCAAGATAATTTCTATTTAGCAAGAGTCTATTTGAGCATTTAATGTGGTTTCTTTCCATTGCTAGTGGATTGCCCCCCAGTCAGATCTTCATGCTGAGTTCTTATTCCACTCAAAAGAAAGGATTAATTACTGAAAAACTTTTTGCTAAATAAAAAAAACATTTTTTTAGGAAAGGCCAGCTTCATTTTAATCTTACATTTCTAAATTTATAATTATCAGAGTTCTGTCAAGGACATGTGATTTTTGAAGCATCTGCAGTCTTTATTGTCTATAAGCTTGAAAGATGTGTAAACTTTGTAACTAAATTAAGCATGGATTATTAAAATAAATATGTATATACAGTTGTCCCTCGATAATCCGACAGTTAAGGGACCGAGAGAGTGTCGGATTACCGAAAATGTCGGATTACCAAAAATGTCATATTATCAAAGATGTTTTATTCTTAATGCGTTTGAACACAATGAAGTTAAAAAAAAGGAATTTTTTACACTGTCACTACACGCAATCACACTGTCAAAACGTAACACAAAGCAATAGTAAATACTTTCCGTCCGAAACTATACAACACAACTGCTGAACTAACTACACTTGACTGATCTGTCCCCACAGAGCGGAGGGAGGAGGATTCATGTCACTGCAGGTTTGTTTTGCTTCCTGCCGGAGCGGTGGGAGGGAGATGCATGTTGCTGCCTGTAGCGCGTCGGACTACCGAGTACGTCGGATTAAAAAGTGTCGGATTATCGAGGGACAACTGTATAATAAATGTGCTCGATATTATTAATATTGTATTTTACCCTCTGTTAGTTCTAATTTTGTTTTTATAAAAGCAATTCTAAAAATAACATATAATAGTGTGCTGCTAGTTTATTTAAATTAAAAATAAATTTTATTGGATGTGAAAGGAGACTGCTTCCAGAGTCCAATTTTTAGCAGATTTCCCTTAAGGGAAATCTGCTATTGAGTTCGTACTCATGATGTGATTTTCAAAAATTTCTTCAAATGTCCATCGATCCTACCCAGGAGATGACGAAAATGAGGTCCATTCAAAATTATTTATATATGTGTGTGTGTGTGTGTGTATATATATATATATATATATATATATATATATATATATATATATAATATATATATGTTTGTTATAATATAACATATTATATAATATATAATATTTGTATAATAATATATAATATTGTATAATTATATTATATAATATATAATATTTGTCTGTAATCGCTCTAGCAGTCGCAATTTTGGTTTGATCGTTACCAAACTCAGTATTTAATGTAAAAAGGAAGATCAAGTTATATGTAATTATCTATCTTGAATATTAACCGAGATATTTTCAGTTTTCAGCCTACAGCAAACGCCCACTTCTACTCATGTTACATAAAACCGAGATATTTTCAGTTTTCAGCCTACAGCAAACGCCCACTTCTACTCATGTTACATAAAACCGAGATATTTTCAGTTTTCAGCCTGCAGCAAACCCCCACTTCTACTCATGTTACATAAACAATACTCTGTTATATTATAAACCACTTTATTCGACGCTTAAATACCATATATTGTTTTCAAGAGACCTTTAATATACGAGATACATGCAAATATGTTCTGGACCCCCCCCCAAGTTCTTGGACTAATAAAATTTGATTGATTGAGGTAAAAATTATACTGATTCTATATAAATAACAGTACTAGATATAGTAAATAGTTTTCAATAAAATGAATATGTTATATTCTGATATATTTAAGTAATTGTTTTTCTTTCCAGTGAATAATATATCTATCTATCTGTTCAGCTCTGAGAGGTTAGCAGACCTGTTTGTTTACAATTCAGGCACTTTCCAATGATACTGTTTCATTGCAACAGCGTTCTCAATACTGTTTGTATTTATTCACTTAATATTCAAAGTGATGTTAGCAGTATGTAGATTTATCTTATGCAAAAATTCACAAGGGAAATCTGCTTAGATCACACAGACCGCTTCGTGACAAACTTCTTCTTAAACTTCTAGATGTTCCTTCTAAAGGAAGTAACACAAGAGACATACCCTTTCATTCATAATTATAATTGATGGTACATGGAATAAATGAAACATGAGTTGTTTAATTCCTCATTATATTTATGATACATTAATAATGTGAAAATGTATGGATGTTAAACTTAGGTAATTATTATAAACTGAATAAGTGCATCTTTCTTAAATTTTAAATAGTCTTCCTGGCTTTAGATGTATACTTTAATTCATCATTATTATTATTTTAAGCTGACTGTATTTTAACTGTTTAATGCATATTGTGCTTCGACTCTATGTTTTTTGGATTTGTTTTTCTTTGAATTGAGTTATAAAATTAGGGGTTTCCAGAATCTTCATTGTATAACTTTACTACCTTCTCAAATTTCCGCTCGAAGAGTTTTGTGTTGTTTTTGAATACTTAATAAAGAGCACACTCATTGGAGTATTTGATCCATTTTATTTAAGTTCATTAATTTTTTTGTAACATTTGAATTGTCAATTCATTATAAATTGTAAATATTACCTAATGTTTTACTTTTATAGAAAAATATATAATCTTTTTAATCAAGTCTTCTATTTTTTTTCTTCAATATTATGTGCCGTAAGTGACTGCTAGTACAGGTTTCAGTCATGCCGCCTCATCTTCTCTGAATGTTGTGCTGTTCATCATGCCATTTTTATAGCAATGCAGTTTTTCCTATATATATATATATATATATATATATATATATATATATATATATATATATATATATATATATGAATGGTACTTTTGCCTGCTTACTTGCTCTTACACTGTGTTGGCTTATTTGCTACTATATGACACTCAAAATGAATGTTTGGGTGTGATTACACATTTTATCCTCAAATATTACATCAAAGAATCAAATTGCACAATTTGGAAAACATAAGCATGATGACATGGTCAATACCATTTCTATTGAATATGTTGTTAAAATATGCAGGCATATAAAACAATTATAAATAAAAATTTAAATCCGCTGGTTAGGATGTGGAAAAAAAATATTGAAATATAAATAATTATTAAAAGCTGTCCTTTGAATGGAATATATGAAAGAAAAAATCTGATCACATGACTTCCTTGTACTCCTATTAAATTTAATAAACAAAATATTCGGTTGCATTTCATGTGAAAGTGATATACGATACCTCTGTTTGAATGTATCAGACATAAAAGTTACTGAACATAATTTATAAATGTTTTCACGATAAACCTAAAAGATCCTTACGAAGGTTTTGTGCCCCTAATACATACGGAGCAATTATAAATTTTTTATTTTCACCTCCTTCTAAACATCCTCTCCACTTGGTCGATTTCAATAAAAAAGGGGAGGTGCAGCTGTTAAAACAATCCTAAATATAAAATGTCAACATTCTAGCCATTTTGAGTTATACGAGATATGTACAGATGTCATACTAAAACTTGTTGTTGTTCAGGGAGGCTGATTCCTTTACTTTGTACAACGAAATAAAATACATG
Organism: Riptortus pedestris; assembly: GCA_019009955.1. Classification (NCBI taxonomy): domain Eukaryota; kingdom Metazoa; phylum Arthropoda; class Insecta; order Hemiptera; family Alydidae; genus Riptortus; species Riptortus pedestris. The sequence continues at coordinate 140,477,144 of CM032233.1, read as the reverse complement.
AAACCATAGCTAGAAAGGAACAAGATTCAGGAAATGCGGTACTTAGGGAATCATCAGTTTTATCTCGATGAAAATTAGGCAATATCCACTTAGAGAGTTCAGCCAACCTTGCTTATAGACAATGGCTTTCTTATAGATAAAACTAAAGTAGTGTTAACGGAAAACTAGGAACAAATTCTCATGCCCATAATCTACATGTGAGAAAAATGAGAGATTAGTGGCATTAGAGAGACTGCTGGGTTGATAAGGCAATGAATATATTGTGGCTTATGCCATGGCCCACATATACTTTACAATCTAGACTTTATTAACAGAATGAATGTTTACTATGAATAATACACGGATCTAGAATTTGTTAGTGAGTCGAATGTTTACTGCATATAAAATACACAAAGTATAAATAATATGTTGATTCATTATACAAACAATAAAAATTAATGTAATGAATACGACGAAAATAAAGAAAGAAGGGGCTTAAATATAGAAATTGACCACTTTATCAATACGATACAAAATCCTTTCCAAGTAAAACTAAACAGTTATTATTAAATGAAAACTGTATCATTCAAGGATAATATTTAAAACACACATTTAAAAGAATAATTTATTAATAATTTTTACATATATATATATATATTTTTTTTCTTCAAATTTTTTTTTTTTTTTTTTTAAAGTTTCTGTACTCAGAGTTATTTACACACATTCAACGATGGGTTTATATGTATAGTCCTCTCTAAATTACCTTTCTTCTTGTTCCGCAAGCTTTTAATATAAATGTAGTTTTCTTTCACACGATTATTCTTATTATTATTTGCTGAATAGAAGATGTAATTGATTACTAAGCCCTGGCCTGATAATTTGCTTTCTAGCTTCAGTATGGCAAAAATAAAGTAATTATAATTTCTTCTTCTAATGGATGTTTGCTATAATTTCTAAAATGTTTCCTTTCTTTCTTTAATCAAAATATTTTACAGATTTATTTGTTCCTTCTATATAATTTATATAAAAATGCAAAAATACTTTGTAGAGTATGCCGTGATATTCATTTAATACAATAAACAATCTTGTGCTCGTGGCTCTGTATGTTTATTTACATGATAAAGTGATAAAAAAACTATTTGAATAATTTATACTGAGATTCCTCATGCCATTAACATTCATTGCAGTTACATACATTAACAAGTTACGGCAATTTACGAATCTGCTGTAATTAGTTCGTCCTGAATACTATTCGATCTTTCAAGTTTTCCAGTTACAAGGGAAGTTAGTGCTTCAATAGTACTCGATTCTTCTCTTCGTGCTTGATGGTATTTTTCACTGAATTCCTTTAAATCAAAAAAGAAACATGTCAATAAATAGCAATAATTAAATTCGATTTTTTTTAATAGGTACATATGAAGCTGCATAATTGATTCACTAGGAACTTAGACAGAGTAAAGTATGCCATGTTGTGAATATCGAGGATTTTTAACAGAGCAATTGTGAATGATGTGGGTAGAATACTAGACAATCGAGGAGGCTAATGCCTAATGAAATTTCCTGCGATTTGCAGATTTTACGTTGTTGAAAATAGCCCAGCAAGTGATTCTATAGAGCTCTCATTCGATTATTTTCCACGGAGGACAAGAATCAATCTCTACTTTGAGTTATTGAATAATGAGAAAGGAATTTTTTTGTTTCGACTTACGGAATTTTTAATTTTGAAAGTTCAGAATCTTCTTAGGGTCAGAAAAAAATAATCCTTCTTTATGCATGTTCACATTTTACAGAATAGGTGATCGGGTTAGCCGTGTGAGTTAAGGCAGTGCCTAGTGTGGCGAGTTCGATTCACACCTGGGCAATAGAAATTTATTTAGTGACAATCTCAATAAATAAAATCTTTAGTCTAACTCTGGCTAGATAAGGATAGAGAAACCGTCTCGATTAGCCATAGTAGCAATAAGTAGACATAAATAAATAATAAACTAATGTTATGGGATATTGTCTTCTAGATAAATAAGTGTTGGCCTTCTCCCAATTAATTTCTTTGCACATCATTTATTGCAAATATTGTGAACATAATTAGTTACAATATTCATAAAATTCTTTGTTTAACCACAAAATCTTATTTATGAGATGCATTTTTTAAACTGAAGCCTATTTTATTTTTTAAAGGGACAAATAACGCTACTCTAAGAAGGATACATCCTTTTAATGATGTTTTTCTTACAAAAGTGTTTACACTTATACTTAAAAGTAAACTCTTCTCTATACTTTTATATCAATCTATGAACGACTTATGCAGATTTTTAATGTGTTTTTACTTAATAATAGAATTTGAGTCCCCTGTTATAAGAAATCTCCTTTATTTTTAATTTAAGCAATTTTTCCCCCTTTTCCTAAAACTTCTATTTAATTAAAGTTAAATTGGTGATTATTTTTTATAGTGTGTTCTGCGAGGCCTGTTTAGAAGTTGTTCTCATTCGCCCAAATATGAAACATTACAATTAGTACACATGTTTTGCATTTTATTTTATAGATATCTATTTGTAATGTATTATTGAATCCTTATGGATTATCTTATGATCCTGTGTATATTTAACTTTTATTATTTGTCTTTGAATTGTTTCTTTAATTATATTTCCAACTTATCCTTCCTATTTCACTTAAAGCTGGTCCATATTCATTTCTATTATTATTTTTACCAGTCATTTTTTGTCATATATTTCTTCGAGCTATTTGAAATAATGTTCATTAAATGTGATATTGATAGCAAATGACATTTTATTTGGTCTTGTGATGAATTTGTCAAGTTATGTTTTCTTCGATCTTTTTGGTCGTTGATCATTAGTATTTTATCCCAATCTGTTTTCTTTACCCATCGGTTTTGATATATTTCTCCTTTTTATATGTTTCCATAGAATATCTATTTTAACAGTTTCTCTTTTTATTTGTTTATTAATTTTGGGTTTTGGTAAAGCAAAAATCCAATATTGAGAAAATATTTCTTTCCATTTGAATATTCATCATCTTCATTTAAGGCATTTATTCGGTTTTTTATGTTTTTGATTTTTATTTGTCTCTTTGGTAACCATATATTTTCATTCAAATGTGCCTTTGATACTACGGGGTGTGGCTATTAAATAACGAGACTGACGCTGTAAAACATTTTATTTTTATTTCATACATTTTTGCTTATTATCACCTTCAATATACACCCCTCCTTTATCCCTACAACGCTCCATGCGAACCTTCCATTGTTTGAAACAGTGCTGGAAGTCTTTTTCTGTCAGCTCCTTCAGGACGCGTGCCGCTTTCTCTTTCACAGCTTCAACAGACTCAAATCTTGTTCCTTCTAATGCAGATTTCACCTTAGGAAACAGATAGAAGTCGCACGGCGCAAGATCCGGCGAATAAGGCAGATGGTCTAACACTGGGATGCTGAATTTGGCTAGAAACCTCTTAACAGACAATGCGGAATGAGCCGGCGCATTGTCTTGGTGGAGAACCCATGACTTGTCCTTCCACAATTCAGGTCGTTTTTTACTTATTCTTTCGCGGAGTTCAGCAAGAACGTGAAGGTAGTAATGTTGATTAATCGTTTGACCTTCAGGAACCCAGTGAAGTTTCACAATCCCATGAATATCGAAAAAAAACAATCAACATTGCTTTGAATTTTGATTTGCTCATTCGAGCATTTTTGGCTCTCGGTGAAGATGGGCTCTTCCAGTGCATGGATTGGCGCTTTGTTTCAGGATCATACATAAAAAACCATGATTCGTCACATGTTATTATCCTTTCCAGTAAGTGTGGGTCATTTTCAACGGCATTCAAAGTGTCAGTACAAACATTTTTGCGAGCTTCCAGTTGTTCAAATGTGAGAATTTTAGGCACCCACTTTTTGCATGTTAAAATTGTTATGTAATATTTGCCGTACGGATTCTTTATCAATTCGTACAGTTTCAGCAATCGCAAGAATACTTAACCGACGGTCAGATCGAATCAGATTACCGATTTTTTCGATATTGTCATCCGTTTTCGACGTGGAAGGGCGACCCGGGCGTGAATCATCTTGAACGTCTTCTCGGCCATCTTGAAAACTCTTAAACCACTCAAAAATAAGCGATAAACATTCATTGCCATACACTTATTTCAATAAATTATAAGTTTCAGTAGCGGTTTTTCCAAGTTTCACATGACATTTCACAACAATTCGTTGCTCTACTGTTACACTTAACATTTTTCCGGCGAAACAAAAAAAGAACTCTAATGCGAACGAAGGCTACGGCTGTACTGATTTGTTTACAGAAGCGAGAGGCACTATATTCGAAAGAGGAAGCTTCAGGATAACAGCTGTTAGTTGCTGGCGTTTGGCGCATGCGCACTTCTTCTGTAGCAGCGTCAGTCTCGTTATTTAATAGCCACACCCCGTATTCATTATTTCATTGTGATATGTTGGGAAATTTCTTAAAAAGACTCGAATATAGACAATTAAGAAATATATTTTCTTTCAATTTATGAGGATGGCTCGAATTAAAATCAGCAAATCAATTGGTTGATGTTGCTTTTTTTTGTCCATTTATATTTGATTGCTATGAGTCAAAAAAATTAATTATATTTATTGAAGAAATGTTTTACTGTTAAATTTGAATTATCCTTTCCTAAAGTAAAGGTAATATTATAAATAAATAAAGCAAGGGTTTAAGGATTTTTAATAAGGATAAATAAAATCATAGGAAGCTTAAATATTATCTGTCATACCTTTATTCTATTTCCTAAGAAAACTGCTCGTTCCCTTCTTTTTATCATGTACTCTGAAGGTAAGAGCCATCTGTGCTCATGACACTCCTCTGCACTTGGCCGTTTGCTGAAACAAGTCTCCTTTTATCAATAATATCATAAGAATGGTTTTATAAACAGTTGAAATGCCCAGTAACTGAAATATTGACATTAGTGAGTAACTTCATAAGTCACTGAAATGTTTTTAAGCTAATAATACCCACAATTCTTCACATTACTTCCAAATATCTAAAAAAAATCCTTCACTCTTTATTTATCAATTGACAAACAATTTGAAAGTGTGGAAAATGAACATGACCCGCCATTGTATCAAATAAAACTACAACTAACGTAATTTTGTAGCTAACATTTTTTGTTTTTTTAACATTTGTGGCTGTTTTGAATGGAATTGTTCAACACATTGCATCATATAAAATATAAATCCCTGCCTGGGCAAGGGAATTTATTTAGTAACGAAATTCATTAAATAAAATCCTTAGTCCCATCCTGGCTAGAAAAGGGTGGTAACCTGTAGATAACCCACCCCAATTAGCCTTAGTTGCAAAAAGTGGACATTAATAAATAATAATAATAATAATAAAATATAAATAATTTGTCATTATTTATGTGATTTTGGAGATGTTTAGCTGAAAACTATGTGATGGTGATGCATAGGCTATGACTGAGTTGTAGGGGGCCATGTCTTACTAGGACTATAGAAAAAAAACTAAATCAATTCTCTATTTTTAAGTTAAAGCCATTGGTTTGTACTTGAGGGGTGGTTCAGATAGCTGTGGCCATATTTGTCTTGTAGGGGAAGAAGGCTCCCTGTTTCTTATATTCTTTTAAATTTTCCTCATGAAATCCATAAAATAAGAATTAATGCTGTGGGACCATTCATAATAGACTAAACTGGGGAAAAAAAAATTAAGTTCAAACTATAATTATGGGCCGATGCTGCATTTTCACAACAATATATATTCTCAAAAATGGATCCTGATAATTTTTTCAATATATTCATTTAAAAAAATGAATAATACTTATTTGTATTTTTCGATATAGACTACAAAAATCTGTTAATATTATAAATGGAACTCGATTATTTGGCAATAGATTTCTTATTAAATAAAAAAATGCCTGTGAGCTGAAAACAACCTATTAATAAAATCAGGGTTTTAGATGAGTGTGAAAGCACTTTAAGGCAAATTTCATTATAAATAATGGTAATGGGTTGTTCTTACTTTGGTGCTCGTTTGAAGACAAGCATGAGGAAGCGGGTGGCTTCTTGAGTCAATTCTTTGTACAGATATTCATATCGGAACCTGACAAAGTTAATATTCTGTCGAGTTTCGCCTACATTTTCTCCTCGAAAAGGTGAAACTCCTGACAACATTATATATGCCAAAACACCAACTGACCAAATATCTGATGTAGGGTATGCCGGCTCTTGACACAAAACTTCTGGAGCTAAAAGAAAAGCAAATAATTACAATGTATTAATCCATTTTGTAGACATTTTAATAGATACTTTAAAACATTCACATCTCTCTATGATTTCTAAGTTCTAAGGGGATAGATGTTGCTAGCTTTAAAAAAAATGGAGGCTCTGCTATTTTTGTTTTATTGGAGTATAACTGTTGTTACAGTGTACCCATGTTGTCTAAAGTATATGCCCTTAATGAAATGACCTTTATTACTAGCAAATTATCAAAGATAATATAAAACAGTAAAAAACTGTTGTTAGTGGAATTGTATTATTGTTGGCTTTATAATTTAAATCATGGTGACTTCTCGGTTATAGTTGGCCAACTGAGCCAGTCGAACTGAGCCCCCTTAGGATAGTTGTCCTTTTGAGCAAGGTTAACCGGACTGCAAACTAAACCTATAGCTGACTAGATAAGCCTGGTGAATCAGGTTACTTGCTTTGTTAGAAGCTGTGGTGTCTACGGGATCTAGTCTCTTTACTTACTGCTTTAGCTTCCTGGCAGCCCTGCTTTGTGCCCAGTTTCACCTTTGCAGCTATTCTTGCCATACCCAGCTACATTTTTTTTATGGCTATATTTGTTCATTGGATCTATATTTGTTAATTTAATCACTATGAAAACCAGAGTGTCTTCTTACCTGTGAATTCCACAGCACTGTGGAATTTAACTACATTTCCTAATTTGCTGGCTTTCTGAGCACATCCAAAGTCGACCAGTTTTACTTGGAGACTTCTAATAGACGCCATCACTATGTTATCTGGTTGGAGATCGAGGTGACACAGCCCTCGCCAGTGAAGGTATTGAAGTCCATCTAATATCTAAAAGACGCATTTTATGTAATCATCGATATCTTTAACCGGCTATTAAATCATATTTTGTGCAATTATAATATGGCAATTTTT
>CM032233.1:140380000-140465000 GCA_019009955.1 Riptortus pedestris | reverse complement strand
ATACAACTTAGAGTTTTGAGATTTCAAAATCATTACAAATTAATTTATTAATTGTAAGAAACAAAATAAATTGGTTTTGTGATGATAATGTGACCTTGATTCCATCTTCCCTTTGTTGAAATGGCAGTTCATTCACTAAAAATAAATAAAAATAAAAATGGTATACCTTGTTCTTGAGACAGTCTGGCCCATCCTGTTTCGGGCAACAACCTTATAGATTCCCGTATCTACACTACTAGCTGGTCGGAAACATAGAATTGATCTACCAATTTCATCTTCCTCTATTCTGATTCTATTTGCATTACCGATCAGCATGTCATTCCTAAACATCAAAATTCATTTCTGCAGTCATGTTTTAATATCGATTATAGAAATCATAGGAAAATGTTATACAAAATTCGTACTTGAACCACTGTATGCTTGGCTTTGGATCTCCGACTGCATAGCATATCAGCTCGGCATCTTTTCCTTCTTCTATTGGTGTTATTTGAGGTTTTTCCCTCATGAATGGTGGCTGAAATTAGAAACAATTTTTTTGTTGTAGTACATTTACACTGGTGAGTAATGGAAGATTCTTTGGAAAGAGCTAAATATTACTAGAAATGAGCTATATTTTTATTTTATAAAACTAGTAATTCCTGCCTGAGATATTGGAGTATTTATGTTTTGAAGTAAAGCTCCAAACACTCCTGGTAATGTTTGTAAATCACAAAATAGTTTATATATCCCTAGGGAGTGTCCTTAATAGGAATTCTTATGTCAAATACTATTTAGTGATAAGGAATGAATGAGAGTTGAAATTTGAAGTTCATAGTTTAAAAATTTGTTTTAGAATCAATCAGTATATGCTAAAAACATTTATAATTTACAATTTTTGAACAATGCTAATCATAATGGCCATATTGTCAATATATGTTGTGACTTCCAAATAAGGCCTAGCTCCAGATTAGGAAATCGCTTTCCCAAATGGGCTATTTTGTACCTTGACATACTAAAGCTCATTAAAATCCATCGTGCCATTGTTAAGCAATTGAGTAACAAATGGACAGAGAGAGGAAGCAAGAATTCCAATTTTGGTGCCATTTGGTCATTGAGTTATAAGAAACATGGCAAAAAAAAAAAAAAAGGTATCCCCTTGTATATAAATAGAATTCTAAACAATTCTTAGAGTTTTAATTTGTAGATTTGTGGATACCTGTCCCTGGCGTGATGCTTCTATTATAGCTTCAGCTTCGACATGAGTATCCAGCCTTGATCCAACTTCATGCTTAAGTCTTCTGATAGTGTATGAATCTCCTAAACCATACTGATTAATACGGTTCTTTCTTTCATCATCAATTTCTTCATCCATTACATCAGTAAATCTGCGGCGCTCTCGAATAACTGGCATCTTAAACAGTAGTTTCACAATATTTTATGAGTTACTCTTACAATTAAGTTTGAGATAAGCAATAAGGGTTTAAAGATCATTTAATAGGATAATATTTGATGGCATATACAAATTATGGGTGATTATTTTTAGCTTTAAGCTTTGCCAAACCAGCTCAATAAAGGATGAAGCTATTCGTACTTTTTCATGTGAAAAAAAATTATAATTACATTATATTACATAATAGTTATCATAAAAATTGAGGGAATTTTTGCTACCATTGGAAGCAGACAAAATTGAGAAGTGTTTATTGGTGAAGCTAATACAATTTAAGACCTAGCCTTAATAAGACCTGCATTGGCTTATCCAAAGCCTTTAGAAACTGTTTATATTTGCAAGTAATACAGCATCAATAATCAAGTGTTTACAAGAAAAAAACATAGTTATATAAAAGATAATTGCATTCTGCTTTTTCATCACAACTTTTTACGTACTTACACTAAATTAAAAACGTGTGTAAATTATGTTATGTTTGCAAAATAGTAACAGTCTAATACTTAAGTTACTAAATAATTTGAATTTTGGTTTGCTACATTTCATTATGTAATTAATCTCAATTAAAAAGATCATTACTCTTATTACCACAAAATTTAAACATTCAAAATGGCAGATTGCAACATTAGACCAGCATCAAAATGTAGTGAAATTTAAAATGTTAAGTGTAATACTAATGATTCTATACCCTCCAGTCTAGGTGGCTGTCTTCAGTGTACGGCGTGAGGGTGGGTGCTCTGTGTGCAGCAACTTTCATGTACTCCCTGATTCTTACTGGGAAATCAACATCTCGTAACTGAAGTAGGTATGTGTCTGGTCCATTCTGGTAGCTAGAAATTTAATAAACAACCAATTACCAACAATTCAACATTCTTCTTTTTATTTTTCAAACACAAAATTGGGAATTTCTATTCAATCCATATAAGAAATACAGAAACAATGCTCTCTCTCTCTCTCTCTCTCTCTCTCTCTCTCTCTCTCTCTCTCTCTCTCTCTCTCTCTCTCTCTCTCTCTCTCTCACTCTCTCTTCCCCCCCCCTCTCTCTCTCTCATGTATTTGAAGTCCCCTCACTGAAAAACATGTTTTTCTCTTCAGCAGCTTCTACTATAACTTGTTTTTAGGTTTATTTATATAGAATAATAGTAAATAGTGAATACTCACTGGCTTTCTGAAGAGAAAACACCCATATCATAATTAATTGGCTGCCTTGATGGTAACTGGTCTATCCAAGATGGCTTCTTCTCCTTCTCTTTGGATATTTCTCTTTCAGGAGAAAGGGAGGGAGTTGCAATGTAGTGTGGTGGGTAGACCATTCTCGAAGGGTGGGAGTAGGCTCCAATGAGCGGCCTACGTCGGTACCAGTTACGGCAAGAAGCATTACCATACCAGTCCCTAGAAAAATCACAATTATTCAAAACAGCTGTTGTTGATGGATTATTGTCATGTTTAAATATAAAGACTACATTAGACATAGCATTAGGACTGTGTAATATGACTTAATTCTGTTCTCAGTTACACTCATGAAATAATATGTTGTGGAGACTAAATATCAGTACACTTGTGGATGGAAATTCATACTTCCATATACTTTATGGTTGGCCTTGGAAGAGGTGCAATCTACCAATCATGGTGTGGATTATTCAAAAACGGTGAGCCACAAAAAGTGGAGAGGAATAGATATTCATTTATGGAGAGGAACACATTTGTTTTATTCTTCATAACTAAATTTCTATTCTATTAGTCCCCAAAAGTTACCCTTTAGGATTAGCTAATTCGGAAAAACAATGTCGTGGAGGGAAGTGTAATTGTACACATTGAAGTCTTGCTATAAAAATACCATCATTAGTGAGTCGGCAAAGATTTCCCGGGCATCGCCGGGTACCTTGGCTAGTGATATATAAATCTGTGATTAGACTCATGTTATGTATGGTAATGAAACAGAATTTCACAAAAGAAAATAGGAGGGTGCTGCTGGTCTGGAATAGAAGAGTCCTGTGAATTTTATTTTGAGCCGTTAAACCCAATATTGAGCTAGTATGAACTTTATTGTAAAACTGACATCATCTATGTTATCAAAAAGACAAAGGCTGTGATTTGTAGGACATGTTGAACAAATATAACTGAGGAGACTAGCCAAGAAGACGCTATTTGGTAGAGGCAGATAAATTAGCATAATTTGGTAGGTCTAGGTCTAGGTGACTTAATGACCTGGAGGAGGACTTATACGGTTGGCCATCAATATAACTGAGGAGACTAGCCAAGAAGATGCTATATGGTAGAGGCAGATAAATTAGCATAATAGGTAGGTCTAGGTCTAGGTGACTTAATGACCTGGAGGAGGACTTATACGGTTGGCCATCAATAAATGGAGAAGCTTTGCTGGCGGCTGCGACATATGGTCAACTAGTGCCTAGTAAGTAAGTATTCAATAAAATATAAATAATAAAATTAATACTTACTTCCATAAATTATAATAGTTGTGAAGTTTTTCAGTAGGAATTTCGTGAAGATTGGGTGGTAGCCTGTCGGCATAGTTCAACCATGGGTGTCGTAATGCAGCCTTCACATCCATCCTTCCATGTGGATCAATCACTAATAATTTAGTAACAAAGTCTCTTGCTTCTAATGAAATATTCTTCATGTATTCTTCGTCAAACTCCCAAAATCCTTCTTTAACCTTTTACAAATTAAATAAAATCACCAGTTATTTACTTTAAATAAAGTGGCATTATGCCTTAAATAAATATTAATTTCACATAACAAGAGCTTGTATTAAAATACGAATGGGTTAGAATGGATAAACTGCGAGATTTATTTATTTCGATGAAATCACTGCCATCTTTTGTTTATAATAACACAATAGGTATTAAATTACCCATGGGCAGTTCTCTTTTGTTTTCTTGCCATATCATTCAGTTTATTCCAAAATATTCGAGTGTTTTTTATTATTTTTTTTTTTACTATCAGTAGAATCTGATAAATGGTGTTATATTCTTATATGATTTAATTACACTTTATACTTCTGAAGCCATTTGATACATCCAGTATCAGTCTTAATGTTCAAAAATAGGCAAATGTCATGAAAAATTGTAAGTCCTTTGTCAACAGAAGATAACCTAAACTTCTTCATAGCAATGGCTGATCTCATTTTTATCTGTAAATATTTGAAAAATGTTCACCAGATTTTTTATGAAGAGCATTAAATATATTTTTATAAAATAAAATATTCTAAAATGAAAAAGAGGTAGTATTTTTTATTCAAATTTATTGATTTAAATCCAAAAAATCTTCTTCGATTGAGGGGAAAAATCTGCATGTGCATTGGGAGAAATATATTGAAGCTAACAGAAAATATTTGAATAAAAATAATATCTTTGAAGTTAGTTTTTTCCATAGGAGTCCAGAGGAACTGACATTTAATACGTCCCAATCCAATAAAACTGAAATTATATTTTTGTTTGCACCAATAATCCATATTATGTTATTTGTATAAATTAATTTATACCATTTGTTATAAGATTCACAAAATTTGTAATACTCAGTTAAAAGTAATAAGTTAAAACATGTTAGCTTTTAGCACTGAAGTGTTGCTAAAAAGAAGAGCCTTAGGAGGCGATTGTACTGAAATGTAATCAGTGAGGTTGATTTCTAATTCGAAAGTGATTTATGCATCAACTAGACACATTGTAGCTAAAAACTTATTGACCCAGCAGAAAACTCAACAATAGGGTTTATTTATATAAGTATTTACTTCTGAATATATTCTTCTGTCGGAACTTACCATTAAGTATGAAATTACGTGAAACTGTAATTATGAATTACCTTGTCCAGAGTTTCCATATCATTGTTGCCTCTAAACAGTGATATTCCAGTTAGTAGTAGGTGGGTTATTACGCCGAGACTCCACATATCACAACTAATATCAACCACTTCTCCCTTAATGGTTTCAGGGGAAACAAATTCAGGCATACCTGAAATAAAGCATTTTAAAGTTTATGAAATCACTCAAAATATTTTGTATAGAATAATGTAAATATGATGTAAGAAATACCATATTCTAGTGGTTCTAACTGTCCCGGATGTATTCTTCGACTGAGACCAAAATCACAAAGTTTTAAGTCATCGCCACCAGGGTGAGAAACGAGTAGATCACCAGGCTAAAATAAAATTTTAGTTTCAGATAATTTTGGAACTAAATAATCTTTATTTATTGATTACAAAGTAAATATTAAAGTTGTTTGCATTATATCATATTACTATCTACTCACTACTGAGGGTAGACAGGAAAGGATTGGAAGAGTTAGTAACTGAGCATTAAGTCGAGGTATAAAAATAATTTTCAGTAGAATTGTTTATTCTGAATCTGTTGTTTAATTTCTGTTGCACAAAATACTTTAAGTGGGTGATATGCTATGATTTATTTTGATATGAAGAAAAGGCATGTAAATAGGAAGTTTGTGATAAGGATAATTAGAAAATTGGGGTTGAACTGCTTAGGTCTGTCCTTGAAGAATTTATTTATTGTGATTTTGTAAAAGAAGTTATTTTATTTATTTCTATTTATTTTAAGATGTATAATAAATGAATTTCCATGATAATTTATTACTGTGGTTCAACATAGATACACACATTTTCTTTCCCTGGAAATAAATCTACTACCTCTATTTTTTCAAATAGTTAAACAGTCTAGAGTAAGTTGTAAAAGGGATTGTCTATTTTGATGAGAGTCTTCAATGAAGGCCACTTTTATTACATAGTTTCTCTAGGGGAAAATAGCTTACACTTGCTTTAAAGGAAATAATGGCTGTGTCAAATTTTCATTTGCTACAGGGATTAAATTTTTTGGAGTGAGAAATGTGCAGCTTTCCATTTCATTGCAATTTAAGCATTTTAGCAGGGAAATCAGCTATTGAGGTCGTAATCATGACGCGAATTTCAAAACATTTCTTCAAATGTACATTGGTCCTACCCAGGAGATGACAAAAATGAGGTCTGTTCAAAATTTTATATATATATATATATATATATATATATATACTAGCTCAGATACCCGGCTTCGCCCGGGAATTCATTTGAGGCTGGATGGTGATGGTATTTTTTTGGCAAGGCTTTACTTTGCACAATATTTTGACTTTTACCCGTCCCAGCGTTTAGGGCTAATGCCCGTCGTTTCTGTGGATTTTTTAATAATAAAATTTGTAAATTCAGGCCTCCATTATAACCCCCACTCCTGCCCGTTCCTAGAAATGTTAGTATGGCTTATTATAAGGATGGCGTTAGTGCTAATACACAGTCTTTTGTGCCAAATAAAATTGTTGACTCCCGCTATAATTTTTAGCGTATAACGCATTTATACTTCGGTATACGACGATATTGTAAAGAACAAAAGTTTCTCTAAATAACAAAATAAACAACTTTTGTTATGTGCATATTTGCTGAAAAATCAATAGGAAACGAAATATCGCTATTTTTAATTTCAGGCCTCCCTTATAACCCCCACTCCTGTTCGTCTTACAGAATATTAATATAGCCTAAAGTCTAAGTTGGGCTAGTAGTAATATACATACCAAGTTTCATAAAATTCGGTTCAGCCGTTAATGCGTGAAAAGGTAACAAACAAACAAACAAACAGACACGAAAGAAACAAAATGTAGTTATGGTGTCTATGACATGTGAAACGAAAAGTTATCGGGAAATTTCGCGAAAAAAATCAATGTACAGACAGAGGTTACAATTTTATATATATACTAGCTAAGGTACCCGGCTTCGCTCGGGAATTCATTTGAGGTTTAATGATGGTGGTATTTTTCTTGGCAAACCTTTACTTTCCACAATATTTTAACATTTCCCGATGTATACCCGTCGTTTCTGTGGATTTGTTAATAATAAAATTATTTGTTATTTAAGAGTTCACTGTCCTCAATATTTTTATATTTCCTGTCTCCTGTGCATGTAGTTGTTTTTTTTATATATATAATTCATAATCCTAGAAAGTATTCTGCCCGCCAAACTATGTTTGAATTAAATTTCCTTTCCCTTGAAACAGTACAAAGACCAACACTGACTGAAAACCGAACAGAAAATGTAATATACTGCTAATTTTTATTTTAGGCTTCTCTTATAACCCCCCCCCCCTCCCGTATGAACCTAAAAAATTTAATATAGCTTATAATCGTTTAAGAAGTAATGCTAATTCACAAGCCGAGTTTTGTTAAGTTCCGTTCAATCGTTGGTGCCAAATACAATTGTCGGCTACCGTTTTAGTTTTCAGTGTATATCTCGTTCATACTTGGTATACGACAAAAGTGAATATAACAAAAGTTACTCTACATAACAAAATAAACAATTTTTGTCATGTACATATTTGCAGAAAAACCAATGGAAAAGAAATACCGCTATTTTTAATTTCAGGCCTCCCATATAACCCCCCCTCCTGCCCGTCCCTAGAAATGTTAGTATGGCTTATTACATATAAGGAAAGCGTTAGTGCTAATTCACATACCGAGAATGGTTTAGTTTTAGGACTAATTCATATACCGAGTTTTATTTAGTTCGGTTGGGTCTTTTGTCCCAAATAAAATTGTTCACTCCCGCTATATGTTTTAGCGTATATCTCGTTTATAATTCGGTATACGAAAAAAGTGTATATAACAAAAGTTACTCTAAATAACAAAATAAACAACTCTTGTTATGTTCAAATTTGACGAAAAACGAATAGGAATCGAAATACCGCTATTTTTAAATTCAGGCCTTCCTTACAACGCCCACTCCTGCCCGTTCCTAGAATTGTTGGTGTAGCTTGTTATAATGAAAGCGTTAGTGCTAATACACATACCGAGTTTGGTTGGGTCTTTTGTCCCAAATAAAATTGTTCACTTCCGCTGAAGGTTTTAGCGTATATCTCGTTTATAAATCAGTATATGAAAAAAGTGTATATAACAAAAGTTACTCTAAATAACAAAATAAACAACTTTTGTTATGTTCATATTTGACGAAAAACCAATAGGAAACGAAATATCGCTATTTTTAATTTCAGGCCTCCCTTATAACCCCCACTCCTGTTCTCAGAGAATTTTAATATAGCCTAAAGTCTAAGTTGGGTTAGTACTAATATACATACCAATTTCCATAAAATTCGGTTCAGCCGTTTATGCGTGAAATGGTAACAAACAAACAAATAAACAAACAAACAAACAAACAGACACCAAGAAACCAAAGTTATGGTGTCTAGGACATGTGAAACGAAAAGTTATCGTGAAATTTCGCGAAAAAAATCAATGTACAGACAGAGGTTACAATTTTATATATATATGCAAATTAAATACTCACAAGTTTCACAGTTTTTATCACTGGACAATTTATTTCACAATGCACAATACACTTGGTAATTATTCTAAATTACTACTCACAGTATACACTGATAGCATCACTGTTCTTCAGATACACAGTCCACGGTCACTGAAGTACACCAAAAGACGGCACTGCACTGCACTGTCTTAAACACGGCACTAAACTGTTACTTACATTCACGGCACAACACTGTGAGATAAAAACTTACAGTCAAGGCATAGGAGATATAAAACTGGATATCGGACAGCCAGTCTGGAATTTTCGCTCAGGAGGCCCTATTCAGGATGCTGTCATATCCGCTATTACAAATATTACTGCACCGGACCGAGTGGAGCCTGAGTTGTTGGCGTCTGTGCAATGGGAAGACGAGTCGGGAAGCATCCTTGGGAAGACAGTGAGGAGCGAAGATGTCATAGCTCGTCCTTTGAGATCCACGCAACCAGCTCAGGCGAGTGCTGAGGCTGCAGATGAACAAGAACTGCCTTCCACGTCACAATGGCCCTGTCACCTGTGTGGGTTGGCCTTTAAAATTGCTAGAGGTCTTAGAGTGCACGGAGGCAAAAAGCATCCCTTGGAAGCTAATAAAATTAACCTTGACAATGTTCTAAAATCGACTAAGAAGAAAACACTATCAGATGATCCCACAATACGCGAAGAAGTATCGAAATGGAGGTATCAGTTCAAGGAGTTTCTTCATAATTTGAATTATTTCAATGTGATAGATTTCGACTTAAAGGTTAATGGTTTTCTTTTGTTCTTAAAGGAAGCTAATAGTCAGCTTCCTGGCCCAAAGCACCCAGCAGTGCGGCATTTCAAGCAGAGGGAGAAGAGCAAAGGAACCAACAACGAACAGAAAGGGCATGCTAAGGCCTCGAACCATACGAGGACAAACAAGGCTGGGCGAGAACGACGGAGTGAGACCTACCAATATGAGTTGGCCCAATACCACTATTACAATAGAAGAAAAAGAGTGGTCAACGATGTGTTGAATGCAAAAGTGCCTAAAAAATGTCCAATTCCTACAGAGGATATTGAAAGGCATATCAAGAGTACATTGGGAGTACCAAACAGTAAAGAGAGAATTTCCTATAGCACAGTTCAATTTAGGCCGTATATTTTGAATGTTAGGGAAGAAACCATCCGGAGTGTTATCAAGTCAACTTCTCTCGATACGGCTACTGGGCCGGATGGAGTATTCGTCAGAACTCTCAAGGCTCTTGATATTGTCCCGGTGATAAAAGTGTTGGCGGATATTATGTTGAGGACTTCTTATGTTCCAGAGCCTCTGCGCAGAGGTAAGACTATCCTCATATACAAAGGAAAGGGACCTGCTGCTAAGATTGCGTCTTGGAGGCCCATAACAGTGTTCCCTATTCTAAGACGCATAATCGAGAAGGTCTTGGACGCAGAACTGAGGCAACAAGTAGGCTTCCATAAGTGCCAGAGGGGCTTTGTTAAAGGGATGCCTGGTTGTCATATGAATGCCCGTATAATTAATGCGATCCTCAAAGACGCCAGGTTGAAAAGGAAGTCTGCTGTGGTCGCTTTCCTGGATGTGATCGGAGCATTTGACAATGTGGGTCACTCTCATGTACTGCGTACATTGGAATCCAAGGGTGTGTCAAAGGATGTCAAGAACCTGATAGCGGCTTTGCTAACGGATAACACAATATGGGTGAACTCGGGGGGAAAGACAACAGGCCCTATTAAGGTCCGACGAGGAGTCCCTCAAGGTGGGCCACTCTCTCCAACACTCTTTAACCTTTGTATAAATTTCCTTTATGAAGAAATTTGTGATGAGGTGCTGGCTAACAACATGGGTTATAAGTTGGTTGAAGAGGAGGAGGGTGTTATCCTTACCGGATTTGCCGATGACCAGGCTGTGACAACGAGGGACAAGATGTGTGCAGAGCGAGTGACGGATCTGGTCCAAAGGCTCTTACGGGAAATCGGGCTTGAGGTAAACCCTTCCAAGAGCACAGCAGTTATATTGATTGAGGGTCAGCTTGTGAGGGACAAACTATCTTTGGAGGACGGTAGCTACATTCAGTCAATCGATCAGGATGAATCTGTCAAATATCTCGGCTGCACTATTTCTGGTGAAGTAGTAGTCAATGATAATGCCATTCAACAGATGACAGAAAATCTGGAGAAGCTAAGGTCCTCCCAGCTACTAAAACCTGACCAGAAACTAAATGTACTCAACCAGTATTTGTTCCCCACTCTGACATACCCATTACAGACAGCGCCGCTTAGTAAGCTTCGTCAAGCCTTGCTGGAAGGTATCGATGTCGTGATACGACGTTGTGTCAAGTCCATGCTTGGACTGCCAGCAGCTACAAATTCCGCCATGCTTTACGCTCTGCGTCATTATCGTGGCCTTGGTCTACCGAGATGCGAATGGGAGGCACCACTTCAGCATCTAGCAATAGCTGGCAAATTGGCGCGGGTAAGCGATCCACTGTTTCAGAGGATCTTCCATTATGAAGCAGAGGCAGACATGTGTCTGAGCAGACTGGACTTGGAAGTTGTTTCCAGAGGAGACACAGTCGTGGTCAAAAAAATTAGGCAGACTCTTAGAGAAAAGTCCTTTGAGGTGTGGACATCATGCAAGTGGCAGGGTGTTGGAGTCCACCATTTTAAAGAAAACGCAGGACTGAACAAGCATATGTCCGAGAAACAGTTGCTCTCTGCTTCAGAATGGACGAACTCTGTCAAACTTAATATAAAATACGCCCCACTGCGTGGTGTTCCGGGAGTTGTCTCGAAGTCAGCGGATGTTGGACCCCTCTGCCGAAGGTGTGGCAGGGAGACCGAAACACCGGCCCATGTGGTCGGAAATTGTCCACATAACATGTTGCTGATCACGAGGCGACATCACCGGGTAAAGCACGCTATCATGGAGCTCATGAAAGCTAAGAATTTCACATGCTTTGAAGAGGTGTACGCTGTCGATGACGCAGGGTCAACGAAATCATTGCCTTCAAGGAGAATTGTAAATTTGCCTTCATCCTGGAGCCAAAGATAAGGTACGAGAGCAACGACCCTGATCAAGCGGAGAAGATCCACCAGGAAAAGAAAAATATTTACGACAAATGTACTAAATTTTACTCGGAAAAATTTAGGGAATCATTTGGGGAGCGGGATTTTCTGGTGATAGGCTTGTGGTTCGGTGCCCGAGGAACGGTCCCTAAACGTACACAGACATTTTTTGACGAGGTGGGAATAGACAAGAAGGCTCTGCAAACCTTGGTCGAGGGTATCATTATTGATATTTTAGGGATTATTTCCTACCATATATTTTAATTTTTCTTTGACCAGTAATCTTATTATAGATCGACGGATCATGTTAGTACAATAATGATGTTTCTAATTTTATATCTAGTGACTTTCACCTTTTAGGTTCCTGACTGTGTTTATTTTAGTTATTGAGCTGACTAAATACAATATGTATTGTTTTACTATTGTCCTAGGGATTGACTAAGTTGCTGTGTGCTTCAGCATCTCAAAGTAATTGAGCAGCCCCACAAATTGTATAAAAACTTGTACAATAAAGTGATTCTCTTATAAAAACACTTTACCGCACTGCACTAAGTCGCACTGTAGCACGGAACGCATATATGAGCACTTGAGAAGAAACTGACTCTCTCGCGGCTGGCCGGTTCTTTATATAGGTCGTCGGCATACATCAAAGGGGAATTGGCTGGGCCCTTCGACTTCTGGACTGGAAGGCACTAGTAGGAGCCTAGACCCTCTGTCGGCTTCTTTGATCTACATCGCACTTCCCAAATACGCGACTCTCTCTGCTAATCCTTCTGTATTTAATTTTCGCAACACTGCCGCCCACTTAAGCCTTTTCGTCCCGAATAGGCTCAATATCGCCGTTGCCATACTTGGCTAGTCGCTTTAGGTGTACCACTTTCATTTTAGACCTAGGATTGTGGAATCTCTGTATCCTGTAGACAACGTCGTTCAATCTCTTGATCACCTTGTAAGGTCCCTCCCAGTGCGTTTGCAATTTAGGGGATAGTCCTTTCTTGCGTTGTGGGTTGAATAGTAGAACCATTTGTCCTTCAGTGAATCCCTCCGTATTTGCTGCTCGATCATACCTGGCTTTCATCTTGTCACCTGTCATTTTAATACGGTTGCGTACAAACTCATGGAGCTCATGCAGGTATTCCTGTGCCTGGGGAGTATTTCCATTGTCTTCGCAGGACGGTCCGGGTTTGGCCCCAAATTCCAAATCCGCTGGCAGTCTTAATTCTGCTCCAAATAGGATTTTCGCCGGAGTACGTGAGGTGGAATCATGGACGGTCGACCGGTAAGCCAGTATTAATTTCGGTATGTGCACATCCCAATCCCTTTGGTCTGTGCTATCCACATTTCTGAGATATTCCTCCAGTGTCCGATTAAATCTTTCGACCATGCCATCAGATTGTGGATGAAGTGGTGTCGTTCTTGTCTTTTTGATGCCATACAATTCACACATTTCCTTGAATATGCCCGATTCGAAATTTCGCTCCTGGTCAGAATGGAATTCTATTGGAACCCCGTATCGGGACACCCAATTATTTACAAAGGCATCCACAACCGTTTTGGACTCCTGGTTTGGAATGGCATACACTTCGGGCCATTTACTGAAATAGTCCATTACAACTAGGACATACCGGTTTCCAGCCTCACTGACAGGGAATGAACAAGCAACATCGATGGCTATCCTCTCGAAATTCAATTTAAAATAAATAATAGGACAATTAAAGAAAAAAGGTAATTAAAAAATTGTCCTCATGGAAAAATACATTTCAGAAAACCTTAAAGCTAAGTGAGAAAGATTATTAAAGAGAATATACCGTCAATCCAAGATGTGCAATATTCTGATCGTGCATGTAGTCAAGAGCACACAATAACTGGCGTATGTAGGATGCAATCTCAGATTCATTTGTATAAGGCTGCCTAGTAAGTGCATCCAAGAGCTCTCCTCCGCTTGCACTGAACCAATACTTTAAGGAAAATATTCCAATAGTTTAAGATATTAAAATATCTCATATTGTTTAGAAATTTTCAAATATACTTACATCATGAGCATAAAATGCAAAAGAAATCTGTAATTGTTGTATAGTATAAGCAGGCAGATAAAATACGATATACAATGAATGTTAATCAAGGTATGTATTACACTTATCATAGGATAGGTCCAGTTCAAATCCTTTAAATAGCTCCTCTGCATAATTTCTGTTATCTTCAGCAGAGGGGCAGACCTTGGATGATGTGAAAGTTATTAACAATCAACTTGGCATACATTTTTTTTAGCAGATTTCACAACTTAGTAATTGAAGTTACACTGAAACATACACTTTTTGAAAAACCTCTCCAAATTTATTTTGATCATATCTAGTAGGTAAAAAATGAATTCTGTTCAAATATATGTGTTAGAAGGACCGCTAATGATCAAATAGCATCGATTTTTGTTTTATTGCAACCAAAATCCGTATTTAAACATTTCATGTAAAACCATAGATGATACGTTTATGAATTGCCATAAGAGGACCAAGAGGAGTGGGGCTTTAGAGAAGTGGTAAATGTAAAATAAAAAATATCCCCATTATTAATCTCGATGATTAAACAAGGCCCATTTTCCTTCACAAAATGATTATTATGCCAGAGTTCACTTTCAGAGCACCAGCTCCATCTTCAGTGCCTACAAAAAGCTCTTAACACGTTCGCTGCTGCAGTCTATATATGATATACTCCACCACCATCTGCACCGGTCCCCGGCGTCCGATGCCTCTCCTCTCGTTAAAATCTGTATCGGACCCCGGGGACCGATGTAGTTTTCGAAGGTTAGGGTATCTCTTGACAATTGTAGTGAACTAAATGAATGAATTAGCAGAGCCATCAGTCCTCGAAGCCAAGAACTAGCACTAGCAAAGCCAGGAGCGGTCCCCGGCGTCCGATGTCGTCTACAACTAATGTACATTTTTTATCACATTGTCAGCTGTTATTTTCAATAAGCACTCTAAACTCGTAAGCTCTTCTTGGTCAGTAGTTGAACTAGAGCATGAGGGCAAGTAGTTCTTGCCTGCAAAACTATCGTCACTTGAAGTCGTATCACTCTCACTTTCACTGCTGTCTGCAAGAGTTGCAAATAGTGCTTACTCTACTAATTTCCGACCACAAGACATATTATGTGCTACATAACGGTAAATGAGCGAAGGGGGAGGGAGCATGGAAAGTAAAACAGATTCAAGTCAGTTCATACTGATCAAGTTCTGACTGGAATTAGCATCGGGTGCCGGGGGGTGGTGCCGTACCCAATTCGAGTTTCTCTATTTCTA
Source organism: Riptortus pedestris (assembly GCA_019009955.1). Classification (NCBI taxonomy): domain Eukaryota; kingdom Metazoa; phylum Arthropoda; class Insecta; order Hemiptera; family Alydidae; genus Riptortus; species Riptortus pedestris. The sequence goes on along the minus strand of CM032233.1, from coordinate 140,449,892 downwards.
GACGGTTACGGTCCCCGGCGTCCTATCGTATTTTTCTAGATTAACTAAACCTAAAGGTTCTAGGAACAAATTAGATCCAATCCCCGTTAAAATATCTCTCATAATAAGCTTGCTACAGCCTTCGTTTTTCGGAGTAGACTGAAGGAGAGGGGACCCATCCTGATAGACTTAATGACGATTGGACCCCGGGGACCGATACAGCAGCGAACGTGTTAAGAGCAGTAGTTGGTTGCATGGTTGCCAGGTGACTCTGGGGAAATGTTATATAAAATATCTTGTTGATGAAATATTTTTTACAGTAATATAAACAGTAATTTTTTCTTTCGAGAAATTTTTCAGTAGCTCAGAAAATTCTTCAATTTTGTAAAATCGATCAACACAGCTTGTTAACAATAAAATACTTTTATGGTTATTGATTTTTATACATTTATATTGTCAACATGCTGAAAGGAATGTAAGGTGAAAAGTTATGAAATTCACTATGGTGGTGTGAACTATAAGAGAGACAACATTGTGCAGTGTCATGCACATTGAGCTGCTGGAAAAATATGACAAACTCTGGATGATAGGAAAACTTATTTATTTTTATTTAAACTATATTTTACCAACTTAGGATCTAGCCATTTTGAGGGGCTAGACTGTTTTCATTTTTTGTGAATTTGTCTTTTACGGTGAGACAGAGCTAAACAGAGACATTATTATTAATGTTATGTTTGTTTAACTGATCAAATGCCGACGAAACAATTCCAAACCTCTGAAGACAGGGGGGGGGGTCAGGGATCTTTCTACTTAATTAATATTAATTCTTAAGTTTTAATTGAACATATATAAAGGATACAGTTCAAATATCAATGTAATTGTGTCCAGTGTTTCATAAGCATCGTGAATCTTTATTATCTTATGGTGGTTGAGATTGTTCATAATCTCTAATTCATTATTCATGAATGCCTTCAGTTCGCCACGGCCATGCATTACTTTAGCTGCATAGTTTCGTCCTGAAAACCAAATCAAAGTTATTAGCAGGTCTTCATTATCATTACTCAATTAAAAATGTCATTAATAACAAAATGACTGAGTAATAGTTTGTCTTGTAAGATAAAAGATAAAATACAAAATTACGTCTAATTTTATTTAAGAGAAGGGAGTGTATGTTTGTTTTGTTGCGATTAGGAGCCACAACCTACTTTTAAGTCTTTCTTGGTAAATAGAAAAGTTGTTAATAATGAAATTCCAGTTTGAGATTTTGTTCTCCCTCGCCTAAAACTTCTGATAATTTGTTCTGCATTTCCTAACATAAAAATATTCTGATTGTCATTTGGTTTAAGATTTTAGAACCCTAGTAGATAAAAGAAATGCTTTTGACTGCAAACTTCAGTACATTTTCACCAGTACAGAAGAACGTTTATTTAGACTTTTAAATAAATACTGACATATATATTTTTAAAAGTATTTGAATTATTATACCCTATAAATACTTTTATTAGTATTACTCTCTATTTATGAATTTTGGACGTTGAACATCATAAGATAGCTGCTAATGGAATGAAAGGGAATGGCCTATGACTAATATTAAAAGTGAATCAAAGATTGAATGAAAATCGATTGAACTTGAGATGTCAATAAGATTTTCTATGAAGTTTCTTAGTAGTTAATAGAGGAAAAAATGTAGTATTATTTTATACCTGATGATCTTTCTACTGCATGGTAAGTGATTCCTTGTGTACCCCGGCCAAGTTCATCACCAAAGTCATAGAAATCCTTTAACGGTTTGGTCTTGGGTTTGACTCCATGCCCTCGTCCATAATGGTAGAATGGAGCATCTGATCTTTCTTCAACATGGACCATTACAGAACAACTTATGGCTCCAGCAACATTGCTAGCACTAATGCTGTATAATCCAGAATCCTTAAGGATTGCATCATTGATGACTAGGGTGCAATGGTCAGGATCTATTCTATTAATCTACAAAAAGTTTGGGTAGATTAGAAAATAAAATACTTACATACACAAACTTAAAACTATCATATTTTAAAGTTATAATTTAATGCATGTTAAAATTGTTAAATTTTCTAGCTCTTAGATTTACCTTAATATGAAAAAAAGGAAAACCAATATTACTTAACTTACATTTTACCAAACTTGAAAAAAAATAAAAATAGGAAGCATTTATAGAGGATTAATATTAATAATGTTGGTGTCACTGATGATGAAAATTTATATCACATTCTGACAAGAATAACAACAGGACTAAATTAAACCGAGTTACAGTTTAATTTTTTGTTGGTTTTTTGAATGAAAATATTTTCTGAGTACAATATGTCATTCGCCTCTGAATTTAGTTTAAAAATGAATAAAAAAGAAAATAATAATATATATTTTGACAATTTTAGTATATATTTTGTAACACAGACTCTAACAACCATCTTTAGTGCCAAGGGTCAAAATCAAGTTGTGATTGACTCATATCTATTAACTAATAATTTTTCTATTGTTTTTTGAATATGGTTTTATGCTGTTTCAAGAAAGGGAACAGTTTGATTAAACTTCGTATTTTTATATAAGTGGCAGTTGAAACCCCTTTTAGAGACATAAAAACTATATATATATATATATATATATATATATATATATATATATATAGCTTTTATGTCTTCATTTTTTAATTGATATTCCATTATAACATTAACAAAGTTACAAGAATGACTCCCTTGCCCTGGATAACAATCCTTTAACTGTGTTGCCTTTCATATTATAATTTGTCTGGAAATAATTGCATCAGTGTTTGCATTCTGTTTCTTTTTAATATCTAATGTCATTGGGTAGAATTTTACTTATTTTGAGCCATACTATTGGAGTAGAATTTAAATCATTTTATTTTATATTTAAAAAATTGAATAACTAAAAACGAGAAATGTGAGAAAATAAAATCTTACCTTTATCCTAGAAGTCGGTGCTAATGGCTGCCAGTCTTTGTACCATTTTATGTCTGGGGACGGAACTCCAACAACCCTAGCCTCCAGTCGTCCAAGTTGTCGTTGGACAATGGTGATTTCTTCAGGGCGGCGGATGAATTCAGGATATTCTGCAATTTCTAAATGGACACGCTGCCTTGCTTCACCGTGCTCATTTGTTGCCACAGCTTCATACACTCCAACATCACGCTCCAACATTCTAAGTTGAAAAAAAGAAGAGGATGTTATTTCATTGTTGGAAATGTTATGTATTGATTTTAATTGATTAAATATATGAATTTACTTGTTGATGAAGAGCGTAGCTTGTCCATTACGGGTGTAACTTGAATCATACCTTCCACCCATTTCTATCAGTTCGTTGTTGAAGTAATAGGTCATCTTTGGTTTTGGATATCCATAAACAAACCAAAATAGGTTGCAATTATGCCCTTTCACTCCATACTGTGTGTAATGCTCTTGCCTCAAAAACCTAAAATACGTGTTTAAATTTCAGTATAAATAAATAATTTGTATCCGATAAATATAAAATTTATAGGAAATAGAAATGACATTTATATTGGGAGAACAGCCTACTGGATATGCAGCATATTTTATTCAAGCTTCTTTTATGGAAGTGATGGTACAACTTCTCAGGGACCAAACCTATAGGTTAAGAAGTTTACAACATAGCAATGTTCTTCACTACTCATCCAGGTAGGCAGCAGTTTTCAGATAATGTTTCCAATTTTAACATGGTCTTCCTATTCTTTTATTTAAAATAAAAAAAGGCCCACTCTGCAACTTTTAGTGATTATTATTTGTCATCTTGAATTCTAGTAAGATAGCCAGGCTAATACTTTTTAGTTTTTACATTATATCCCTGACAACTGATTCCTTCTGTATAACTGTAAATTTTCATTTATACTTTTTTTTATAGCATATCATGCTTCTTAAAGCAGAGTTTGGCCAAAAACAGTCAAATTCTATTTCTGTACCTTAGTTACCGCACAGCTGTGATGCCCACAAGTTACTCTTATATGAATAAAACTCTCACTTATTTTTCAAACTGAACTCACCTTTCATTATGTTTCATATTTCAATATATATTAAATGAAGATGAAATATTTTATTAATTTAATTTACATAATAATTATCAGATAAAGGTGTCATTTTATTTATTTTTCAAAAGCAGATAATAAGATTTCCTTGCTCATGAAAAATTGTTTTATATTTGTATATCAAAAAGACTAGCTGGAAAAAGTATTTTCCAAAATTGAAGAGATGAGATCTTCCAGAAATTTTTGATTCTACTTCATTTTGTTACCATCATAATATATTAATAAATACTTTAATAATTTATAATTACTATTTTGTATGTAGTATATGAATATGGGAAGAATAATAATAACATTGTTACCTTGGAGCTTGAGCATAGCCATCATGAGGTGGTCGTTCTATATCAAAATCTTTTGGGAAGTACGGAGAAGACTCTGGACGGAAATCGATTCCTGGAGCTAAGTATGGGATAAACTTGGGAGGCTCTGGTTCCAGTTTTGATCTGAAATGATTCTTATATTACTCATCGATTGAATTTTGAAATTATTTCTAGTAGTAAGTTATTTATATATTTTTCATTTAAAGAATATTAAAATAATGTGTTTTCACACACTCACACACACACACTCACACACACACCCACATACACACACACAGGTTGTAAGTCAAGCCCTCATTATTTTTAGAAATTAAATTAAAATGAAGTTAACTATGGAAGGGAAAAACATACCTGTAGGTAACAGCATACGGCGAAGGTTCACTCAGTCCATATTTATTCTCTACTCGTACCCTGAATTTGTAATCTCTAAATGGCTCAAGGTTTCTTATTTCACAAACATTACTTCTAATACCTAGTAATAAAAAACAAATATAGAGTTTATTAGTTGGCAGACAACAATAAGACAGGGAAACAAAACAAAACTATTTTTCTTTGGCACATGAAGTAAAATAGAGGATCATAATAAGTATTTTAAATGAATCCAAAGTTTAGTTATTCTCCATCATATACAGTTTTTCTGTGAAGTAAAGTTTAATTTTGAAAAAAAATATTTTACATTTAACCTATACATCGAGATTATCTTTTTATCTAAAATGTCTTTTGTCAGTATCCCACAGAAAAAAGCGACCATCCATCCATTCCATTTTTCCTCGTAACTCTTTTTCTTTGTTGATATATATATATATATATATATATATATATATATATATATATATATATGCAAAAATGTTCTCTAAGTTGAGCACTAAGATTGTCAGGAAATAAGTCCAGGTGATAGACCAAAAAAATGCACTTTGAATCCCAAATTATTGTATGATTACAAAAGTTCTCCAAGAATGTTAGGGTCCTTCAAGGTATCATGTTTTATTTAAAAAAAAATAAAGTTTAATCATATTTTTAAAACACTTGTATAAAATGAGACTATGTGACATTTCACACAGGTAGAACAACAGATGTGATGGGCCCAATTCTTAACTTTATGCCTGTTCACATCCAAATGATCGTTTATAACCTTTGTTTAAATAATGGAGCATAGTCTTTCTGGATCATATCATCATCAATTTTGTGATAAATTCACTCACTGTTAAATAATGTACACTATAAAGCAACTGTAATTCCCAGAAAGAAAAAAAAATCAAATGCTAGTGAACTAGATGATTGCAGAAAATATGCTGGCTTGTTTTCGGAGTGGAAGCAAAAGACTAGCTGGTGACTGATAAAAGATGTTTTAACACGTTTCATTTTTGGACTAAAATTTAGTACATTGAACTAAAAAATCATGATTATTCAGACAGTTTTGAAGTCCTAATATTGGAGCCGTAACTGTCAACTTTTAAAATTAAAATTAGAAATGGTACAATATGGTAGCATGCTCAGAAATGGTACAATATGGTAGCATGCTCAGAAATGACACTTTCAATTGAAAGTATACGTCATTAGTATTATTTCTGGTGTATTAACTCACAAATTATGAATTTGAGTAATGATTTTGTCACAACAAATAATGTTTGTCTAATACTTTTTCCAGAATTCCTCAGTTGAAATAACTATAATATTCCTATCATTGAAATGTGAATCTTTGCTAAATGTAAAAAGAAGGAAGGTTGAATGATAGAATATCTTCCAGTTATTTATTTTTGACTCCGTTAAGAAACACCTTGTGTACATACATTATAAAATGATTAAACCTTTCAAACAAGGCAGTCTTCACTGCGACTCAAGAGATATTTTATTTGTTTTCGATCTTTTGACCTTCTGCCACATTACCTTTAGCTAAAATATTGCTATATATACAGAAGCAAGTGATTCTGAAAAAATCAGGAAATTAATAATTAAAAATGAGATAGTGCAAAGCTGTATGTGATAGACTCATTTTTTTTTGTTACATATTTGAAAGGATCATAGATACTCAGACACATATAAAAAACAATAAATGATCCATTTGGCAAGAAGTGTTTTGTTTCATTGGAATAGGAAAATGATTTCTACACTTACCTGATCTAGCTGTAAACCAGTCACTGTTGGGAAGGTCACACATTTCGACTTGATAGGTGACAGGATCGGTAGGGCCGTAGGGGATGGCTGGTTTCCAGGAGAGGGTCAGCCTTCTATCAGACATCCTGCTAATGATCGGCTTGTCTGCAAGTGGCATCGGCGCTCCTTTATGCTTGAAATCTTCGTAATCCTTGAACTGCTCCCCAAGGGAATGCCTCTCCCCAAGACCCAGAGCTGATCAACATTAAACAAATAAAATACAGCTTTAATTCTCTATTCATAATCAATGTTTATAATTAAAAGTTTATTTCAAAAAGAAAAATATTATAGCATTTCAACTACAATAATACCCAGTCAAATTTAGAAATTCCCGGAAACGGAATTCGTAATTTTCAGAGCCAGAGTGAAATATTTTATTGCTTCTGCCAAAAATGATGATTTAAATATACATGAGTCATTTAAATACCTTAGAAAATATTTATTTTGATTTGTGACGTTTTTCAGCCATGTGTGTTACGACATAGATAGTAATGCTCTTGTTGAGTCATAGACATTATTTACACATGGGCAATATGGATAAATAAATCTTGCTAACCATGTTTCCAATCGTCGACGGCTTGAAATAGAAATCGATTCTCGTGAAAATATAAGACTGGATTTTTAGGCATTTCATGGAGCACGAATGATGTCTTTCAATTCTAGAAGACACAAGTCAAAACTTCAGAATTCATAAATGTAAATAACGTTTCAGCACCATCTTTGTTGTTCTAGTTACAATTTGTTCATTAATTTTTTTCGATAAAACCAATACTAACAAAAGTAAATACGAATATGTATTTTCATGCCCACTCCCCCCCCCCTCCTACTTGGAAATTTGCATTCTCATATAGCTAATGCTGTACCTTAAGATAGTTGACTCACAAATTTAATTGTTGGTAGAAATGTTTCAAACCATTTTTGGGTCAGTAATAAACTGTACAGGGTCAGTAAAAAAGGACAGATAGACAAGATTATCCATTTTCACGGCATTAATCTTAGAATGGTGTGAAATGTAAAACATAAGCATCCCCGTCCAATATATATAGTTTTCTACATATTTTCTTCATAGTTTAATGGCATGAGTCACCAATAAACTATGAAGAACATGTGAGAATATAAAAAGTGTGTGTGAATATATATTGTTACGTTTTTATTAACAAAACCAGTAATAAACGTTTTTAATAAGAGTTCTCTGGATTGCAAAATTAAATACTCACAAGATTCACAGATAAACTTGGTAATTATTCTTAATTACTACTCACAGTATACACTGATAGCGTCACTCTTCTTCAGATTACACAGTCCAATAATTCACTCACGGTCACTGAAATTCACAGAAAGACGGCACTTCACTGTCTTAAACACGGCACTAAACTGTTACTTACAGTCACGGCACAACACTGTTCTTCTTATAAAAACACTTTACCGCACTGCACTAAGTCGCACTGTAGCACTGATGTGAACATCAAGACAGGTGAGAATAAAACTGACTCCTCGCGGCTGGCCCGAGCTTCTTTATATAGGTCGTCGGCATACATCAAAGGGGAATTGTCTGGTTCCTTCGACGCTGGGCTGGACGAGCCTAGTAGGGGCTAGAACTTTCTGTCGGCTTCTTTGATCTACGTCACACTTTCCAAAAGGAAAGTGGAAAGGAAAGGAAGGATTAGTCATGTATTTAATTTTCGCAACAATATAATTGTAATGTCTGTCTGTACATTTTTTTCTCGAAATTTTGCGATACTTTTTCGTTTCACATGCCATAGACACGATATCTCCAATTTGTAGCTTTGGTGTCTGTTATTTTTTTTCATAACTGAATTTTATGAAACTTGGTAGGTATATTACAAATACACCAACTTAGACTTAAGGCTATACTAATATTCTCAAAACCAACAGAAGTGGTGGTAATAAGGGAGGCCTGAAATTAAAAATAGCGATTTTTTGTTCCTATTGTTTTTCGGCAAATATGCACACAACTAAAATTGTTTATTTTGATATTAAAAGTAACATTTGTTGTATACACTTTTGTCGATAATGAAGTATAAATGATATAAACTCATAAACTTTAGCGGGAGTCAACAATTTTATTTGGCACAAACGACTAAATTGAACTCAACGAAGCTCTGTATGTGGGTTAACTTCCTTCATTATAAGATATATAAACATTTTTAGACAAGAACAGGAATGGGGTTTATAAGGAAGACCTGAAATGAAATATCGCGATATTTCATTTCCTATTGGGTTTTCTGCAAACGTGCACATAATCAACTTTGTTTAGTTTGCTATTTAAAGTAACATTAGTTTTATATATATATATATATATATATATATATATATATTGTTGTCGTATAACAATGTAAAAACGAGATAAACGGTAAAAATTAAGGCGGGAGTCAAAAATGTATAGGGGACCAAGGGGTGTTGACGGGAATGGGATCACTCCCCCCTTTCCCACCAAAAGCACGCTTAACAGACAATGTGAAACATTATCAATACTAAGCTTCTTCGTCGAGCATACTAAGAATAATTTTAAGAATGGTTATTAAATACAAGAAATAGGTATACTTGGTGTGTTAGGGACTGCTTTTGGAAATAGAAATTGTGAATATTACTTAGTTTATAATAAAAAAATGCTATCGATTAATATGATATTTGTGGCCAATAATTATTGTCCACGATATTTAAACATTGAATGATTGATCAGGAAATTTTTTTTTCTTTTTAATCTTCAGTGCTGAAAAATTCTATAAGTTTGCTTTAATTGCCAAATATTCAGGTATATGACCTAAACACTGAGACGAGGACATTGATTTTTTTTCTCAACATTTCACTATATTTTAGTGAACCCCCCCCCCCCAAATACCCAGTTATTTCTGCAATTGTACTTTACTGAAAATACTATGTACCATTATGAATATAAAGTTTACTCTCCAGACATACAACAAAGTATTTTTAATAACGGTTAAAATATAAAATAGTGTTGCGAAAATTAAATACATGAAAAAAATTAAACAGAGATAGTCAGGTATTTGGGAAGTAGGAAGTAGATCAAAGGGACCGACAGATGTTCTCGGCAATATCCGATCTTTCTGGAAGAGGCTCGGCCTCATTCTTAGATGTTTATCCGCTCCTCTATATAAGCATGTGCAACTCGCCCGACAGTTTAGTTTGTTCTCAGCTGTTTTCAAGTGATCATCTGTGCGTTCAGTGCGACTAAGTTGCAGCGCGGTAAAGTGTAATTATGTGAAGAACAGTGTTGTGCGGTGACTCTGTAAGTAACAGTTTAGTGCCGTGTTTAAGACAGTGCAGTGCCGCTAAATTCGCGAAGTAAAAGACAGTGCAGTGTCGTCTTTTGTGAACTTCAGTGATCGTGAGTGAATTATTGGACTGTGTAATCTGAAGAACAGTGAAGCTATCAGTGCATATTGTGAATAGTAATTAAGAATAATTAACTAAGTGTATTGAGCATTGTTAAATAAATTGTGCAGTGATAAAAACTGTGAAACTTGTGTGTGTTTAATTCTGCAATCCAAAAGAACTCTTATTAACAACGTTTATTACTTATTTTGTGATAAAAAGTAACAACTGGTGTCAGAAGTGGGATTGCAAAATTAAAATCAACTAAAATGAAGTTTGAAGAACTAAAAATGGAACATCTGAAGAAGGAGCTGGCTAAACTGGATCTGCTAACAACAGGAAATAAGGCTGAAATACAAAGGCGGTTGGCAAATGAACTTCAAAGACGAGGAATTGATGTACGTACACATGAGTTTGAAGATAAAGAAGACATGCTCTATGTACATCTATCACAAGCAGTAATTTGGACTTGAATGCAATTTTGGCCGCTATGATGGAAAATAACCAGAAACTCTTGGAAGCTTCTAGAACTAATTGCGAGAGGCTAGAAGAAAAATTTCAGGAATCTTCAAGAAGCAACAGCGAGAAGATCTTAGCGGAAGTCAGGCAAGAACTCCAGGAATTTCCTCGGAGCAACAGCGAGAAGATCTTAGCGGAAGTCAGACAAGAACTCCAGGAATCTTCTCGGAGCAACAGCGAGAAGATCTTAGCGGAAGTCAGACAAGAACTCCAGGAATCTTCTCGGAGCAACAGCGAGAAGATCTTAGCGGAAGTCAGACAAGAACTCCAGGAATTTTCTCGGAGCAACAGCGAGAAGATCTTAGCGGAAGTCAGACAAGGACTCCAGGAATTTTCTCGGAGCAACAGCGAGAAGATCTTAGCGGAAGTCAGACAAGAACTCCAGGAATCTTCTCGAAGCAACAGCGAGAAGACCTTAGCGGAAGTCAGACAAGAACTCCAGGAATCTTCTCGAAGCAACAGCGAGAAGATCTTAGCGGAAGTCAGACAAGAACTCCAGGAATCTTCTCGAAGCAACAGCGAAAAGATCTTAGCGGAAGTCAGGCAATAACTCAAGCGGCTTTGATGAAAAACTGAATAGTGTAGAAGAGAAAGTGTCCAATCTAGGAAAGAAGGTGGACGATGAAATACGTGAGCTGCAATTCCAAATGGATAATCTACAAGTTCGAGAGGGCCCGGTGAGGCTCATTTCAGAGCATTCCAGCAAAATAAAGACCCCGACTTTTGATGGTAATGTACCATTTAATGTTTTTAAATTCCAATTTGAGACGGTGGCCAGTAGAAACGGATGGAATAATGAAGAGAAAGCGGTAGAATTGATTTTGGCACTGAAGGGAACCGCTGCAGAAATCCTGGAGAGTTTACCATCAGCTTGTAGGAATAATTATGAGGACATTATGTTGGCATTACAGCGCAAGTTTGGCGGTGAGCATAAGCGAGAACTTTACAGGATGGAACTAAGGGGCAGAGTGCAGAAACCGAACGAGACGCTACAAGATTTTGCCATGGAAATCGAACGTCTAGTGCAGCTGACTTACCCAGGTGAAAATCATCCATTCTTGGACCAGTTCAAGATTGAAGCATTTGTGAATGGTATACGAGATCCAGGCGTTAAATTCGCGGTGTGTGCGATGCAAAAATCATCCTTTGCTGAAACCATCTCTTATGCGCTAGCCCAGGAGACTACAAGTGAGCTACAATTCCAAATGGATAATCTACAAGTTCAAGAGGGTCCGGTGAGACTCATTTCAGAATAGCTCAGCAGGATAAAGGCTCCCACGTTTGATGGTAGCGTACCATTTAATGTTTTCAAATTCCAATTTGAGACAACTAAAACTATCTCTTAAGTGCTAGCCCAGGAGACCGCTAAAGTAATTTCAAAGCCACAAGTCTACAAGGTGCGACGTCTTGAGGCTGACATTCAAAATGACGCTCAAATCTCAAGGAGTGACATAGAAGACGTAGTAAAGCGAATACTAGAGGAGCAAACGAATAGATCACGCTCGAAATGCTTCAACTGCGGTAAGGCCGGCCATTTTCTACCTATCTGTAAAGCACCAAAGAAAAGGTCAAGATCTGTTTCGCCACCAAGGGAGAACAAACGAACGAATAACCCGTAGTAGTCTCAAGAGACACCGTTAAACTAGAACGAGCTAGCACTGAGGGGCAAGAGCTAGCTCCTAGAACCGCTGGCCCCACAATCTCCATTTCCATAATACAACAACAAAATAGCAACCTTACAGCTCGTGGAATTATCAACGGAAGAAAGCAGGTGAAAGGATCCGTGGAACCACTAAACAACGTTCGACTGCTCACTGCTACTGGGGAATCAGCTACCGTCTATGGAAGAGCCAAGGTTCGACTGACTATCGCCAACACTAGCGCTGATCATGTATTTGCTGTCGCCGACATAGTGGACGAAGTTATCTTGAAATAAATACCTAGGTGAAGCGAGACCTATAAAACAAGCACCCAGGAGTGTTCTCCTAGCAAAGCAGAACGAAGTTAAAGAACTTGTCAACGAAATGGAGCGGAATGGAGTCATTGAACCATCTTCGAGTTCGTGGAGCTCGCCAATAGTTCAAGTAAAGAAGGAAGACGGCAGCACCAGATTCTGCGTTGACTACAGAAAACTCAATGACGTAACCAAGAAAGACAGCCATCCGCTGCCAAGAATTGCCGACACCATAGACACGTTGGCTGGAACGAAATGGTTTTCTACCTTGGACTTGCAAGGGGCTACTAGCAAGTAGAGATAACAGATAAGGACAAAGATTGCCTTTAGCGCAAGCAATGGTTTATGGCAGTTCAAGGTGATGCCATTTGGGCTCTGCAACGCCCCAGCTACTTTTGAGCGTTTAATGGAACGTGTGCTAAAGGTTCTCAATTGGAAGACGTGCTTGGTGTATCTAGATGACATAATCGTCATGGGGAAGACTTTTGAGGAACATCTTAAAAACCTGGATGAAGTATTTAGTCGCATAACAGCAGCTGGACTAAAGTTAAGTATAAAGAAATGTGCTCTATTTCAGAATGAGGTCAAATACTTGGGGCATCGGGTAACAGCAGAGGGCATCTCCACTGACGAGGACAAAATACGGCCCGTAAAGGACTGGCCTCGACCTCGAAATCTCCATGAGCTCCGTAGCTTCCTGGGGCTTTGCACATACTACCGGAAGCTCGTGCCAAACTTTGCTCAGGTAGCTGCCAGCTTGCACGAGCTAACCAAAAAGTCGCGACCAAACCACTCGAGTGAGGCAGCGGAAGATGCGTTCCAGAGGCTAAAGGAACTTTTGTTCGCAGCACCAGTCCTTGCCTATCCAATCGCTGGACAGAAATTCATAATTGACACGGACGCCAGTGGCTATGGAATAGGAGGAGTGCTTTCTCAGGTGATTGATGGAACAGAAAAAGTCATAGGCTACTACAGCAGGATACTCGCCAAGCCCGAAAGAAACTATTCTGTTACTCGACGGGAGCTTCTGGCAGTGTTGGTGTGCGTCAAGCATTACCACAAATCCTTGTATGGTCAACACTTCACCTTAAGTACAGACCACTCCGCACTACGTTGGTTCTTGGAGTTCAAGAACCCAGAAGGGCAGCTTGCACGATGGATTGAACGTCTGCAGAGCTATGACTTTAGCATTGAGCATCGAAAAGGGGGGAAACACAATAACGCTGATGCTCTTTCAAGACGGCCTTGCAATGTAGAATCCAAGCATTGTACTAAAGCCGAGAAAGTGGAAAGCGTGATTGATGTGCGATTTACCCGTATTGGCTCAGGCGAGGACTGGACGAAGGCTCAGAAAGATGACCCGATTCTGGGGAAGATTATATCGGCTAAGGAGGGCAACAGAAGACCGACCCGTAATGAGACATCAGCAGAAAGCCCACTTGCGAAATCACACTGGTTCCAGTGGAATAGCCTAAAACTGGCAGAGGCCTGCTTATCTTGGGAGAGCACAGATGGCAAAACCACAACCGACCTAATTGTCCTACCAACTTCCATAATAAATAAAGTATTGAAGCAGTTCCATAATAGTCCCAGTGGCGGCCATCTGGGCATTACAAAAACCCTGGAAAAGATAAAACAACGACAACGCATTGCAGCCAAGGATCCAACGAGAAGAAGTCGTGGCAAACTTCAGCTGTACAACGCAGGTGCCCCTTTCGAGCGGATAGCCATCGATGTTGCTGGTCCATTCCCTGTCAGTGAGACTGGAAACCGGTATGTCCTAGTTGTAATGGACTATTTCAGCAAATGGCCCGAAGAGTATTCCAAGCCAGGAGTCCAAAACGGTTGTGGATGCCTTTGTAAATAATTGGGTGTCCCGATACGGGGTTCCAATAGAATTCCATTCTGACCAGGAGCGAAATTTCGAATCGGCCATATTCAAGGAAATATCATCAAGTAAGAATTGTACGGCATCAAAAAGACAAGACCGACACCGCTTCATCCATTATCTGCTGGCATAGTTGAAAGATTTAATAGAACACTGGAGGAATATCTCAGGAAAGTGATTAGTACACACCCAAGGGATTGGGATATGCATATACCAAAATTTCTACTGGCATACCGGTCGGCCGTCCATGATCCCACCTCACGTAACTAGCCTCACCCAGCGAAAATCCTATTTGGAGCAGAACTAAGACTGCACAGGAAGACCTGCATGAGCTCCATGAGTTTGTACGCAACCGTATTAAAATGACAGGTGATAAGTTGAAAGCCAGGTATGATCGAGCAGCAAATACGGAGGGATTCACTGAAGGACAAATGGTTCTACTATTCAACCCACAACGCAAGAAAGGACTATCCCCTAAATTGAAAACGCACTGGGAGGGACCTTACAAGGTGATCAAGAGATTGAACGACGTGGTCTACAGGATACAGAGATACGACAATCCGAGGTCTAAAATGAAAGTGGTACACCTAGAGCGACTAGCCAAGTATGGCAACGGTGATATTAAGCCTATTCGGGATGAAAAGGCTTAAGTGGGCGGCAGTGTTACGAAAATTAAAGTTTGATTTATATTGATACGATCATTGAATAAATCATTAGCTATAACTTGCTTAGAGAAGATTGGTTATCTGTAGATAACGTTCTAAATATACACAGTTCATTGGAGTGAACGTTTATTTAGATAAAAATGAAATATAAAAATAAATATATCATGGCAAATCACAATCAAACAAGAATAAAGTAGGTACGTCAAGTGGGCAATGAACAATTTGGTTGAATGGTATGAGACAAAGAGATGGTCATGTGAAGACTTAGCGCGAGTGTGCAAATCTAGCCATAGACATTTACCAGCTGCGTATCCTGTTGTTGGCCAGCTGCGCGAGTGTGCAAATCTACCCATAGTCATTTACCAACAGCGTATCCTGTTGTTGGCCAGCTGCGCGAGTGTGCAAATCTACCCATAGTCATTTACCAACAGCGTATCCTGTTGTTGGCCAGCTGCGCGAGTGTGCAAATCTACCCATAGTCATTTACCAACAGCGTATTCTGTTGTTGGCCAGCTGCGCGAGTGTGCAAATCTACCCATAGTCATTTACCAACAGCGTATCCTGTTGTTGGCCAGCTGCGCGAGTGTGCAAATCTACCCATAGTCATTTACCAACAGCGTATCCTGTTGTTGGCCAGCTGCGCGAGTGTGCAAATCTACCCATAGTCATTTACCAACAGCGTATCCTGTTGTTGGCCAGCTGCGCGAGTGTGCAAATCTACCCATAGTCATTTACCAACAGCGTATCCTGTTGTTGGCCAGCTTCGCGAGTGTGCAACTCTACCCATCGTCATTTACCAACAGCGTATCCTGTTGTTGGCCAGCTGCGCGAGTGTGCAAATCTACCCATAGTCATTTACCAACAGCGTATCCTGTTGTTGGCCAGCTGCGCGAGTGTGCAAATCTACCCATAGTCATTTACCAACAGCGTATCCTGTTGTTGGCCAGCTGCGCGAGTGTGCAAATCTACCCATAGTCATTTACCAACAGCGTATCCTGTTGTTGGCCAGCTGCGCGAGTGTGCAAATCTACCCATAGTCATTTACCAACAGCGTATCCTGTTGTTGGCCAGCTGCGCGAGTGTGCAAATCTACCCATAGTCATTTACCAACAGCGTATCCTGTTGTTGGCCAGCTGCGCGAGTGTGCAAATCTACCCATAGTCATTTACCAACAGCGTATCCTGTTGTTGGCCAGCTGCGCGAGTGTGCAAATCTACCCATAGTCATTTACCAACAGCGTATCCTGTTGTTGGCCAGCTGCGCGAGTGTGCAAATCTACCCATAGTCATTTACCAACAGCGTATCCTGTTGTTGGCCAGCTGCGCGAGTGTGCAAATCTACCCATAGTCATTTACCAACAGCGTATCCTGTTGTTGGCCAGCTGCGCGAGTGTGCAAATCTACCCATAGTCATTTACCAACAGCGTATCCTGTTGTTGGCCAGCTGCGCGAGTGTGCAAATCTACCCATAGTCATTTACCAACAGCGTATCCTGTTGTTGGCCAGCTGCGCGAGTGTGCAAATCTACCCATAGTCATTTACCAACAGCGTATCCTGTTGTTGGCCAGCTGCGCGAGTGTGCAAATCTACCCATAGTCATTTACCAACAGCGTATCCTGTTGTTGGCCAGCTGCGCGAGTGTGCAAATCTACCCATAGTCATTTACCAACAGCGTATCCTGTTGTTGGCCAGCTGCGCGAGTGTGCAAATCTACCCATAGTCATTTACCAACAGCGTATCCTGTTGTTGGCCAGCTGCGCGAGTGTGCAAATCTAGCCATAGACATTTACCAGCTGCGTATCCTGTTGTTGGCCAGCTGCGCGAGTGTGCAAATCTACCCATAGTCATTTACCAACAGCGTATCCTGTTGTTGGCCAGCTGCGCGAGTGTGCAAATCTACCCATAGTCATTTACCAACAGCGTATCCTGTTGTTGGCCAGCTGCGCGAGTGTGCAAATCTACCCATAGTCATTTACCAACAGCGTATCCTGTTGTTGGCCAGCTGCGCGAGTGTGCAAATCTACCCATAGTCATTTACCAACAGCGTATCCTGTTGTTGGCTAGCTGCGCGAGTGTGCAAATCTACCCATAGTCATTTAACAACAGCGTATCCTGTTGTTGGCCAGCTGCGCGAGTGTGCAAATCTACCCATAGTCATTTACCAACAGCGTATCCTGTTGTTGGCCAGCTGCGCGAGTGTGCAAATCTACCCATAGTCATTTACCAACAGCGTATCCTGTTGTTGGCCAGCTGCGCGAGTGTGCAAATCTACCCATAGTCATTTACCAACAGCGTATCCTGTTGTTAGCCAGTTGTGCGACGACCTCTTACCTTTCCTCTTCCTATACAATACAAATCTGATGAGGGCCCCACAACATCACTTCCTTCTACTCATATTAAATTAAGTAAATATAATATTTTTATGGACTTTATCTAATATGACTTATTTTAAAAGTAATATACTTCTATCTTCGTTCCAATAGATCCTATCGAAACATGTCATACGACATCATTTATAGAGCTTTTCATGATAATCAAATAGATCCTACACTTTTTTGCGCCTCAAATAAGAAGAAAGAGATTTGTTTTTCTGTCCTCCTTAAAAGCGTCCCCCTTGCCTTAGTTGAAGAGGGGAGGTGCACAACTAGGCAGGCAAGTTTCATAAAATTCGGTTCAGCGGTTTATGCGTGAAAAGGTAACAAACAAACAAACAAATATACAAACAAACAAACAAGATATATATATATATATATATATATATATATTATTATTATTATATATTTTCGTTTCACATGTCATAGACACCATAACTGCTTTTTGGTTTCTTTCGTCTGTGTTTGTTTGTTTGTTTGTTACCTTTTCACGCATAATTGGCGTAACCGAATTTTATGAAATTTGGTATGTGTATTACTACTAACCCAACTAAGACTTTAGGCTATATTAATTTTCTCTGTGACGAACAGAAGTGGGGGTTATAAGGGAGGTCTGAAATTAAAAATAGCGATATTTCGTTTCCTATTGGTTTTTCGGTAAATATGCACATAACAAAAGTTGTTTATTTTGTTATTTAGAGTAACGTTTGTTATATACACTTTCGTCGTATACCGAAGAGTAATTGCGATATACGCTAATAATTATAGCTGGAGTCAACAATATTATTTGGCACAAAAGCCTCATCCCAACTTAATAAAACTCGGTATGTGTATTAGTACTTCGTTCTCTATTCGTTTTTCGGCAAATATGAACATAACAAAATTTGTTTATTTTGTTATTTAGAGTAACTTTTGTGATATTTATTTTTGTCTTTTAACAAAGTATAAACGAGATATACACTATAAACTAAAGCGGGAGTCAACTATTTTATTGGGCGCTAACGATTGAACCGAACTTAACAAAACTCAGCATGTCAATTAGCATTAATTCTTCCATGATTATAAGCTATATTAAAATGTTTAGGTTAGAACAGGAGTAGGGTTATAAGGGAGGCCTGAAATAAAAATTCGCGATATTTCATTGTCTATTTGTTTTTCGACAAACATGCACATAACAAAAGTTGTTTACTTTGTTATTTAGATTAACTTTTTTTTTTTTATACATTTCTCCAGGAACAATGTGTGGAGCAAGTAATTTGCGTAGAAATATTGATATGCTCAACAATTCATTCCTATTTGAACTATCAGGTACCTCAGCTGGAAAAATTAATTCAAATCAATGTTAATATTTTGTCCTTAATAGCTGAAATCTACGCATAATGCACAGCAGACGGGAAATATGACAATTTGGAGGACAGTGAAGACTTACATAAAAAATTAATTTTATTATTAACAAATGCCAACAACGGGTATTAACCACCCTAAACACTGGGACGAGTAAATGTCAAAATATTGTGCAAAGTAAAGCCTTGCCAAAAAAATACCATCACCATTCAGCCTCATATCAATTCCCGGGCGAAGCCGGGTATCTCAGCTAGTATATCTATATCTATATCTATATCTATATCTATATCTATATATATATATATATATATATATATAATTTCTCCTTACTTTTTAGAGATTCTAAAAATGTATATAAAACCTTTTTGTTTTCCTTGTAAAAATCTATAAATGATGTTATATGAAATTATTCGAATTGGAACGGCGATATCGTATAGCACTTGGGAATGAAATAATTTTAAATGAAATGTAATCGACATTTTTCTTTAGCTAATTTAATAGGAGTACGAGGAAGTCATTTAGTCCCTACAAGTAGTATTTGGCCCTCGTCGTTTTAAGAAAAGAAATCTGTTTCTTTTCTTAAAACGACGAGGGCCAAATACTGAATAAATATTTTCTATTCTCAGTAATTTAGTAATTGGAGTTGGTTGGATAAGTTGGTAGTTGGGCCTGAGGAGCCGTCTGCCTTAGTAGTAGTATATATAAAATTGTAACCTCTGTCTGTACATTGATTTTTTTCGCGAAATTTCACGATAACTTTTCGTTTCACATGTCATAGACACCATAACTGGATTTTGTTTCTTTCGTGTAAGTTTTAACATGTAACATTTGTTATATACACTTTTGTCGTATACCGAAGTGTAAATGCGTTATATGCTAAAAATTATAGCAGGAGTCAACAATATTATTTGGCACAAAAGACTCCACCGACTAAATAAAACTCGGTATGTTTATTTGCTCTGACGCCTTAATTGTCATAAGCCATACCAATATTTCTAGGGACGGGCAGGAGTGGGGGTTATAAGTGAGCCCTGAAGTTAAAAATAGCGATATTTCTTTTTCTACTGGTTTTTCTGCAAATATGCACAATACAAAAGTTTTTTATTTTGTTATTTAGTGTAACATTTGTTATATACACTTTCGTCGTATACCGAAGTGTAAATGCGTTATACGCTAACAATTATAGCGGGAGTCAACAATATTATTTGGCACAAAAGACTCCACCGACTAAATAAAACTCGGTATGTTTATTAGCTCTGACGCCTTAATTGTCATAAGCCATACCAATATTTCTAGGGACGGGCAGGAGTGGGGGTTATAAGTGAGGCCTGAAATTAAAAATAGCGATATTTCTTTTTCTACTGGTTTTTCTGCAAATATGCACAAGACAAAAATTGTTTATTTTGTTATTTAAAGTAACTTTGGTTATATTCACTTTTGTTGTATAACAAAATATAAACGAGATATACGTTACTAACTAAAGCGGAAGCCAACAATTTCGTTGAGCACAAACGATTGTACCGAATTTAACAAAACTTGGTATGTGAATTAGCATTAATTCTTCCATGGTTATA
This sequence comes from Riptortus pedestris, assembly GCA_019009955.1. Taxonomy (NCBI): domain Eukaryota; kingdom Metazoa; phylum Arthropoda; class Insecta; order Hemiptera; family Alydidae; genus Riptortus; species Riptortus pedestris. Next base: position 140,429,680 of record CM032233.1, on the reverse strand, counting down.
AGTTATATTAATATGTTTAGATTCAAACGGGAGTGGGGGTTATAAGACAGGCCTGAGATAAAAATTCGCAATTTTCATTTTCTATTTTTTTTTTCGGCAAACGTGCACATAGCAAAAGGGGTTTACTTTTGTTGTATTCACTTTTGCCGTAAATGAAGTAAACACCCGTGTAAATATCCCGATATACGCTAAAACCATAGCGGGAGTCATTAATTTTATTAGTGCTTATTTAAGTGTTTTTAATAAATGAGTATTATGACAAAAGATGTTGTATTTTAGTCTTATATGATAGTTGTAAGTATGATTCGGATTAGTGAGCTTATAAATCTCCGTCACCTCCTCCTCATTTATTTATTTTCCCTATAACTTTGTTATTTATTTCCAATAGAAATGTAAACTATAAGAGCATTTCTGATATTTAAATACTTGATATTTATTAAGATATTACTAATAATTTTTAAAATATTACTACGTTGCTCTCTTCCCCTCATCTAGCTTTTTGAGCATAAATGAAGTTATTATTAGGGATCTATTATTTAGTTCCACCAGGTAGATAAATTATTAAAATAATATTATGAATCAATAATCCAAGGATAACAATAATGATAACGCTCCTGCGAGAGCGGAAATTGACGGGAGTTAATTGAGTTTACTTATTTCCTGTGTAATGCTGGCATGACGGGAAGTGATTTCCACTGAGGCTTACTAATACGAATATAATCTTATGTATAAAACTATATGTGCTTGGATTGGTTTTTGGCAGGAAATATGTTCATTATAGATGATATTTAATTGTAATAAATGCTACCCATGATTATGGTTTGAATTATTCAAAAACAGTGTGTCAAAAAGTCGAGAGGGATAGATTAGGAACACATTTTCATATATTCTTCAAAATTAAAATGTCTATTCTATTAACCTTGAAAGTTACACTTTAGGATTGGCTATTTTGAAAAAACAATACATCGTGGAGGGAAGTGCAATTGTACACATTGAAGTCTTGCTATAAGAATACCACCAATAATCAGTCAAGAATGATTTCCCGGGCATCGGCGGGTACCTTAGCTAGTATATATCGTCGGCTTGGAAGACGACTGTTGTAACTCAAAAAAATGCATTTTTATGTTTTCGCAATGAAACAACTTCAATTTGTCTATAATTTGATGTGGAAGAGAGTTAGACGTTGTAATTCATTTGGCGGCCGCTAGATGCCACTAGTGACAGTATGAGTTTCTGACAAGTCGACACATGTATTCTGTGCAATAGAGTCACATATCAGTTGTGTCTTTACTGTTGCCGTCACACGTTCTCTGGAATAGTGTCACATTTTAATTAGTGCCTTATTATACTCGTACATTCGTTTATTTTGGTGAATATCGTCATATTTTGAGTTGGAACAATTTTCTTCAAAAGGTAAGGATAAATTATTTAGTTTTTGTATCATTTTAATGTATTAATCTGAGATGAAACAGTATTCTTCAAAATTAATAATTCTAATGGTACCCCACGTCTGGTTTTATTTCGAGATGTGACTGTTTTTTCCAGAAAATATTAAGTTAATCTGAAGAAATGTTTTAATGACACAACTTAACCTCGATTTCATTGAATAAATAAAATACCTAGTATTTACAATAAACTCATTATTTGTGTGTTTCAGACATTCATTGCAAATAATATATCATATTATGAAAAATGAGTAGGCTATCACATCTAATTCTGAGTTAGTTACTGTGATGTGGAAAATTAAACCTCCTAACAGTAACACTTCTGAACATGCCCTAGGCCTAGATGTAGCAAATAAAAATTGCATTCCTATGGAAGTGCATGACTGTGAACAAGGTTTGTGTGTTAAAAATACTTTTTTAACATCACAGTAACATAACATATCTAGTATAATCCGTTTATTTTTGTTTTATAATTCCAACTACTTCATTGCAGGAACTATGGCAGATCCTATAATTGAAGGAGATGGAAAAAAGAACGTCACATATAATAGTAATATGAATGAAAGCTTTCAAAATGGTAAGGAAGATGAGACAGTGCTCTTATATAATAATATACACTCCACATAAACTATTATCATTATTTGTTTGTTATAGAAGCCGTCATAACCAATCCATTTCCGGATGAAAATGTGTTTGCTGTGAGGAGTGTAAACGATGACGAATCAAGTCGTAGTGAAGCAAGCGATAATAACCCTATTGATTCCGATGACTCACAAGCTGATCCAAATTTTACGGTTGTCTCATCATCATCTTCAGTTTCTGATTCCGATGAAAATTCTTCTAGTTCTGTAGATAATAATGTCAAGAAGATTCGTGTTGTTAAGCACCATTCGCAGATAGAACATAATGTCAGAAAAAGGAAAATTAACAAGGAAAACTGGCAGAAAAGTAGTGCCAAACGGCTTAGAAATCGTGGACAGTCATATAAATCTTTGAAAACAATCAGAAATGACGATGGAACAAAAAAGCGTTTATTGGTAGTGCGTGAGGCGAAGCAAATGTTAGCGCCTTGTAATAATAAATGTCGACACACATGTTTTCAAAAATTTTCAGAAGAGGATCGCCAGACAATATTTATGGAGTATTGGGAAATGGGTGAGCTTCAGAGACATCGTGATTTCATATCATCTTGTATGGAGACAGTAAAACAAAAATATAGATACAATATCAAAATGCCCAAAGTTCTCCATCTTTAAATAGAGCCTTTTATTTGAACTTACGAGAAGAAAAAACACGTGTCTGCAAACTATTTTTCATGGTCACATTGGGAATCAACTCTAGGATCATACGAACAGTTCAAGAAAAGCAAGAGTCAATTACAAAGCATAGGGGATATTACAACGAGAAATTAGAGGAAAGCACAAGAACCACGCAATGGTATCAGAAGAAATAAAAAATGGTATACGGATGCATATAAACAAGATACCACGAATAGAAAGCCACTACTGCAGGTCTGAATCAAAAAAAGAATATATAGAAGGCAGTAAGACAATCGCTGAGCTCTACAGAGACTATAAGAGCTTATGTCAAGAGCAGAATATTTTGTATTCAAATTATTTGATGTACTACACAATATTTAATACTGAATATAACATTAACCCAAAAAAAGACCTGGTTTTTTTTAACCCAAAAAAAGACCGATGTGAACTTTGCCTTGCTTTTCTAAATGTTAGTACAGATGAGAAAACTCAACTTGAGGAAAAGTATGAAACCCATATCAAAGAAAAAGAGCTTTCCCGGAGAGAAAAAGAAATTGATAAAACCTCAGAGAGTATAGTTGCCGTATACGACCTCCAAGCAGTTTTGCCATGTCCCACGGGCAATGCATCTTCATATTATTATACATCAAAATTGAATGTTTTAAATTTCACTGTATACCAGTTGGCAAATAACGAAGTTAGCTGTTATGTTTGGCATGGACAAGGGCAAAGAGAGGCTAATGGAATTGGTTCCTGTGTGTGGCACTCTTTTAATGCCATAAATACTAAGGCTTCCATTGAGAACAAATTCATAGACGTCATATTCTATAGCGACAACTGTACAGTGCAAAATAAAAACAAATGCATTTTCGCCTTGTACATGTTCGCCATTTTAAAATTGGCAGATATACAATCAGTGACTGATAAATATTTCAATACTGGTCATACCCAAAACGAAGGAGATAGTTCTCATTCAGTGATTGAACGACATATCAACAAATTCAAAAAGTCTGCTCCGATCCACGTTCCTGAACAGTATGAGACACTCATCCGGCAAGCAAAGAAAAATGGCAAACCATATTCAGTAGAAGAAATGTGTTACGACGATTTTTTCGACTTGAAAAAACTTGTTGTGGAGATGGGCATCAATGATATAATCAAAAACTCTGATGGTGAAGTAGTTAAAATTACAGACATGAAAATGTTCATGATGAAGAAGGATCAGGTCGGAAAAATCTTTTATAAAAATTCTTATCAGAAGCAGGACTTCTTTACTGCAAATATTGTGAACTCAAGGCGCCAGAGAACAGACTTTAATTTACTTGAACTAAGTAAAGCTTATAAACAGAAATTACCTATTGCAGAAGCAAAAAAGAATGGAATACTGTCCTTGATAAATAAAAAAGTTGTTCCTCGATATTGTTATGAGTTTTATAACAATTTGTAATAATGTATAGTTGTTCTCACAAAGGTATTGTTTACTTAAAATAAATGTTTCATTTTGTGTATTTAAATTTATTTCAGAAGTAACCAAATAATCCTAACTTCTCTAAAATATTATTCAAAAATATAAATATTATTTGGAACAAGACTGTCACATGTTTGAAAATAGGGGTTGAACTTGTACAAATGTACAAAACAAAAGACAACTAAAGGCAAAACAATGCCACTTAAGTTGTCTGCAAGCCACCTGTAAAGAATATCGCTTCTAATTATATAATGAGATCGAGATCTGACCACATTTTATCCAGTAAAATGTTTACGTGCTTCCCCTGAAAATTTGTGTATTTTGAGTTACGACAGTCTTCTTCCAAGCCGACGATATATAAAATTGTAACCTCTGTCTGTACATTGATTTTTTACGCGAATTTTCACTATAACTTTTCGTTTCACATGTCATAGACACCATAACTGCATTTTGTTTCTTTCGTGTGGGTTTGTATGTTTGTTTGTTACCTTTTCACGCATAAACGGCGTTACCGAATTTTATGAAACTTGGTATGTATATTACTACTAACTTAGACTTTAGGCTATATTAATATCCTCTGAGATAAACAGGAGTGGGGGTTATAAGGCAAGCCTGAAATTAAAAATAGCGATATTTCGTTTCCTATTGGTTTTTCGGCAAATGTGAACATAACAAAAGTTGTTTATTTTGTTATTTAGAGTAACTTTTGTTATATACACTTTTTTCGTATACTGAATTATAAACGAGATATACGCTAAAACCTATAGCGGAAGTGAACAATTTTATTTGGGACAAAAGACCCAACCGAAATAAATAAAACTCGGTGGAGCAAGTAATATGCGTAGAAATATTAATATGCTCAACAATTCATTCCTATTTGAACTATCAGGTACCTCAGCTGGAAAAATTAATTCAAATCAATGCATAATGCACAGGAGACGGGAAATATGACAATTTGGAGGACAGTGAAGACTTAAATAAAAAATGAATTTTATTATTACAAATGCCAACAACGGGTATTAACCTTAAACACTGGGACGAGTAAATGTCAAAATATTGTGCAAAGTAAAGCCTTGCCATAGAAAACCCATCACCATTAAGCTTCAAATCAATTCCCGGGCGAAGCCGGGTATCTGAGCTAGTATATATATATATATATATATATATATATATATATATATATATATATATATATATATATATCTATATCTATATCTATATATATATATATATATATATATATATATATAATTTCTCCTTACTTTTTAGAGATTCTAAAAATGTATATAAAACCTTTTTGTTTTCCTTGTAAAAATCTATAAATGATGTTATATGAAATTATTCGAATTGGAACGGCGATATCGTATAGCACTTGGGCATGAAATAATTTTAAATGAAATGTAATCGACATTTTTCTTTAGCTAATTTAATAGGAGTACGAGGAAGTCATTTAGTCCCTACAAGTAGTATTTGGCCCTCGTCGTTTTAAGAAAAGAAATCTGTTTCTTTTCTTAAAACGACGAGGGCCAAATACTGAATAAATATTTTCTATTCTCAGTAATTTAGTAATTGGAGTCGGTTGGATAGTCAGTTGGTAGTTGGGCCTGAGGAGCCGTCTGCCTTAGTAGTAGCATATATAACTTACTGTCAAAAATGAATGATGCTTCACATTCATCTTCTCCGAAGTCATTGTAGATGCGGACTTTGTATCTGGCTGCGTCCACTAGTGGATCAACGTGGGCAATGCTCAACCTTAGAAGCCCTGTCTTTTCTTTCTCTATTGTAATCCTCTCGCTAGGGTACAGCCTGTCATTATTCCTGTACCATTCAACTTCTGGATCTGGGAAACTGAAAAAAGAATCAAACTTTTCTTATGTGCACTCTGATGAGCTATCGAAAATAAAATAAATTAAAACAGTTCTGCATCGAAAATTGTAACTGAAACAAACTAACAACGAATCACTCATAAATTACAGTAGATAGATGAATTTCATATTGGTGTAATGTTTCCTGACAAGGATATATAGACTGAGGGACTGAAAACTCACGAACAACGACGTCAATCCTGTTTTTTTTTTTTTTTTTTTTTTTTTTTTTTAATAAATTTAAAAACAATACTGCTTTTATTTAAAAATTCCTCTTCTTAATAAAAAAATTCAAAAGAGAGACAAAACAATTCCGTGTTGTGATAAATAGAGAAAAATGGTGGCGAACCTCTTTGATGTAATAGGCCTGTTCTCTGCTCCCAAACCGATTTAGCTTTACTAATGGCTTTCATTATTCAAAAGTATTATCACGATATCCCCCGTCGTGAAATAGTTAAAAATGTTTAGTCAAAGTCAAGAACTTTAGTCGAGCAGCATTCCAAACAAATTCCAAAACGAAACTGAATATCTCTACTGAATGTAGAGTTGTTTGTGTGATCGGGGAATTCATGAGTTATCTCCAACAGAGCGAGAAAAAGCGTTACATTATTAGATTCTAAATAAAATTATAAAAAAAATCCATTTTGTACTTGTTGTGAGTAAGATGTGGATAGCACGCTTTGTTCCCAATATACTCCGAAACAATTTTTGTTTCAGAAATATTCAGCATACAAACAATTTCGTTTTTATACATGTTCAGAATAGGAGTATGACTCCAGAAGATATTTGGAGGCAAAGTTTGAAACATCCTATATTTCAGAACCTAATAGCCGAAAAGAAACCTTTAAAAGTCCGTCACGCAGGGGCTGCGTAAACTAAGCAGATTTCCCACGTGAAGTTTTACAATAGAGAAATTTCAGAATAGAGAGTCAAACAGTTACGGGAACGGCCCGAACTAGCTCTTGACGGAAACTCACGACTAGACCCGAAGTTAGCCGATCTCATCTCAGAAGCTGAAAACAGAAAAATGCAAATATCTCGGTTAATATTCAAGATACAGAATAAATGTATATAACATTATTTATAGTAAATTTAATTTTCAATAAGATTGATTCTATATAATTTTTCAATCCGACATATAGTAACGGAGATATTTCGAATTTTCGAAAATCCTCCCCTCTAAACCCCCCCCCCCCACTGATCCGATTTCAGCCATTAACGAATTTGATCTTTATTTTTGCATAAAACGTTTAAATATCGAGTTTGGTAACGATCAAACGAAAATTGCGACCGGTAGAGCGTTAACAGACAAATATATATATATATATATATATATATATATATATATATATATATATATATATATATAGATATATATATAATTTTGAAAGGACCTCATTTTCGTCATCTCCTGGGTAGGATCGATGGACATTTGAAGAAATTTTTCGAAACTCGCGTCATGAGTACGACCTCAATAGCTGATTTCCCTTGAGGGAAATCTGCTAAAAGGGGCTTGGGTTGGCCGTGCGGGTTAGGGCGTTGGTCCTAATCTCGTATGACAGACCTAGAGTGGCGGGTTCGAATCCCGCCCTGGGCAGTAGAAATTTATTTAATGACGGACTCATTAAATAAACTCCTTAGGTCCACCCTGGCTAGAAAAGGATGGTAACCTGTAGATAACCCGTCACGATTAGCCTAGTAGCATAACGTGGACGTAAAATAAAAAAAAACAAAACGTTTAAAAAAATGTAAAGTATGAAATGAAAGTGGTTAGCTGAATCTAACAGGTTATGGCTGGGTGACTGGCATTGTCCTATCCATCTCCATTCTCCCTACTCAGCTCCAAGTCCATAGTGCTATTGCAGTATTTGATATTGTCTATGATGAGCCAGCTAGGAGCATATATACCCGCCCTACTAATCCTCGATTTGGTGAAGCATATATTAATTTTGTCTGTATGAATATGAAAACAATTTTTTCTTGAGAAACATTAATCACTCGTATTTATATTACTAACTTCAACAGGAGTGACTTTTATTCTTTGTTAAGAATGGTATAATTGAGGAAAACATTTCACACTATATTATTTATACTGTGGAAAGAGAGAAGATCTTTCACTGACCCTGAAATACAAGCTGTAAAGCGTCCAGTTAATCCAGCTATTATTTCTTGATCACCAATCTTCTTCAAGAAACATGGAGCTTCTCCTTTTTCTCTCGGCGAGCTAAAACCAAAAAACGTCAAATAAATAAATCAGTTGGGATATGTCAAGACATGCTAGCTCTTAATTTGGCTTTAGCAGTCGAATTAAGAGCTAGATATCCGAAAAGTTAATTAAGGAAAAGGTAATTAAAATTTTAAACCCCTCAACTACTCTTTTACTCAGTCAAGTATATTCCAATTAAACCTAATGCTGGCTTAACTCTATAATATTTTACGTTATGATAAATTTATATACTGAATTTTGTCAAAAACCTTATCTCCATTAAATAATAATGTTAGAGAAAAACATGTAGTATTATATCTGAAATAATAATCTCTGTAACGAATTCCATGTTTTTTTTTCCTCATTCGATTGAGTTGAATTAAGGAGGTTTTGTGAGCCTGGACTGGGCTAGGAAGGGATCACTTTGACATTCTACCCCATCACATTTTGCTCCTCCCGACGGCCGGATATTATTCTATTCTATTTATTTTGACTTGTCTGCTCATAATACTTTGTGAGTCTCATATTTAGCTCACCAATTTATATTTTCTTTTATTATTTTTTTTATTTTCTCGGTTTTTCTCCCTTTAAGATGGAGAATTTATACCCAACTGTCAGGAGTCAGGTGGAAATTCTCGAAGGGAAATTATCCATTTTATTATCAATGATAAAGGCTACAGTTGAAGAAGGCCGCTCTATCGCCACTGAACCAAGTCATTTATTTATTTTTAAAGGGATGTATAAGGAGCTAAAACCCTATTTTGAGAAGTTCAATTCACTATTGGATAAAATATTAGAACTCGTTTCGGACATGGGCAGTTTGAATGTTTTCCAAAACTAAAGCTGACAAACAGCTATTGGCGATAGGAGAGCGTTACTACTATGAAGCCAGCGCGTTATATGAACTTCGTATGAACGCTACTCGGGTGGTTGTTGTTGTTGTTGTATAGGGTTTAAGGGCGAAAAACCACCAGGCTATCATCGCCCTGCAACACCTATAATTCACATTTTGGTATCCTCATCCATACCGCCATTTTAACAATATAAACGAGGATACGAGCAATTGCACTTTAAATTTCTTTGTATAAACTCGTGTTTTTTACAAAATTAAACAATTTATGGAGTTCTTTCGGGTCATCTCCAAGGTCCACTTCTATACTATTGGAAATATTGTATTTGTTTCTAATATCTGTATACTTTTGGCATTCCATTAATATGTGATATATAGTCAATTCTGTGTTACATTTCTCACAAATCGGGGGTTGATCTTTTGTCATAAGATAGCCATGCGTAAGTCGTGTGTGCCCAATTCGGAGTCTTCCTAATACAACTTCATCTCTTCTGTTATCTCTTGTCGAATATTTCCATGGACGGATGGTGGTTTTAATAGTTTTTAATTTATTGTTCTGGGTTTCATTCCACATGTGTTGCCAGTTTTTATTAATTTCTTCTTTGAGTGGTTGGTAGAGTTCTGCAGATGTAATTGTTGTTGGGGTGATGGAGTCGAGTTGATGGGCTTCTCTGGTTGCTAAATCTGCTTTTTCGTTTCCATCTATTCCCACGTGGCTTGGAATCCACATCAAGTAGACGGCCCTTTTTAGCTCTCGGAGCATTTGTATTTGATTTTGTATTTTTTTTACTATTGGGTTCTTTGTGAATACATCTTTGATACTCAATAGGGCACTCAACGAGACAGTGCAAATCAGGAATTTTTCTTGAGTTGAGTGGTTGCAAATGCAGTGATATAGAGCGAATTTAATTGCGAATAGTTCGGCGGAATAGATGCTGGTTAATTTGTTGAGTTTGAATTTTTGACAGGCATTTTCTTCGTAGTAGGCGCAAGAGGAAGACTCGGTAATTTTCGAACCATCAGTGTATATTATCTTTGGGTGTTGATATTTTTCTATTTTATTAATGAAAGCTTCCTTTATTTTCCAATAGTTGATCTCTTGAGACGATTTGTTTATGAGTTTGGTGATTCCTGTATCTATAGATATTTCTTGAATTGTCCAAGGTGGAGTTGGGTCGAATTCATCAAGACTGTTTGAGTTTTGTAATAGTTTGTTTGTTATTCAGCCTAATTCCAATAGGTTTTGGTGTTGTGGGGTTTTGGTCGTATAGCCGTGAGTAGAGAGGGTGGAATATACTCTGAAATGTCGACTGACCTCTCTGTGTCACTAGTTTGGATAAGTATTTAGCTGCCAGTTTTTGCCTTCTGAATGTCAATGGTGGGATTCCGGTTTCAGCACACAAGCTTATTGCTGGGCTAGAGCGGAAGGCTCCTATGGATAAACGTAGCCCAGCATTATGAATTACATCTAGTTTGCATAATTTATTGAAGTACTCGGGTGGTACCAAATCAAACTTTTGCTGGAGACAATTCAGGCACACTTCATCTGAATGAACCTTCCCCAAATAAACCTCCCACTAAACTGGCCCCTTTTCCGAGACACATATTTGTCTCTCATTCATGATGAGAGCACATTATCAAATATAGAAAAGTTTTTATTCCTGGTCTCATATGTTATGGGCCCTGCTCGTTCCCTCATCTCCAACATTAGTCTCTCTGAGGCGAACTATGCACAGGCCTGGAAACTATTGACAGACCACTACAATGACAAGCGGAACACCTATCTAAAACAGGTTTTAGACTTCAAACTGCTTAGCTCCAAGCCAAACGCCACGACCTTCAAAACTCTTATCACTTCAGTGATAGAGTGCATAGACTCATTTAATCATTTAGAAATAGAAGATCCTGGATTTTTTTATTTTGTCATTTCTTCGCCTTCGATGCTTGGACTCTTCAACCAAGTTATCCTTCGAGAAGAAATTTTCCGAAATTGAATTTCCCTCCTATAGAAACTATTGGATCGAAGTAGATTGGAAATCGTTAGAGGCTACTTCCGTCGAATCAGGTCGACCTACTTATATGAGAAATTCTTCGAGTCACAACACCTCAACCTCACATCCTAGATCATCTTTATTTTCTATTAATGGCTCTTATGGATTTAGAAGATCAATTCAGCATTCATGCAAGAAAAGCGATGCTAGACACAACCCCATTAAAATTTTCTGCCCAGTTTGCAAGGCAGCTTACAGTCTCTACCAATACACACAATTTAGGTCTGCATCAACTGCCAACAAATTATCATCACTAAATGGATGGTCTGGCTGTACCAATTGTTTCTCACACAAACATCAGACTTGATGTCCTTCCTTGATGCGATGTTCCGTCTGCAATCAGCCTCATCACACATGGCTCCATCAACAGGGAAACGCAGCTGCAGAAAGCTCTCCAGACCAAACAGACAAAGGAATCGTCCTCGGGACCATTTGTGCCGAACGAAATGTGCTTCTTGGAACAGCAGTTGTCGAGGCAAAGGATTCACACGGCTCCTACCAAGAAGTAAGAATGGTGACAGACGGCGGGAGTCAATACTCCTTTATAACAATTGATTGTGCGAGAAAATTAGGGTTAGAAATAGAGCCATGCAGGCAACGTATCTCAGGGATTGGTCAGGTCAACATTAATAACGCTATTGGTAGACTGAAGTGCGTCCTTCGATCGAAAATACCTTCTTCATCCTCATTAGACCTTACTTCTCAAATAATTGTCGTTCCCAAAAGCCGAGCATTTAAGCTCTTCTGAACCTCGAGGGCAAACTCTTTAGGAACCCAACATTGAAAAAGGAATGTCACCAATTTATGCGGGATTACATAGACCTGGATCTATGCAGCTTGCAGATTGTGGCACCAAACAAATAAGCGTACACCCTACCTCATCATGCAGTAGTAAAGTTTCTCTATGGGGACCTGAAGCTAAGCAAAGTGTTCGATGATATTGATTTACAAGATGATCAATATCAGGATCCTTGAATGATCATCTACATGTAGCCCCTAAACTGCAGCTAGATATCTGTCAGCTGCTCACCAATTTTCGTACGCATGAAGTGGCTTTCACTACGGACATTGTCAAGATGTACTACCAAATATTGGTTAATCCGTCAGATCTGAAATATCAACATATTCTTTAGCGATTTGACCCCGCAGAAGCTGTGAACACTTAAGAATTGTGCACTGTAACATACGGTCAGAATTGCTCCCCATATTGTGCGTTAAGAACAATTATTCAACTGGTGAAAACGAGGGATCTTGTTTCCCACTTGCCTCAAGAGCCTTTCCTGAAGACATATGTGGACGATTTGGCAACCGGCGCTTCTTTAGTTAAGGAAGCTCTACATCTTCAAGCTGAATTACAAGATGTTCTGAGGAAAGGCTGATTCAGTTGAGCAAATGGGCCAGTTACAATCGAGCTCTTCTAAAAGGTTTGGGAGAAAGTGAATATCAGCTGAGCGCCGCACACTGGAGCGATCCTTCAGTAACGTTGGACATTGGGGGAAAAAATAAAAGTTTTAATTTGGGATTTTGATTGTATTGTTAGTACCACATAAACCCTTTTCAATTGAGCAGATTGATTTTTAGCAATATTATTGCAATGGTTTTTACATAATGCCTGGTTATAATTGCTATGTTAAAAAAAGCCTTAGCTTATTAAATTCGGCGTGAACTCTTATTTCGTTTTATAAATTATTGTTGCTTCAAGTACACAATAAGGGTATTATAACAAATCAAAAACTGGCACAAAAGGTTTTTAAAATAATCTTATTTTTATTTTTTTTTTTTTTTACATCGAGCTGAAAATAATTTTATTTAATTGAATTCGCAAATCGCTTGTATTTTCTTGAAAAAATACCACTTGGCATGCTTTTAGGAGTATATTGTCTTATTTACAACGTCGTCAGATCTTGCCTAAACTTGCCTATTCATTAAATATTTTACTTTCAGTGTTAACACTTTCGGTGCGGAAGACGTATTATACCTCCCGCGGACCTTTCCCAACTACGTACGATGTAAAACGCCTCCTCCTCTACGCAATTGACGGCGCCATTCACGTTCTAAGAAATAGTTAAATTCGTGTTTTTCTTTTCTAAATATTTTTAAGACGGCTACCAACAGAGATATCCTGAATAATTTGTTAATTAATTCAGACCCTTTAATATCACATTTAAGGTCAACACTTAACAACGATAGCGATCGCTTAGAAACAATCTCTTCGGAAGTAAAAGAACTACTAATTGAAAAAATAAAAACATTTGAAATTTAGAAATGTTAGATATTCTTCCAGCTTACAAATTCTCATTATTAAATTAAAAACATTTTTTTTTTTAAATTTTTATTCTATATATATTTTTGTTTACTATTTTAGTATTGCGTTTGTGAACTTCAATTTATTAAAAAAATAAAAATTTATAAAACATATGTTGATATTATGTGTCTACAAATCGCAATTCTCTACTTAGTAAGCGATACATAATCTGTATGTACACATTTAAAATTCATTCTACCGTTATATCGCATCTGGCAAAATTGCTGATCAGGTAGTTCAATAGAGTGTTCGATGTGCTTTAAAATGACACCAGAATCAATATTCCAGGACCAGTAGAAACGGAGATATTAATGAATGTCCGGCTTACACTATCACTCGCTCCAGTGTGCGCCGTTAGTCAGTCAACAGACGAAGATGAAATTGTTGGCCATGCAATGGATACGGAATCAAGGCGTCTTCACATATGAAGTAACGCCACCTTCGAGGAATCCATCTAAGCGAGCTGTTCTCTCAGCCATCAAACACATTTATGATCCTCTAGGTTTTTTGGCGCCAGTAGTTTTCTACGCCAAAGTAATTCTACAGGATATGTGGATCTCACAATGTGCCTGGAATGAAACTAGGCCTCCTGATTTTTGCTCCAGGTGGTATCTATTCTTGAAGCAGTTACAGTCTTTGAGTAACATATGAATATCACGAAAGATCTGCCATGCAGAGCCTCCAATGATAGTCGATTTTTGTGATGCCTCTCAAAGAGGTCTTTCGGCAATCCGCTACTTAGTTCATCGAACATCCCATGTCTCAGATATACATTTATTAAAGGTAAAAACTAAGTTGGCTCCCATTAAACCAATAGCAATTCCTCGTTTGGAGCTTTTGAGTCGGCTCTACTAGTCATGTAATAAATTAGCGAACAAGCTGAACATTTCAGAGTCACAGTTCTTTACAGACTTAAAGATTGTTTTAGGATGGCTTTCCACTCCACCTCAGCGCCTCAACACATTTGTTGCACACCGCGTAGTCCTAACCCTGGAAATCATAGCTCCAAGTGGAGTCATGTTAAGTCCTGGAGCATATTTCCATCTGAGTTTGAAGTCCAAAGGATAATGACCTAACTTAGAAGCTCTACTGGAATCTACAAGCGCCTGTCACTAAGTGTGCTCTATTAGTCCCTGTAAATGAGCCAATTCAATACAAATTTTAAAAACAAAAATTATGGTGGGCGGAATGCTGTGGCCAGCCCATTAGTGGAAAAAGTTATTTTTATTAATTATATAATATTTAGTATTGTGGTGTATTGATTTGTGTTTAGATATAGAACAGTGCTGTAATTAGAGCTAAGGTGGGGGAAAAGGCAAATCAGACTGCTGACAAAAGCACTACTGGAAATGAGGGCATTGTAATGCTAGTCTTCAGGGAGAGAGTTAACAGTTTTGTGTGATGCTGGTGCTACAGCTCTGTCTCCTTGCCTTGGCCCCCAGCGGTATGTCTGCTATAATATAATTAGTGTTAAGTCTTAGTTATATTGTAGGGTGTTGTATAAGTATGTGTGTGAATATGTATAACGTAGATATAGGGTAGTAGATAAGTTAGCTTCTATGTATATATTTTATCAATATATCTGTGTGCCAGCCAGCCGTGTGTGTGCCTTACCGAGTAGCCAACGTGACAATTGGTGACAGCTGTGTGGGGTACGAACCACACCGTGTGTGTTAGGCTAGGAATGAGGCTAGAACAGGGGGGCTGGGGGAGGGAGGCTAAGAGCCTCAGCTCGTGTGGAGAGGACACAGTGCGCGAGGCTAGCTTCCATTGTACCATAAGCGCTTGGGCGATTTTAGGCGTTCGGACGACGTTTCATCCAAAATAACGTTTTTTGTTTTTTTTTTAATTATGCCTTATTATTTTATAATACCATTTAATAATTAATTAGGTTATTATGAGGAATTGGTACTAGAGTGTCGGGTAGTAGTGTGGGGGGTCGTCGGAAAGAGAATAATTCGTACAATTCCGTTAGATAGGAATCATGTCCCTAGAGGAAAAATTGAAGGAGGCATTAGCCGCCAACGAAGCTCTTAAGGTTAGAGAACAAGAAGGTTTAGCTCAGTTTGGCTGAGCTTAGACAATCCTTAACGTCACTACAAATGAGAAGTGACCCCAAGCATCATTGAATGAGCCTAGTGCGGGTTTTCCTCAGAAAAGAGATATGTCCTTACAGCAGCTATTAAGGCCGTGGAGGGGGGCGATATCGAGGCCTGCCCTGTGGAGGTATTTTTGAGTAGTTTAGGGAAAGCTGCTAAGGCCGGTGCGTGGACTGAAGATGATACGCTTTTGGTAGCTGAATCAAAACTTGTGGGAGTAGCTGCCACCTTTCTGCAAAGCCGTCCAGACATAGATTCATTCCCCGCTCTAAAGGAAGCATTAGTGGACCGTTTTGGGACTCCACTTGGATCGGATTATTATGCCAGGGCATTGCACTCTGCAGTACAAGGCCTGGGTGAATCGGCTCGTGATTTTGCGGATCGACGTCGGGGTCTAGGAATCAAAGCATATAAAAATCCGAAGGAAACCAACCCTTGGACAGATGCTCAAATAGAACAAGTGGTCAGGTCGTCGTACGTAAACGGGGTTAGGGGCGAGAGTGGTAAGCAACTCAAGTTCTCACCACCCCGGACGCTGAGTGAGGTCGTAGCAACTCTCATAGAACAGGTAGAAAAGCAACTGCGATCGGATGTTCTTGTAGTAGCCCAAACGAGTACCCGTGACGGTCGAAGGAAATGTTTTAATTGTGGTGGCTGGGGCCATTTCGCGAGGAATTGTTCGACTCCAAAAGATGATGGCAGGGGTAAAAGAGCCAGACTAACGAGAAAGGGGTATGCCCCGACCAGGCCAAGTCAAAGAGGGGCCCCTAAGATAGGGAGCGCTTTCGGTGGTGCTTGTTTCGTCTGCGGACAACTCGGTCACAGGGCTGTGGATTGCGCTATGAAAGCAAGGGGGAAGGGGCCATTTCAGAATGGAAGGATTCACAATATCGAGGAAAGTTCGAGGGCCCCAAACGACAGCGACCTGACCACAGCCCCCGGGGTTGGGTCCCTCAAGGGTCTAGCGGCTTCTCACTTGATCAACGTTAGCTCTAATCAAGGTGCAAGTGTAGTTGTGAGGGTTCAGCTCGGAACACGCAACAGTGATCTTTTGGTGGATACAGGAGCGGGAATTTGACTCTTGAAGAGGCCCGTACCTGAAGTAAGGACGGACACCAAGAGGATAAGGGCTAATGGGGTTACCGGAAGCCCGCCGGTCTTGGGATATCAGCGGGTTCAATTGAGCTATGGAGGAAGGGCCATCCCTCATATATTCGATATGGCGGAAGTAGACCTCCCTTATGATGGGATAATGGGGATAGATCTGCTGGATAAGTTGGGAGCCAGGGTAGACATTCCAACGAGGAGAATAGAGGTCGGTAGTGCGGGAAACAAAAGTGGTAACAGAGAAATCAGGGTGGTACAAAAGGAAGGCAAGGATGGAATAGTGAAGAGTGCGTCAAAACCAGAAGTCCTTGGGAATAGAAGTAATGGTCCCATTGGGGTATTAAGCGTCAATGTGCTTGACGGGAAACTAAAGGCAAACACGGTAGTCCCGAAGGAAAAGAAGGTCGGTCCCTCCTTGGTCGGAAGGGTTGTTGAAGAGGCCTTCCCTGCCAACTGAATCTGACTACGGGACATCTCCAGCTCCAGCAGTAAGGCGTATTAACTGGCCAACGAGGGATAAAGTTGCTTAAAAGTTGTATTGGCAACTTTTGTTTGTGGGGGAATAGTATGGTGTGGTGATTTGTGTTTAGATATAGAACAGTGCTGTAATTAGAGCTAAGGTGGGGGAAAAGGCAAATCAGACTGCTGACAAAAGCACTACTGGAAATGAGGGCATTGTAATGCTAGTCTTCAGGGAGAGAGTTAACAGTTTTGTGTGATGCTGGTGCTACAGCTCTGTCTCCTTGCCTTGGCCCCCAGCGGTATGTCTGCTATAATATAATTAGTGTTAAGTCTTAGTTATATTATAGGGTGTTGTATAAGTATTTGAGTGTATATGTATAACGTAGATATAGGGTAGTAGATAAGTTAGCTTCTATGTATATATTTTATCAATATATCTGTGTGCCAGCCAGCCGTGTGTGTGCCTTACCGAGTAGACACAACATGACAAGTATATTAAGTAGTGAATGGCGTGAATCTGGGGTAGTTGGGATTGTTCGGCACCCAGCTAACAATACGGTGTACAGGTTAAGTAGTGTATTTGTTCTACCAGCCAAGTGACTTCACTCTTCAATTTTTTCCATGTTCCAAAAACTTCATCAAGCCCAAGGCTTTTCCATATTTGGAGAAAAACATTCTTTTTGGAGGTAAACGGCCATTAGGAAGAAAAATGGTGGGTTGCCACCTGTTCAGTGCATCAGGTACCTGTATCAGTAGTTCAGTGACGTTTATCTATTCTCGCTAAAGACAATCATCATTTTTTTTTTTTACTGTACGTTTGTATAGTCACATTAGTTATTAGTGAGTTAATATTAATTAAATTTAGCTAATTAAAAATCAAATTATTCAAGGTCCAAGACTGGATAAGAAATTTATTTAATGTATTTTTTTAATGAGAAAACATTTATTTTATTTAATTAATTCAAATAATCACTTTTTTATATTTGTAATTAACAGTAAATTATAAACTATATATTTTCCTTAATAACTCAGTTGAGGTTAGTTAATTACATTTCTTTGTAAGCGTATGTGTGCATATTTGTCCTTAATATTACTTTCCAAAAAAAGTAAAATATAATTTAATTTTTATTAAAAACCTGGCATTTTTTTTTTTTTAATTTTCTATTCACCCGCCTATGGTGAGATTAAAACTGGGATAGGAAAGGATCACTTTGACCCTCTATCCGCCGTCAAAAATGGGGTTATACTTTCATACTTATCCTGACAATGCTGGTATGATTACTAAGATGGCTCAGAAGAAGTAATGCTGAATCAAAAACCCTAAACGCTACTTCCTAGTATAGCTAATCATAACTCTAATGGGATTAATGGATTCGAGATTATACTCACATTTTATCGACAGCTCTAAATTGGCATTCACATTCATCTTTTCCATCTCTATTGCTGGCTATGCACTTATAGTAACCATCTTCGTCAGGGCTGCAGTCTTTAATGTAAAGTATACAGAGGTCTCCTTCTCGTTTCATTGAATACCTGTTACCTTCAAAAATGGGTTTCCCATTCCAGAACCAAGATATCTCAGGTTTGGGATTTCCGGATACACGACATAAAAGTTTTCCATCAAGTCCAATAATCTGAAAATAATAATTATAACTTAATTATAAGCTATTATTTACATGGCTCCCTGAGGATTCATAATCCGAAAAGATCCAAAATTTACAACACATGGCCTAAATTGAATGGATAAAAACATAGTATTCCACCATCTCCAGATGTGTCACTAACATGGCTACCTGTCTCGCGGACATGATCCGCCGCTGTCACTAACATGGCTATCTGTCCCGCGGGCATGATCCGCCGCTGTCACTAACATGGCTACCTGTCCCGCGGGCATGATCCGCCGCTGTCACTAACATGGCTACCTGTCTCGCGGGCATGATCCGCCGCTGTCACTAACATGGCTACCTGTCCCGCGGGCATGATCCGCCGCTGTCACTAACATGGCTATCTGTCCCGCGGGCATGATCCGCCGCTGTCACTAACATGGCTACCTGTCTCGCGGGCATAATCCGCCGCTGTCACTAACTTGGCTACCTGTCTCGCGGGCATGATCCGCCGCTGTCACTAACATAGCTACCTGTCCCGCGGGCATGATCCGCCACTGTCACTAACATGGCAAGATGTCCCGGGGGCATAATCCTCCCCTCTCACTAACATGGCTAACTGTCCCGCAGGCATGATCCGCCGCTGTCACTAACATGGCTACCTGTCTCGCGGGCATGATCCGCCCCTGTCACTAACATGGCTACCTGTCCCGCGGGCATAATCCGCCCCTCTCACTAACATGGCAACCTGTCCCGCAGGCATGATCCGCCGCTGTCACTAACATGGCTACCTGTCTCGCGGACATAATCCGCCGCTGTCACTAACTTGGCTACCTGTCTCGCGGGCATGATCCGCCGCTGTCACTAACATGGCTACCTGTCCCGCGGGCATGATCCGCCCCTGTCACTAACATGGCTATCTGTCCCGCGGGCATGATCCGCCGCTGTCACTAACGTGGCTATCTGTCCCGAGGGCATGATCCGCCCCTCTCACTAACATGGCTATCTGTCCCGCAGGCATGATCCGCCGCTGTCACTAACATGGCTACCTGTCTCGCGGGCATGATCCGCCCCTGTCACTAACATGGCTACCTGTCCCGCAGGCATGATCCGCCCCTGCCACTAACATGGCTACCTGTCTCGCGGGCATGATCCGCCCCTGTCACTAACATGGCTACCTGTCCCGCAGGCATGATCCGCCCCTGTCACTAACATGGCTACCTGTCCCGCAGGCATGATCCGCCGCTGTCACTAACATGGCTACCTGTCTCGCGGGCATGATCCGCCCCTGTCACTAACATGGCTACCTGTCCCGCAGGCATAATCCGCCCCTGCCACTAACATGGCTACCTGTCCCGCAGGCATGATCCGCCCCTGTCACTAACATGGCTACCTGTCTCGCGGGCATGATCCGCCGCTGTCACTAACATGGCTACCTGTCCTGCAGGCATGATCCGCCCCTCTCACTAACATGGCAACCTGTCCCGCAGGCATGATTCGCCGTTGTCACTGTTCTTGTTTAAATTTATAACTTCTGATTGTTGGGGGTGGCGATATTACTTAGGTTTATTAATAACGGGTGGCTTTGTTAAGAGAATGTGTATAGGCAGTACGAAACCAATATAAAAAGAATTGAAGTCAGCTGAATATATATGAAATATCTGATGCCTGCCCCGCATATCTTCTTTGTGCATTTAATTTAAGATGGCCCAATTAGACATGGCATCACTATCATCACTATGGGGACATTAATAAATGAATGGAATTTAAAATTATTTCATTTGAAGGTGACGTATGATATCTCCAATGGATCTCATCGAAAAAGTCTAATAAGCGAATTTATTGATATTTTTATGAAAAACAAAACTGGCCCTGTACTATCTTTTTTTGTACTAAACCCTTTGGAAGAAATATGTCATTTTGTATTTTCTGCTCCCCCCTCCCTCTTCCCCCAAATCGATTTAAATCGAAAAGGAAGGTGATAAACTAGACCTTACAACAATTCCCAAACATGGAATTTCAATATCTAAGGCTAGGCATTTTTCAGTTATGCGAGATAGGTCCAAACGTCACAACGAAACAAATGAAAATCGGTTCAAGGAGGGTTGAGACGGATAATTCCATTTGGATAAGAAATCCGGAAATATTCTCTATTACAATACTTGCTTTAGTTCATACAAGGAAGTAAAAATTAGTTTAGAAGCCCCTTACCAATTTCACGCAAAAAACAGACTACGAGTATAACTCTTAGAAGTATAAAGGTATTAGTAAAGTAATGACTTATGATTTACCTGGTCGAGATCATGGAGTTTTTGTATGAATACTGGTGCATGATAAATTTTCTTAATGTTGATACTCGATTGACTATCAGCTTCTCCCAAGGTGTTCTTCAGAATACATTTGTATTGTCCAATATCACCCATTTCACATGGAGATAACTGGATTCCGATCTGAAACATTGAATAAAATAATTTCAGTAACAAAAGCACAAATTAATATCCTGGTAGTTCAGCACAGGTAAGGTACCTGGTAGTTCATATTGGAAAGAGTTGTTGAGCATATCAATATTTCTAAGCAAATTACTTGCTTCATACATTGTTCCCGAAAAAATGTATAAAGCAAAAGTTACTCTAAATACCCCCAGCAGATTTCCCACGTGAAGTTTTTCAATAGAGAATTCTACCTAATAACAACAGTAGTAGTAAGGAATCTCTAAAACTATTCACGAGGGACGAACAGTTACGGAAACGGCTCTCGGCGGAAAGTCCCGAACATAGCCGACTCCTGCCGACAGACACACAGTATACAAATGCAAATATCTCGGTTTAGATAGTAGATTTAATTTGCAATAAGATTGATTCTACACAATATTTCGATCTGACGCAAAATAACAGAGATATTTTGAATTTTCCAAAATCCCCCCTCTAAACCCCCCCCCCTCCAACTGGTCCGATTTCAGCCATTAACGAACTTGAACTTTCTTTTTACATGAAACGATTAAATTCCAAGTTTGGTAACGATCAAACAACAATTGCGACCGTTAGAGCGTTAACAGACAAATATCTATCTATCTATCTATCTATCTATCTATCTATCTATCTATCTATCTATTTATCTATATATATAAAATTGTAACCTCTGTCTGTACATTGATTTTTTTTCTCGAAATTTCACGATAACTTTTCGTTTCACATGTCATAGACACCATAAGTGCATTTTGTTTCTTTGGTATGTGTTTGTTTGTTACCTTTTCACGCATAAACGGCGTTACCGAATTTTATGAAACTTGGTATATATATTACTACTAACTCAACTTAGGCTTTAGGCTGTATTAATTTTCTCTGAGACGAACAGGAGTGGGGGTTATAAGGGGAGGCCTGAAATTAAAAATAGCGATATTTCGTTTCCTATTGGTTTTTTGGCAAATATGCACATAACAAAAGTTGTTTATTTTGTTATTTAGAGTAACTTTTTTTATATACACTTTCGTCGTATTCCGAAGTTTAAATGAGTTATACGCTAAAAACTATAGAAGGCGTCAACAATATTATTTGACACAAAAGACTCAAACGAACTAAATGAAACTCGGTATGTGTATTAGCACTAACGCCTTCATTATAACAAGCCATACCAACATTTATAGGGACGGGCAGGAGTGGGGTTTGTAAGGAGGTCTGAAATTAAAAATGGCGATATTTCGTTTCGCATTGATTTTTCGGTAAATATGGACACAGCAAGAGTTGTTTAATTTGTTATTTAGAGTAACTTTTGTTATAAAAGTGTGACTTTTGTCGTATAAATAAGTATAGATTAGATATAAGCTAAAATCTATAGCGAGAGTCAACAATTTTATTTGGCACAAAAGACTTAACCGAGTTAAACTAAACTCGGTATGTGACTTAGCGGTAAATCCTACATGATAATAAGCTGTACCAACATTTCTAGGGGCCAGCAGGAGTGGGGGTTGTACGAGAGGCCTGAAATTAAAAATAGCAATATTTCGTTTCCTATTGGTTTTTCGGCAGATGCGCTCATAACAAAAATTGTTTATTCTGTTATTCAGAGTTCGTTCTATTCACTTTTGCTATATAACAAAGTATAACCGAGATATACACCAAAAACTAAAGCGGGAGCAACTATTTTATTGGGCACTAACGGTTGAAGTGAATTTAACAAATCGGTATGTGAATGAGCATTAATTCTTCCATGATTATAAGTTATATTAAAATGTATAGGTTCAAACGTGGGGGTTATAAGGGAGGCTTAAAATAAAAATTTGCGACATTTCATTTTCTATTTGTTTTTCCGTTATGATGTATCTAAAACAGTTGTCACCATTAACCCTAGTATTACCGACCTCTCCCAGGTCGCATGGATTACCAAGGGGGGGGGGGGCTCCTCGAGCCCACAACCTTAAAAACCTTTTATTTTGGTTCTATAATTTTTTTAAAATTTTTATTTCTATTGGATTATGTTTAATGAACGTTTCTTATGACACCTGTGAAAAAAAAAATAAGAAAAAAAAATAAATACAAAAATAAAAATAAATTAAAAAAAAAAAGTTCGGATGGGGAAAAAAGGATGACTTTAAATTAAATGTAATTTTATTCTACTGGAGGAACATATCTAAACATTGTTAGAATAAAAAGTTATCTATATCTAAGTTATTATAACATTATAATAGAATAATAATTTAAGAAAATATAATTATCAGATTCGTAATGCAATTATCAGTGCTTTTGCACAATAATTTTTTTCCGAGTGTTTATCCAGGATTTTTTATCCTGGACATCACAGGAGTGTTTATCCTGCATGGACTAACTGTTCCCCTAGTTGGGAACAACCTAGAAAATCTTCTCTTTTCTAAAAAAGTACCTATCAGGAGCAATAATTATAACCATCTCAGTAATATATTTTTATATGAAAAAAAATTATATGGGGAGAATATATATATTTTTTTTTGAGAAAAAAAAAACTTGAGAAGGTTTGTGTATGTTAAAATTATATCAAAGTAATTATTATTTGAGCAATATAATTAATAACACTTGAATTACTAGTTAAAAGTAGTAGTAAATATCAGTGGGCTCGAGGAGCCCCCCCCTTGGTACTTAAGTGTATAACTACCCCTTGCATTACCAAGGGGGGGGGCTGCTCGAACCCATACGTCAAAAAAAAAATTTTTTCTCAACATAGAAATTTTTTTATTTAATTTTATTGTTATGCCCTCACTCTAGGATGTTTTTCTGAGGAATACATAAAATATCAAAAATATCCCATTAAAATTGGGTGATAGGGAACAAAAACAAAAAGTTGTGGGCTCAAGGAGCCCCCCCTTGGTAGTTCTAGGGTTAAGCTTTTGACCGTCTCAAGGGAAAGGAACTTTAATTCATACATGGTTTGGAAAACAGAATACTTTCTACCACTATGAATTATACTGTTCATTACGTTATAAAAAAAAACCTACATGCAAAGTAGACGAGAAATATAATAATATTAGAAGATTGAAGTCTTAAATAACAAATAATTTTATTATTAACAAATCCACAGCATCGACGGGTATAAACCCTAAAAACTGTGACGGGGAAATGTCAAAATATTGTGGAAAATAAAGCCTTGACAAAAAAATATCATCTTTATTCAGCCTAAAATGAATTCCCGGGCGAAGCCGGGTACCTTAGCTAGTATATATATATAAAAGTCCGTCAGGCAGGGGCTGCGAAACTAAGCAGATTTCCCATGTGAAGTTTTACAATAGAGAAATCTGCATACTGGTAACACAATACCACCGTGATTAAATACAAACGGTAATGAGAAATCTTTCAGTTAATTAAAATAAATTCCCAAATAAACGGCTTCTGAATTGTAAGAATAATTTATATTTTAATAACTCAAATTGTAGTAGTCCAAGAACTAAAGAAGGGGGGGGGGCGGATGAACAGAACGTATTTGCATAAATCTCACTAAGTATCGAAGTATCGAGCACAGCTGGCATTGTGCTGTAGATGCGATGGCACCATCGTCACTGGCTGATGGTCGAGTACTGCTGGCATTGTGCTGTAGATGCAATGGCACCATCGTCACTGGCTGATGGTCGAGTAGAGCTGGCATTGTGCTGTAGATGCGATGGCACCATCGTAACTGGCTGATGGTCGAGTACTGCTGGCATTGTGCTGTAGATGCAATGGCACCATCGTCACTGGCTGATGGTCGAGTACAGCTGGCATTGTGCTGTAGATGCGATGGCACCATCGTCACTGGCTGATGGTCGAGCACAGCTGGCATTGTGCTGTAGATGCGATGGCACCATCGTCACTGGCTGATGGTCGAGTACTGCTGGCATTGTGCTGTAGATGCAATGGCACCATCGTCAGTGGCTGGTGGTCGAGTACAGCTGGCATTGTGCTGTAGATGCGATGGCACCATCGTCACTGGCTGATGGTCGAGTACAGCTGGCATTGTGCTGTAGATGCAATGGCACCATCGTCAGTGGCTGATGGTCGAGTACAGCTGGCATTGTGCTGTAGATGCAATGGCACCATCGTCACTGGCTGATGGTCGAGCACAGCTGGCATTGTGCTGTAGATGCAATGGCACCATCGTCAGTGGCTGGTGGTCGAGTACAGCTGGCATTGTGCTGTAGATGCGATGGCACCATCGTCACTGGCTGATGGTCGAGTACTGCTGGCATTGTGCTGAAGATGCAATGGCACCATCGTCACTGGCTGATGGTCGAGTACAGCTGGCATTGTGCTGTAGATGCGATGGCAACATCGTCACTGGCTGATGGCCGAGCACAGCTGGCATTGTGCTGTAGATGCGATGGCACCATCGTAACTGGCTGATGGTCGAGTTCTGCTGGCATTGTGCTGTAGATGCAATGGCACCATCGTCACTGGCTGATGGTCGAGTACAGCTGGCATTGTGCTGTAGATGCGATAGCACCATCGTCACTGGCTGATGGTGGAGTACAGTTGGCATTGTGCTATAGATGCAATGGCACCATCTTCACTGGCTGATGGTCGACTACAGCTGGCATTGTGCTCTAGATGCAATGGCACCATCGTCACTGGCTGATGGTCGAGCACAGCTGGCATTGTGCTGTAGATGCAATGGCACCATCGTCAGTGGCTGGTGGTCGAGTACAGCTGGCATTGTGCTGTAGATGCAATGGCACCATCGTCAGTGGCTGATGGTCGAGTACAGCTGGCATTGTGCTGTAGATGCAATGGCACCATCGTCACTGGCTGATGCTCGAGTACTGCGGGCATTGTGGTGTAGATGCAATGGCACCATCGTCAGTGGCTGATGGTCGAGTACAGCTGGCATTGTGCTGTAGATGCAATGGCACCATCGTCACTGGCTGATGCTCGAGTACTGCTGGCTTTGTGGTGTAGATGCAATGGCACCATCGTCACTGGCTGGTGGTCGAGTACAGCTGGCATTGTGCTGTAGATGCAATGGCACCATCGTCAGTGGCTGATGGTCGAGTACAGCTGGCATTGTGCTGTAGATGCAATGGCACGATCGTCAGTGGCTGATGGTCGAGTACAGCTGGCATTGTGCTGTAGATGCAATGGCACCATCGTCAGTGGCTGATGGTCGAGTACAGCTGGCATTGTGCTGTAGATGAAATGGCACGATCGTCAGTGGCTGATGGTCGAGTACAGCTGGCATTGTGCTGTAGATGCAATGGCACCATCGTCAGTGGCTGATGGTCGAGTACAGCTGGCATTGTGCTGTAGATGCAATGGCACCATCGTCAGTGGCTGGTGGTCGAGTACAGCTGGCATTGTGCTGTAGATGCAATGGCACCATCGTCACTGGCTGATGCTCGAGTACTGCTGGCATTGTGGTGTAGATGCAATGGCACCATCGTCACTGGCTGGTGGTCGAGTACAGCTGGCATTGTGCTGTAGATGCAATGGCACCATCGTCAGTGGCTGGTGGTCGAGTACAGCTGGCATTGTGCTGTAGATGCAATGACACGATCGTCACTGGCTGATGGTCGAGTACAGCTGGCATTGTGCTGTAGATGCAATGGCACCATCGTCACTGGCTGGTGGTCGAGTACAGCGGGCATTGTGCTGTAGATGCAATGGCACCATCGTCACTGGCTGATGGTCGAGTACAGCTGGCATTGTGCTGTAGATGCAATGGCACCATCGTCACTGGCTGATGGTCGAGTACAGCTGGCATTGTGCTGTAGATGCAATGGCACCATCGTCACTGGCTGATGCTTGAGTACTGCTGGCATTGTGGTGTAGATGCAATGGCACCATCTTCACTGGCTGATGGTCGAGTACAGCTGGCATTGTGCTCTAGATGCAATGGCACCATTTTCACTGGCTGGTGGTCGAGTACAGCTGGCATTGTGCTGTAGATGCAATGGCACCATCGTCAGTGGCTGATGGTCGAGTACAGCTGGCATTGTGCTGTAGATGCAATTGCACCATCGTCACTGGCTGATGCTTGAGTACTGCTGGCATTGTGGTGTAGATGCAATGGCACCATCGTCACTGGCTGGTGGTCGAGTACAGCTGGCATTGTGCTCTAGATGCAATGGCACCATCTTCATTGTCTGCCAAAACCCTTTATTTGATATATATATATAAATATATATATACAGGGTGTCCCCAAACCAAACGGCCAAACTTTAGGGATCGATAGAGGATCGAAAAACTAAAATAATAAGTCCTCTGGCATATGCCTCGTTTTCGCTTCGTTTTCGAGAAAATCACAGAAAACTAAAAATAGTTGTGCAGCAACTAGTTAAGGCCAATGGAAGAGCGGATTTAATTCCTTGAATGAATTTTAGTAGTAAATGTTATTCCAATACAATTATTGTATTCTAATCTTATACTAACAGAAAGGTAATTGAAAAAAAAATTTTTTTATTAAGAATGAATAATAAATACTTTTTTATTCAAATATTCATAGTATAAAAAAAATTACCTATTTAAAGTAGATAACATTATGAACAATAACTGAAGATTAAAACATAAAAAAAGATTAAAAATTTAGAAAATTAATAAAATAATTAAATATTCTTACTTGGAAAACATAAATGTTTCAGTTTTTATATGGGTCTACCTTAGTGAGAAAAAAAACCTTGAAAATTTTGAAGGTTTTCCCTTCTCTAAAATTACATCGTTAATTTCTAAAGCGTCAACGTAAATGTTGTTCGAAGTGCTGGCCTCTCGCTGCAATACACGCATCACATCGCGTACTCACAGATCGCACTGCATCTAAACATTGTTCTGCGGTGAGCTGGGTGCAAACCATTCTGATGCGCTCGATGAGGTCATCCCTTGTGCGGACGGGCTCTCGGTAGACATTTTCTTTCACGTATCCCCACACGAAGAAATCTAGTGGCGTGAGGTCCGGAGACCGGGGAGGCCAAGGCACCGGCCCACCTCGTCCTATCCAGCGACCTGGGTAGTCGATGTCCAACCAGTCTCGTACGGCCTTTCCGTAATGTGCAGGACAACCATCGAGTTGAAACCAGCTCTCAAGCCTTGTTTCCAAAGGGATATCTTCCAAAAGTGCCCGTAAGTCATTCTCCAGGAATAGATGATAACTTTCAGCGTGAAGTCGAGCAGGTAAAAATACGGGACCTATTATGCGATTATAACAAAGACCGACCCACACGTTTACAGAAAACTCATGCTGGTAGTGAAATTCTCTAACAGCGCGGGGATATTCATGTGCCCAAAGGTGGTAGTTTCTTTGATTGAATATGCCCGCACGTGTAAAAGTCGCTTCGTCCGTCCAGATTACTTTCGAACTTAAGTTTACATCGTTTTGCAATTGTTTTTTGTACCAATTACAAAAATTTAATCGGCGGGGATAATCAGCGGGTATTAAATTTTGTACATGGTAAGCATGCCTGCGGTCAGCCCTTAATGTGCGCCAAATGGTTGTCTTTGGTATGCTTAGAACTGAAGCAGCTCTCCGGACGCTTGTGCTAGGGTTGGTATTGAAGTGCCTCAGTATCCTCTCCCTCCGCCTCAGGTCGGCTTCCATCGGAGCCTGCATACGGTTTCCACGACGATTACATGAGAAGGACCCAGTCTCTCGAAGCCTTCTGAAAGTGCTGGTAAAAACACCTCTGTTTGGGGTTTCTCGGTCAGGAGACCGTCTGCGATATTCCCGAACTGCCTGACGTGCATTGCCATCGCAGAATCCGTAGACGTAGACTATGTCCGCGTATTCAGCGTTGGTAAATCTAGCCATATTTGCTGACTTCACTGAACAGTACTAGCAACACCACTAATGTGAGAATGCGAGGCTGGATTCCCCCCAAAAAGGATTATAATGATAGTAAACATTTTAATCCTTTCTTTTTAAGTTTAAACACTCAACCTAGACGTTTTATTGATAAGGAAAGCGTGAGAATATTCATGTATTCTAAATTTACTCCTCGTAAATTAAAAAATTAAGCTTACTCAAAAAGCCAATAGTTTTTTGTAATTTAAATACATTATTAAAAAAAATAATACACTTTTTGCACAACTATTTTCAGTTTTTTGTGATTTTCTCAAAAACGAAGCGAAAACGAGGTATATGCCAGAGGACTTTTTTTCTTAGTTTTTCGATCCTCTATCGATCCTTGAAGTTTGGCCGTTTGGTTTGGGGACACCCTGTATATATATATATATATATATATATATATACATAAAATTGTAACATCTTTCTGTACATTGATTTTTTTCTCGAAATTTCACGATAACTTTTCTTTTCACATGTCATAGACACCATATCTGCATTTTGTTTCTTTCATGTTTGTTTGTTTGTTTGTTACCTTTTCACGCATAAACGGCTGAACCGAATTTTTTGAATCTTGGTATGTATATTACTACTAGCCCAACTTAGACTTTAGGCTATATTAATATTCTCTGAGACGAACAGGAGTGGGGGTTATAAGGAAAGCCTGAAATTAAAAATAGCGATATTTCGTTTCCTATTGGTTTTTCGGCAAATATGTACATAACAAAAGTTGTTTATTTTGTTATTTAAAGTAACTTTTGTTATATACACTTTCGTCTTATACCGAAGTATAAATGCGTTATACGCTAAAAATTATAGCGGGAGGCAACAATTTTATTTGGCACAAAAAACTCTACCGAACTAAATAAAACTCGGTATGCGTATTTGCAATGGCACCATCGTCACTGGCTGGTGGTCGAGTACAGCTGGCATTGTGCTGTAGATGCAATGGCGCCATCGTCACTGGCTGATGGTCGAGTACAGCTGGCATTGTGCTGTAGATGCAATGGCACCATCGTCAGTGGCTGATGGTCGAGTACAGCTGGCATTGTGCTGTAGATGCAATGGCACCATCGTCAGTGGCTGATGGTCGAGTACAGCTGGCATTGTGCTGTAGATGCAATGGCACCATCGTCAGTGGCTGATGGTCGAGTACAGCTGGCATTGTGCTGTAGATGCAATGGCACCTTCGTCAGTGGCTGGTGGTCGAGTACAGCTGGCATTGTGCTGTAGATGCAATGGCACCATCGTCAGTGGCTGATGGTCGAGTACAGCTGGCATTGTGCTGTAGATGCAATGGCACCATCGTCAGTGGCTGATGGTCGAGTACAGCTGGCATTGTGCTGTAGATGCAATGGCACCATCGTCAGTGGCTGATGGTCGAGTACAGCTGGCATTGTGCTGTAGATGCAATGGCACCATCGTCACTGGCTGGTGGTCGAGTACAGCTGGCATTGTGCTGTAGATGCAATGGCACCATCGTCAGTCTTATACCGAAGTATAAATGCGTTATACGCGGGAGGCAACAATTTTATTTGGTACAAAAAACTCTACCGAACTAAATAAAACTCGGTATGCGTATTAGCCTTCATTATAATAAGCCGTATCAACATTTCTTGAGACGGGCTGGAGTGGGGGTTGTAAGGGAGGCCTGAAATTAAGATCAGCGATATTTCGTTTCCCATAGGTTTTTCGGCAAATATGCACATGACAAAAGTTGTTTATTTTGTTTTTTAGAGTATCTTTTGTTATATACACTTTCGTCGTAAACCGAAGTATAAAGGCGTCATACGCTAAAAATTATTGCGGGAGTCAACAATTTTCTTTGGCACAAAAGACTCAACCGAACTCAATAAACCTCGGTATGCATATTAGCACTAACGCCTTTATTATAATAAGCTATACTAACATTTCTAGGGACGGGCAGGAGTGGGGGTTGTAAGGGAGGCCTGAAATTAAAAATAGCGGTATTTCGTTTTCTATTGGTTTTTCTGCATATATGCACATGACACAAGTTTTTTATTTTGTTATTTAAGATAACGTTTGTTATATTCATTTCTGTCGTATAACAAAGTATAAACGAGATATACACTAAAAACTAGAGCGGGGCCAACAATTTTGTATTGGGTTTTCAACGATTTTCTATAAAAATACAATCATTAGTCAGTCAACAATGATTTCCCGGGCATTGCCGGGTATATTAGCTAGATTGTATATACAAAATACGTACATTATAGATGATATTTAATTATAATAAATGCTATCCATGATTATGATTTAAATTATTCACGGTATGTCAAACAGTAGAGGTGGAATGATTAGAGACTTATTTTCATTTATTCTTCAAACCTAATTTTTTTTTTCCTTAAGCCACCCAAGGGACCCTTACGGGGAAAAGTGCGCCTAGACGGGAAGAGCAGTTCTACTCATAGAAGTATTGCCAAAAACAACATAAAATCTTTCCGTCTCAAATGATTTCCCAAGCGAAGCCGGGTATATATATATATATATATATATATATATATATATATATATATATATATATATACTAGCTAAGATACCCGGCTTCGCTCGGGAAATCATAAGAGGCTGAATATTGAGGGTATATTTATAGCAAGGCTTCAATGTGTACAATTATACTTCCTGCCTGGGCGTATTATTTTCCCATAAGGGTAACTGTGGGGACTTATAGAATAGAAAATTTAATTAAAAAGAGTAAATGAAAATGAGTTCCCAATCAATCCCTCTCTACTATTGACACACCGTGAATAATTCAAATCATGATCATGGATAGTATTTATTATAATGAAATAGTATCTATAAGACACATATTTTCTGTCAAACCCACTCCGAGCCCACATAGTTTAGAAATACTCGGTTATAAGTAGAAAGAGATTCCAATAGTGCCAGCATTTAACAGGAAATAAGTTAATACAATTAACTGTGTGGGCGGGCCTCCGTGCCACTTTCCCTTCCGCTTGAGATTTATAACCTCACTAATACGAATTATACATAGAACTACCATATAAATAGAAAAACAACATTATTAATATATATATATATATATATATATATATATATATATATATATCTGTATATATATAAAATTGTAACCTCTGTCTGTACATTGATTTTTTTCACGATAACTTTTCGTTTCACATGTCATAGATAACTGCATTTTAGCAGATTTCCCTTAAGGGAAATCAGCTATGAGGTCGTACTCATGACGCGAGTTTCGAAAAATTTCTTCAAATGTCCATCGATCCTACCCAGGAGATAACGAAAATGAGATCCGTTCAAAATTATAAATAAATAAATATATATATATATATATATATATATATATATATATATATATATATATTTGTCTGTTAACGCTCTAGCGGTCGCAATTTTCGTTTGATCGTTACCAAACTCGATATTTAAACGTTTTATGCAAAAATAAAGATCAAGTTCGTTAATGGCTGAAATCGGATCAGTGGGTGGGGGGGGGGTTAGAGGGGAGGATTTTCGAAAATTCGAAATATTTCCGTTACTATACGTCGGATCGAAAAATTATATAGAATCAATCTTATTGGAAGTTAAATGTACTATAAATAATGTTATATACAGTTATTCTGTATCTTCAATATTAACCGAGATATTTGCATTTTTCTGTTTTCAGCTTCTGAGATGAGATCGGCTAACTTCGGGTCTAGTAGTGAGTTTCCGTCAAGAGCTAGTTCGGGCCTTTCCCGTAATTGTTTGACTCTCTATTCTGAAATTTCTCTATTCTAAAACTTCACGTGGGAAATCTGCTTAGTTTACGGAGCCCTTGCGTGACGGATTTTTGTTTCTTTGGTGTGTGTTTGTTTGTTACATTTTCACGCATAAACGGCTGAACCGAATTTTAAGAAACTTGGTATGTATATTACTACTAACCCAACTTATACTTTAGGCTATATTAATTTTCTCTGAGACGAACAGAAGTGGGGGTTATAAGGAAGGCCTGAAATTAAAAATAGCGATATTTCGCTTCCTATTGGGTTTTCGGTAAATATGCACATGACAAAAGTTCATTTTTGAGGTGCTGGATGGTGAAGGAATTATTATCTCAGGTAAGAAAAAACGCCTCGTTCCTTCACTGTTCTTTATTCGTTGTGACAGAGCGCTTTCAGAGCATACGCTCCATCATCAGTGCCCTTCTGGCAAACAAATAAAACGTTGTACAATATGTCATTTAATTGAAAAATTTAGAAAATATATGTAATGTCGTTGGTTAAGAGTTAAAACATACAACTTTAAATTACAACCTAAAATTTTTTACTATTGTCATACCTATCGGTGAATACCGTCGTCACTGGCTGATGGCAAGCGCTTTCGATGCGATGGCATCATCTTTCAATAGTTGTACTGAGTTGCTTGTCCGTCAGTCAGTGGGTTTTATGCTCTGTTCACCATATTAGTTGTTTACGTTTAGTCCAGATCTGTTTAATTACCACTAAGATCTGTCAAACGAGGGATGTTGATGTTCAGGTAAATTGTTTTCGTGTGGTGGGTTTACCTGATATTTCGTTTCATATTGCTTTTTCGGCAAATATGAACATTACAAAAGTTGTTTATTTTGTTATTTAGAGTAACTTTTGTTATATACACTTTTGTCGTATACCGAAGTATAAATGAGTTATACGCTAAAAACTATACCGGGAGTCCACAATTTTATTTGGCACAAAAGACTCAACCGAACTAAACGAAACTCCGTATGTAGGTTGGTATTAACTCATCCTTGATTATAATCTATAGGAACATTTTTAGGAACGAACAGGAGTAGGGGTTGTAATGGAGGCATGAAATGAAAAATCGCGATATATTATTTCTTATGGGGTTTTCTGCGAACATGCACATAATAAGAGTTGTTTATTTTGTTATATAGAGTAACTTTTGTATTATATACTTTTGTCGTATAAGGAAGCATAAACGACATATACGCTATAAACTTTAGTTAGGCACAGCCAACTGAACATGACTCAGTACCATCTGACTTTGCACCAACTGCTACTAAATTATAAGCTATACTAGCTCAGATACCCGGCTTCGCCCGGGAATTGATTTGAGGCTTAATGGTCATGGTATTTTTTTGGCAAGGCTTTAGTTTCCTCAATACTTTGACATTTACCCGTCCCAGTGTTTAGGGTTTATACCAATCGTTGCTGAGGATTTTTTAATAATAAAATTAATTTTTTTATGTAAGACTTCATTGTCCCCCATATGGTCATATTTCCCGTCTCCTGTGCATTATGCATAGATTTGAATTATTAAGAAGAAAATATTAACATAGATTTGAATTAATTTTTCCAGGTGAGGTACCTGATGTATATTGGAAAGAGTTTTTGAGCAAATCAATATTTCTACGCAAATTACTTGCTCCAGACAGGAGAAATGTATAAAACAAAAGTTAATTTAAATAACAAAGTAAACAACTTTTGTTATGTGCTTGTTTGGATAGAATTTGTATAGAAATATTGATAGCTTCAATAATTCATTCCAATTTGAACTATCAGGTACCTCACCTGGAAAAATTAATTCAAATCTACGTTAATATTTTGTCTTTAATAACTGAAATTTATGCATAAAGCACAGGAGACGGGAAATATGACAATATGGACGACAGTGAAGACTTACATAAAGTGAAGTCTTATACATCATACTATATCGTAAAATGTTACGTAATCAATCTTGTTAATCTGTTCATACTCTACAATTCTTCTATAAATTTTATTAAAGGTCAAATATAAAGGGAGTTAATCGGACTGTCTTGGTTTTAGCCTTGAATACGTCATGTCCTAGGAGAAATAAGCGAAAATATTAGTTTAAACACTGTAATACCTTATAGCCATCATTGGTAAACGTGACTCTATGATCAGATGTAATTTCTCTGCCATCCTTGAGCCATGTTACTTGTGGGAGTGGGTTCGATATGAATGGGGCAGAGATGGACAAGCTGGACCCTTCTTCAGCCCAGCCATCTCGGAGCCCGTAGGCAAACGATGGCTTCTGCAGTGCAATATCATCACGTGCATTCTCTGAAACACATTACCAGTAAAACAAAATATATCTCATCTCGTCAACAATTAAATATATAAAATGTTTTGATAAACTGCATTTAAAATGATTTTGTATCGGTCATTTTAAAAACATATGTTCAATTAATATAATCTACAGTGCTTGGTTACCATTCAAACAGCGTGCATGTCGAGAGTTCCTCTTTTTTGAAACATTTAGAAAACATTGTGCCCGCTTTAATAAACACTAGTTAACGGGAGTGTAATTACAGCGGCCATAAGACTGTTAACCACACTGAGGAGCCCAAGCCGTGAGTTATATTTCACATTTGAACACTACAACCTGGGCGAGCATATTACCTGACAAAAGGTTACAATGTACTTTAACATGTGTTTATTTGTTTATTTTTATAAATATAAATGTTTTGGTTTATGTTTATTGGTTAAGTTGTTCTCTAAACGTAATAACAGAGGTGACCCCGACGTGATGATAACCGACGTGATAACTGACGAGATAGACATTTATTAATAAGTTTAATTACTTGAGACAAATCAAAGAAATTAGTGAGCGTTGGAACACTGCAAGTAGAAGAATCCCAAAAGGTGAGGTCGTTGTTACCCGTGTCCGAATTGGACACACACAATTAACACATAGTTATTCATTGAAAGGCTTATTCCCAGCAAGCTGCGATTGTTGTAATATCCATCTTATCGTCTCACATCTTCTCCTCAATTGTAAAAGATACCATCTTCCAAGAAGAACTTTCAATCTCAAACCTTTTCGTATTTTTATCTGAAAATTGTATGTTGCAAGAAATGTAGAACCACCTACTGCTAAGGACAATAGTAGATGTGGTGTATTGCAATAAATAAAAAATAAAAATAAATTTGACATTAATATACGATATATCCGATCAAAAAACATAATTCATAGCTGTTTATATTATAAACAAAAACGGCTCTGTACAAATGTCTTCTGCCTCTAATAGGAACAAATATACTATTTTTTTTTTGTTTCCCTCCTCCTTTAAATCCCTCCCCCCCCCCGCCTATGAAATTTTCAAATTCTAATTCTTGTCGTTTTTGAATTATGGGAGATATGTACGTACTTACTTTAAGTCAAAACTGGTCAAAATGTTGTAAGGGAAGGAATTATGTAATAATAATAATAATTACATAATTATGTAAATAGTATTGATATATATATATATATATATATATATATATATATATATATGAAGAGCATGTTCCTGTGATTTGACTTAGGACAATAAGTTATTAATAACATAAGAGAAACTAGAGAGAGGTAGATATGGTCCCAAAGGACTGGCTGCTTCAACAAACATCCATACTCCCTTGTTGCAAATACAGAAAAATCTACATGAGTCTTCTTATCGATATCCATTGACAATATGACCCTCCCAATAAGGAAAATGAAATTGACAAAATTTTCGAAGTTTTATAGTATCCTTTTTTCTTGTAAGCTAGGCTGTCTCTCCTTTATCAAGACCTTCGTCAAGTTGAAGGGACATAGATTCCTCTTTCTATTTGCCAGGAAGTAGAAAAAGTAGCATGGAATTACAATGCCAAAATTACAAAAAAACAGTTTTATGTTAGACAAGGATAGATCTCACATTAGAGAGGTCAGATATAATATTTATAAAATAATTTTTCTCATAGTGATGCTGATGGCAACTAGTTTATAAAAACTCGTAAATTATTTGACACCCCCCCCCCCCCAACTATCATTCTGCTGGATGATTCATTCAATTTGATTTCAACTGAAAACGGATCAGCTGCCAATCTCAGCCAAAGCATTCCTATACCAAATGTGTAGTCTGGCATTTGGTAATATATTGGAGTTGTGCTCATGAAGCATGTTGCCTGAATAAAAATACTAAGAAGAAAGTGAACTAACCTGCTACATCAACTTTGGCTTCTGATGTGACTGTGCCGGCCGAGTTGGTGGCAGTGATACTGTAGACTCCAGCATCGAGAGGTGACACCTTCTTTATGATGAGGCTTTGAGTTCCATCGTCCAGCGTTACTACCTCTGTCTTCTCTCCGTCAATGTCTACAGGCGAGCCGTTCTTGAACCTGCTCAAACGATCTTAAGCAATAACTCACAGTTCCGACACTCATTCAAAATCCGTCACATAGGAGCTGCCTCTACTAAGCACATTTCCTATCTGTTGCTATCACACACTACTACATCTCGACATACGTTTTTTATTTCTAAGTAAAAAAAGGATGAATAGAAGTGGGCCTTTACTCAGCATGAAAACATGATAGTACGAGAAACTCTCTTAATACACCATCCTGTACCATTATGTGGCATCATCAACTAGGCTAGGCTACAGGATTGTCCTGTACCATTAGGTGGCATCATCAACTAGGCTAGGCTACAGGACCATCCTGTACCATTAGGTGCCGTCATCAACTAGGCTAGACTACAGGACCATCCTGTACCGTTAGGTGCCGTCATCAACTAGGCTAGACTACAGGACCATCCTGTACCATTAGGTAGCATCATCAACTAGGCTAGGCTACAGGACCATCCTGTACCATTAGGTGGCATCATCAACTAGGCTAGGCTACAGGACCATCCTGTACCATTAGGTGGCATCATCAACTAGGCTAGGCTACAGGACCATCCTGTACCATTAGGTAGCATCATCAACTAGGCTAGGCTACAGGACCATCCTGTACCATTAGGTGGCATCATCAACTAGGCTAGGCTACAGGACCATCCTGTACCATTAGGTGGCATCATCAACTAGGCTAGGCTACAGGACCATCCTGTACCATTAGGTGGCATCATCAACTAGGCTAGGCTACAGGATTGTCCTGTACCATTAGGTGGCATCATCAACTAGGCTAGGCTACAGGACCATCCTGTACCATTAGGTGGCATCATCAACTAGGCTAGGCTACAGGATTGTCCTGTACCATTAGGTGGCATCATCAACTAGGCTAGGCTACAGGACCATCCTGTACCATTAGGTGGCATCATCAACTAGGCTAGGCTACAGGATCGTCCTGTACCATTAGGTAGCATCATCAACTAGGCTAGGCTACAGGACCATCCTGTACCATTAAGTGGCATCATCAACTAGGCTAGGCTACAGGACCATCCTGTACCATTAGGTGGCATCATCAACTAGGCTAGGCTACAGGACCATCCTGTACCATTATGTGGCATCATCAACTAGGCTAGGCTACAGGACCATCCTGCACCGTAAGATGGCATCATCAACTAGGCTAGGCTACAGGACCATCCTGTACCATTATGTGGCATCATCAACTAGGCTAGGCTACAGGACCATCCTGTACCATTAGGTGGCATCATCAACTAGGCTAGGCTACAGGACCATCCTGCACCGTAAGATGGCATCATCAACTAGGCAAGTCTACAGGACCATCCTGCACCGTAAGATGGCATCATCAACTAAGCTAGACTACAGGACCATCCTGTACCATTAGGTGCCATCATCAACTTGGCAAATCTACAGGACCATCCTGTACCATTAGGTGCCGTCATCAACTAGGCTAGACTACAGGACCCTCCTGTACCATTAGGTGCCATCGTCAACTAGGCTAGACTACAGGACCATCCTCTACCATTAGGTGGCATCATCAACTAGGCTAGACTACACGACCATCCTGTACCATTAGGTGCCATAAGAATTCGACAATCCTATAATTATCCACCTCAGACTAGGTTTTTCATGTAGATTTTGCTTTAGCACTAAGCGATGTGTAGATGCACAACATTTGTTTTACTAGACCGGGGTTTATAAATGTCGTCATTCGTTCAAGATTACAATTATGATAATCCACGCCCACTGGCAATTATTTTTGAATTTTAAATTCTTCACTAGATCTTGCCGGGTTCAAAAGCCGGGGATTGTATACTACAAGAAATCCTACGTAGATTTGCAGTTATCGGAATTCTAAGTTGGGCTTCCGAATGGCTCGGGAGGCAATAAAGAATCTGCTTGAATAAAAAAGTAGTCGTCTTTGGTCTATAACGGCACCACAACACGGCAGAGTATGCATATCAAGTTTACCAGCCAAAGCCTAGCTTCAGCATTTGGTTCTTTATTAGCTTTAGAGACAAAGATTTTCGTTTTCTAATTTAAGGTATTGCATTTAATGTGACACAAATCGGTGGGGGGGGGACACCCATTGGAAAGGATCTGAAATGTGCATGTTTTAATGAGGTGGCAAGATGGAACCTGTCAACTTGCGAAATTGCTAAGCGGCAAATGTTGGTTCGTAGAGCGGCTTCCAGCACAGGCTCTCCTATATGGCCCGCCTGGAAAACTGCCTACAAACTCAATGCCAAACTTGCTTAGTCTTCGAAAATTCGCACTTCTATTTGTTTTTTGGGAAGTAAATAAATACTCAATGCAAGTAGCGATTTTTAAGCTCTCAATTTGTTGTGGTTAGTTAAAACCAAATTTACTCGGAAGGAATATAATACTGGAGCAATATAGGTCGAGACAACATCTCGAATTCTTACCAATGCAATTCTGGAGCTGGATTTCCGCCAACTTTGACAGATAATTTAAGTGGAAAGCCTTCGACGACTGTAACAGGAAGAAGGTGTGCTCTGAATTCGGGTCTCCTGTCCTTGAGAATCACATCGACCTGTACAAAAAACATTGCATTAAACAGGCTCGACGCTCTTCGTCTCTTCTAGCTAAATCTAACAATACTCTATACGTTGTGAAAAGCTTATCATTTTCGGGGCTGAAACTCTTCAAAGCACTGAGAAGGATTTTGCATACTGGATGATAGACGCTTGTTGTTCTAACATATTGTTATCCTTGTAGTTGCAACCATGGTCTTGTTTGGAAAGCTACCTCTTTTCATATTATTATAGCTACCCAAATCCATAAGGTGTTTGATGTCTTCAAAATGCCCCTATGCCCGCCCACCTTACTTTCCGATTTATTGGTGACAAAATCGTTGTGCCTTATGATGTGCTCAAGAAGCTTCACCCTCCTTTTCCTTGCCTTGATAATATTCTTGCTCTCATTTATAATTTACACGTAGGAGTTTTCCCCCCTTGGGGGAAATCAGTAATTAAGGTTGTACACATGATGGGAATTTTGAAACATTTCTTCAAATGTCCATCGATACTACCCAGGATATGAGGAAAATGAAGGCCGTTCAAAATTGTATGTATATATATATATATATATATATATATATATATATATATATACACACACACACACACCCACACACACACACACACACACACATATATATATATATATATATATATATATATATATATATATATATATATATAGTTACATTTTTTATTACAAAACCAATACAAGCTTCACAGTCTTTATCACTGAACAATTTATTTACAATACACTACACACTTGGTTAATTGTTCTTAATTACTACTCACAGAATGCGCTGATAGCGTCACTGTTCTTGTTATTACACAGTCCAATAATTCACTCACGGTCACTGAAGTACACAAAAAGACGGCACTGCACTGTCCTTTAACACGGCACTAAACTGTTACTTACAGTCACGGCACGATACTGTTCTTCACATAAAAACACTTTACCGCACTGCACTAGGTCGCACTGTAGCACTGAACGCACATATGAGCTCTTGAGATCAAACTAAAACTAGCGCTTCGCAGCTGGCCGGTTCTTTATATAGGTCGTCGGCGTACATCAAAGGTGAATTGGCTGGGCCCTTCGTCTGGACTGGAAGGGACTAGTAGGAGCTCGGCCAATTAGCGGCACCCTTTGATCTCCTCCACACTCCCCAAATACGTGAACATCTCTGTCCAATTCTTTCGAGTGTTTAATTTTCGCAACAATATATATATATATATATATATATATATATATATATATATATATATATATATATGTGTGTGTGTGTGTGTGTGTGTGTGTTAGATAACGCTTACGGTCGCAATTTATGTTTGATCGTTACCAAACTCGATGTTCAAACGTTTTATAAAATGAAGATCAAGTTCGTTAACGACTAAAATCGGACCAGCGGGAGGGGGATTTCGAAATATCTCCGTTATAATGAGTCAGCTCGTAAAATGTTAGAGAACCAACCTTGTTAAACTATTGTTTTCAGCTTTCGCCCTGAGAAAACTTAGAAAGAGAATTTGTGGTAAGATGAAGTCAATAGTGTGTGATACCAGCAGGTGGCTCAGTTTACACAGCCCTGCGTGACGGGCTTTTGTGTATATTGGTTTGAGCTCTGAATATAGGTGGTCCTAGATTGATGCCAAGCTATTTTTAGTGTTGGTTACCTATGGTGCGATCCCAGGGGTTCAGTACCTTACCTACCTCTTTCTGATAGAAGACTGTTGGATCTGCCCTTTGTCGAATGCAGTAGTAGTAGTAGTAGTAGTGTTTGTAATAAATTGTAAGGTTCGGTAAATATTGTCTTGTTTATCATATTCCCTTTTGTGAAATGCCCAACTTTGGCTCCCGCAAAGTAGCGCAGCCCAAACGATAACGTCGCAAACCTTTTTCTGGTATCCATGCTTATTAGTTAAAATGCCCAATTTGGTTTGTAAGGGGACTTTAGCAAGCTTTTTGATGATGCTTAAGGTGTCCTCGACTAGATATCCCCCAATTTTTCTCTCAAATTGACGATAATTAAATTATTAATGAAATACGTTTTGTTAAGACGCAAATGTGAGGCAAAATAAAATGACTTTTATATTGACAATTCAATATATTTATTTGAAAAAATTGATATGGAACTTACAAGTGCGTGATCATTATTAAGCAAGTAATTGGGACTAACCTCAGCTGAAGATGTTGCTTCTCCTAGTTTGTTTGAAACAGTGAGCGTATACTGGCCAGCTTGTTCGCTTGTTGCACACTCGACTGAAAGGCCTACAAGCCCTCCAGGAGAGTTGACAAAGTTTACTTCACGTGACGGCCTAACAGGCAAACCGTCCTTAAACCTGCAATACATTAATGCAATTAGAAACATTTACCAATAGCAATTCTTGTAATGGTTATTGTTGAATGATCTTTCCTCCATTTATTGACTAACTCCCTTGAGGCTAACCTGTTTAGAAATGATACATTGATTGAATACATTAAGATGAGACCAAATCACCAATTATTTTCTCAAACCTTCCTGCTAGGTAGCAATGATACACAACAGGTTACTGCTCTTTATCAGCCAGATTGGGACTAAGGATTTTATTTAATGAGTTTGTTACTAAATAAATAGAACGGGACTTTCTTCCAGGCTCGATTATGGACATAATGAAATTCACCTTCAGGTTTACATAAAACTATTAAAGATTGAGTTTTGTAGCGACCAAGTTTAATAAAACTGAAAATTTAATTCTTCCATTAGACTGCCTGTATTACATACTCCTATATTTCAATTTAAATTCAACTCAATTAATTGCAGTTCAATCAGTTGCTTATATCTCAAAGAATAAGTTATTCACATCCACTTATAACATTATTTTACTTGGAAGTGCGAAAAGGCCGAACGTCTAACAAAATTCTTGATTTACATAAAAATGAAATCCTTAATTTGACTTTGAAAATACTGAATTTGAATTGAACATTTCTGAATTTTCAGGAAGTTTCCTAATTAGATTCAAAAATTCAATTAATGTAAGAATTCTAATAGAAAGTGACTTTTGGTCCTGGAATTACCTTACTCGCTCAATTTAATTCAGTCTATCGACATAATTTATTCCTCCTATATGATTACATAGTTAGATTAACTCTGCCATAAAGATAAGATAATCCTATAAGTGATTATTAAAATAATATTAATTTGAATTTAAGTCGATAATAAAATGAAAATAGTAATATGCTACCATTTGAGTTCTGGCAATGGGAAGCCCATAACTTGAGCTTGTAGGAACATTGGTTCTCCTTCTATTATCGAGAGGTCCTCCAGCTTCTTTTCGAATATGGGTGCTCTTGGGCTTGCTGAAATGTAAAACAGTACACTTATTTTAAATTCGGATTAAAATAGTAACAATCTAATATGTGTATGCACACTATACAAAACCTCTAATGAGGCTACCATATCACTTTTACTCATAGTAAATTAAATAAACAAGACAGGTAATTCCGTTGAAATCGGAAACCGAAAA
This sequence comes from Riptortus pedestris, assembly GCA_019009955.1. Lineage (NCBI taxonomy): Eukaryota > Metazoa > Arthropoda > Insecta > Hemiptera > Alydidae > Riptortus > Riptortus pedestris. Next base: position 140,386,515 of record CM032233.1, on the reverse strand, counting down.
TGTCGGAGATTCCCTTTCTTCATGCAATATGTAAAAATTGAGTAGGACTAATATTTCCGGCAACAATATCAATATTAATAGCCTTAATTAGCAAAACCATAACTAAATAGAATCCTATTCTCATGTGGGAATCTCTCTGCCGCCTAATGCTCGCCAAGATTCTATAGAACTGCCACATTGTCCCTATTAAGTCTAAAGGTACAGCTTCAATTACATCCTTGATATATCCATGAAGGCTCTGTTACAACTTAGCTTCCGCTCAGCATTTACTCACACGTCATAAAAACAATTTAGTGTTCTCTTTGTAAAGGCTGAACATATTTCAAGATCTATTAGGTTATTTTGAAAATAACATGAGTAGGAGGGGGGGGGTTCTAAATGTAAGATGAATTGTAATTGTGTGTATTTAAATTTATTAAATTTTAAATAGATGACAGTAAGAAATCCTTTAACCATATTAAAAAAAAAAGGAATTCACAAGCCAATTTTTCATTTATATTTTAAATATAACTCATCCATCATCCATTCACATCAGGGGCCTTTACAACAGCTGACAGAGGAACAGCAGGCAGAGATATGACATACTATGAGTATATCACAAAACTGGATCCAAATCATACTATAAACACGCCAAAGTGGTTTAAATTCAAATTGTACAATATGTAATAGGGAATCCATTTGTCCAGTTTTTGGGGAGGCTCCCCTCCTCCTCCCCATCAAATGTTTTCCTTTGCCCCCTTTCCTCTCTCTCACCCTCTACTGCCTGTTCTCCCAGGGTTAATGTTCCACAGCTAAGACAGATTTATTATAATATTATTTTATTTATGTATGTGTTTACTGTATCCATTTTCGTTTCTGAGCTCACCAGAGGCTAATGTATATTGTTTTATTATATATATATATATATATATATATATATATATTAATTTTAATTAAACAAAGTATTTTATACTATAACTCTTTATGAATCATAGTAATAGATTTGTTTGTATTATTTACCCTTTTAACACCAATAATATTGGAAATTACGTATTTTAAAATTTTTATGTATCTTTTTTGTGAGGGGGTAAAAGAAAAAATAATAATACAGTTTTGAAATGTGTGTCATGAGTACAAACTAAATATTGTAGATAATAGATTGCCCACATCACAAATCCCATCTCTATGCATGTGTACATGAGGTACTTGTTTTTATTTTGCATGCTTGCATGTTTTTCTTTAGTTTAGTATTCTTCGCATACTCTTCCTCTCTGCATGATTTTTCTTTTTGGCCTTTCATCTTTAATCAGATGTAGGAGAAAAAGAGATTGTCCAGTTCATTTTACTGCATTTGACTACACAACATCATTGTATACAAAATATTCGATATATACTTTCCTATTTTATCAACTAAATGAATTATTTATTTATTTAAACATGTTTGCGGGAATATAGTTTTTTTTTAGAACAACATGGAAAAGTTTGTAAAATATTACTCACGATTAACAGCAACGGCACAAATACTAGAATCATTTCCTAAATCATTCTCTACGTATAACTTATATGCACCACAGTCAGCTGGAGTTGCTTCTTCAATTCGAAGTTTAACTGAACCATCAGGAGTATAAATCAATTTTACATGCTCTGACTCTTGCAGTTCTTCTCCATCTTTAAACCTGGAACAAATAGAATTTATTTTTAGTTTTATAGTGTTGGAGATGATGTTTTTTTATCTACAAAATACTTGCCTATATCCGAGTATGATGATTATCACTGATTATCAAACTTTACTGCACTAAAATATTGAATGGAACAAATTGTACACAAGGTACGGTGCGGATGTAAGATTTTGACTGGGCTGGATAGAAAAGAGTTTTTCCTCTATAAGTTGAACATTTGTGAAATGATAGGCAATACTTACTGTGTACTGCAAGATAGAGTATTAGATCCATTACTATTTTTACTTCCTTGTATGAAGTAAAGGAAGTATTATAATCACAGAAAATTTTGGTTATCTGATTTCAACAAAATTATTTGTTTCGATCCTCCCTGATCATATTTAGGGCTGATGTAATTTCTAGTTGTGTACCTCATCCTTTAATCGGAATCGACTAAGGGAGAGGGAGGTTAAAAAAGGACAAAAATTAAAAATATTGCACATTTTTCCTTATCTATTAGAAATGCAGGAGGATGGTTTGGGACCTATTTTGTTTATCATAAAACATATCTATAAATTATGTTCTAGGGCATTTTTTAGATCCGATGTATTGGCATGGAAATAATGCACATTACTTTCAAATGAAATAATATTAAATGAAGTACAAGAAAACATTTAGTTTAATTAACTTAATAGGAGTACAAGGAGTTCACAAAAGATTTTTAATACATGTAAATACCAGATACCCTTAAACTTCGAAATCTATCTTTTAAGCTGATGATACTAGTTTAATTATAAATGGTACATCATAGGCATAAATAGGATAGTTCTGTTATTATAGAACATTACTTGGGAACAAGGTTACGTTCTACATTCCAGTGAACACTGCTCAACTTCGTCTGGGATGCTATCTATGATACAAGGGCGTACCCAGGATCAAAGATAGGGGGGGTTGCAACATTTTAGCGCAGAAAAGGTAAATGAAACCAACATTTTAAGAAAATTAATTGTAGCACTTTATTAGTTATTACAATTATTGGACGAATTTTGTTTTGTTTAATGAGGGCGGGAAGAAGCCCCCCCCCCACCCTGCCCCTCGCTGACTACTATGCTACGAGACATTTTACAAGATACATGGTAAAGTTATTAAGGGGAAAATCGACTTTTAATATTTAACCATTTCATTGTGCAAAGCCACTATAGTGGCAATGAAAGGGTAAAATCGCAAAAATACATAATCTAGACGAGAAAGGCCCATGATGGCTATTTCTTTAAGGAGTCAAAGTACGCACTTCCCTTCAATATATACTTAGCTTACAATACTTTTCGTAAAACAAATCATTAGCTTATTTTATAAAAATAATGTGTCATCAAAAACTAGCGCACACACAAATATAAAAATTTCGAGAGAAGCACAACATTTTCAGGAGTGAAACTCTATGTATTAACCACTTTGTCTAATGGCATTCTTGTGTGTGCTAACTACTTGTGTCTTTCTTATGTTAGTCCATTTAAATAGTTGTAATGGTCTTAGTGCTGTATCAGAGCTTGTGTTCAGTTGATGTATTCTTTAAATCTCCATACTCTCTGGCGTCTCCAATCTGCATCCCTTTGTTTGCATGTTAAAGAGTTACATACTCTCACCTATATTTTTAATATTATGCCAGTGGTCATTTGGGTAAAGTCCAATTTTCCGTAAAAGCCTAATGTTCCACCAACTATAGAGCATTAGGTTTTTAGTATGATTTTCCCTTTTTAATCAAATCTATATTTATACTTTATCTTATTTAATGCGCTTATATTTTCTGTTTTTTGAAAACCCTATTTTATTTTTACTTTCCTACTTTTTTTTTGCATAGTCAATTATACATTAGCACTTTTTTCTTCATAGTTCTAATTTTTTCCCTTAAAGTTATTGCTATGAAATTTGTATTCTTGTATATATATATATATATATATATATATATATATATATATATATATATATATATATATATTGAGTTTTTTGTTATTGTTGCAGATATTTTTGTATTTATTTTTGTTGTTAATTTTTTTTTATTATTTTTGATAGATATGGTTTTTTGTTATTGTTAATACTTTCATTTTTTTTTTTGGTATCGTTGTTAATGTTTTTGTTATTGATGTTGATCTTTTTTGTTTTTGTTATTTGAGCAATATCTCCATGTAGCGAATGCTCGAAATAAATAAATAAATTTGTGTATATGTTCATCGTATCTCATTTTTAGTTGTCATCCAGTTTAGTTGTCCTATGTAGTTATTAATGCAGAAGCAAGTTAGCTCACTAACTCTCTACATGTTGTAAATATTCTTTTTCTTGACGTTGCTTATTAGTTCTTGGTTTTAATTCCATTCTACAAAGTGGAACCCTTATCTTTGACAATTATAATTATTAGTTACTAATACTATTATTTAGTAAAATAGTTTCACATGACTGTTGAAACATATATGGGAAAATTACCATTTAATTTTAGCAATAGGACTAGCTTCAATTTTGCAGCGAAGTTCTAGTGGCTCTCCTTCTTCGACAGTAACTGCTCGGCCAAGAGACTTAGAGAATGATGGTGACAGCAATGAAAGTTTCACATATGCCAGTGTATCAGCATGCCCAGCCAAACTGTATGCTCTTACTTTATACTAAAAGATAACAAAAAGTATATATGTATATATATATATATATATATATATATATATATATATATATATATATATATATATAATGTGAAAACATATTGCACTTAAGAAAAATCATTCTTTGGTGTTCGAGAAATTCTATATTAGAAGTAGTCATATTTACTGAATTTAGCTTTTTATTCTGTGTGATAATCAAGGGCAGTGAACGAATTTTCTAGTTAGAGCAGTGGAGTATTGTTGTCTAGATAAGAACATTAAAATATAAAATAACTAGGAACCAGATGTTTTTGGTAAGGTTTAAGCTTCCACTCCTTTAGAACTGGTGAAAGACGTCACAAAACATACCTTAAAATTTTAAAATGAAAAATAATTTTTTTTTTAAATGCTAACATGCATGAATTTAAATCTCAAAATGGATGATCTCTGAGTCCAATAGTTTTTAAGATATAATCACTTTTGTAGTATTAAAGAATGTCCCATAGAGTATTTTGTAAATTAATTACTAAAGTATGAAACATCCAAAGAATATACATGTAGCAGCGGCATTCGTTCCCATGATAACGTGGTGAGCGTTGTCATGGCAACGGAGCCAGCTAGCTGTGAAGTCTATTGTTTCTTCTTCTCCCTTTCACTTAAGTGTACATTGCTCCTTCTTTTTATAATCTTCAAACATTTATATATTACAATGAAATATAAATAGCGTTGTGTTTGGAACATTCTCATTTATATAACTAAGAACGTTAAAGTGGTGACCCCGACGTGATTTTAATATGCCCGTCTTGATCACGTAAGTAGAAAAAGAAAGTATGGCCTTCATGGAGCATAAGAGCGTTCTTAAGCCATCTTATTGTTGAAATAACGCCGGCTAATACCTCTTACGACATCGAAGCCACCTCAGCATCAAAGGTAAAGCCATAGTTACCCCAGTATACCAACGAATTTCTTCTTCCTTCTGTGCGAGGCTACTTTGGATTTTTTTAATATATATAATCAACTTAATTGACGATGACGGATCAGACAAAACAGCAACCAGATCCTCTGGCCCATGGATCCCTGTTCCATCCAGAGGTAGGAGCACCATCTCGGTTACCAGCGTTCTACAAGACGAACCCAATACTCTGGTTCTTAAAAGTGGACGCCGTCTTTGCCGTATCTAGGGTGACTTCATCCCGATTGAAGTTCCAGGCTGTTGTAGCCGGATTGGAGTTAGACGTTCTGACGCAAGGAGCAGATCTCCTCACACGTGCTTCTGACGACCCATACAGGCAGCTTAAGGAGCGTCTTATTTTTATTTACGGCGAATCAGAAAGTCGTCGAATCAAGAAACTGCTCGAGGATACCCAGCTAGGGAGTCAGCGCCCTTCGCAGCTATATAGGCAGATGATACAGCTGGCCGGATCTACCTTTAGCGCAGACGTCGTCAGGACTCTTTGGCTTAGGAAATTCTTGCTGCCACCAACCAGGAGGACGTGGAAGCCCTTACCAGCGTGGCTGATCGCATTATGGACGTAGAGCGGCCTGAAGCCTACCCTTTTACTACCCCACGTACTACCACGTTAAATGAACCCTCAACCGGCTCCAGCAATGACGCCATTCTAGAGGAGCTGAAGAAGCTTCGAACAGAGGTAGAACATCTACGACAGCGATGTAAGTCAGCTAGCAGGAGTAGTAGTTCCCCGGAAAGCGGGCACTCAATGTCTTCAGGCGACGGACTCTGCTTCTTCCACCGCAGATTTGGAGCCAAGGCCCGGAAATGCCAAAACCCTGCCGCTGGAAGCGTCGTGAGCAGCGGGATTTTTAGAGGGGCCGACTGATGAAGCGGCAATCGTCGAAGCCCAGAGCCGCCTGTTTATCACAGACAAGAGGTCAGGTCCCTCCTTCCTGGCTCCTCCTTCAGACTTGCTGTTCCACCACAGGCTCTCCGTGGACGTCAGGAGTGGAAGGCTCACCGACCTGCACACAGGTCAAAAGACGATGGGGAGAGTCTCCACTGGCTCCGCACCTTCAATCTCCATCATCCCCGACGGTTGTCCTTACGCCCACATACTACGGGACTTCCCGAACATCAGCCGTCCCTCACCTCTACGTGAACCCCTGACGCACGTCGTCGAGCACCATATAGAGACGAAGGTACACCCATTTAATTTATTTTGATAGAAGATTGCTAAAAGACCAACCACAATTAAAAAAAAATGTACATTCAGAAATACAAACAAAGCCCAATCGA